>CM065389.1:24025000-24215000 GCA_033060915.1 Euryodendron excelsum | reverse complement strand
TATGTTTCCATCAATAAGATCTAACAAATTAAAAGGAAATATATTGCAATAGCAATAGTAATTTAATCAAAGCACCGAGAGAACAGCTTAGGATAGACTTAAATTTACAGTTTTTGCTCCACTTTTAATATAAGTAAACAATAACTGTTTTCCTTGCTTTGAAACCTCAAGGGTTAAGCAAGTTGCTGTTAACGGGTCATTTTTTTGGGGAAACAAACAGTTCAAATCCTTGCCACATTGATTAGCTATTGTTTAATATTAACAAAGGAGGATCCCATTGTGTGATTGAACTTGGGTCAAGTTGGCAAGTAGGCATTGGAAACTCGGTTCAGGTGCAGGGTGATATATATATGGTTAGCAATGCCTACAACTTTCAATGTCCTTCTCCAATTTTATTTAACGATCCAGAGCTGAAAGTAAATGACTTGGCGAACATGGAGCTAATGCAATGGAAGGATCAATTTGTCAAGGATCCCCTGATGCCACACGAGGCAAAGATAGCGTTGTAACATCCCCCATCTTGGTTCTCCTAGACAAGATATTCTAGTATGGCACTATGTAGATGAGCAAATTTCGGCCAATCAGAAACTGACACTTTTTGAAGAAAAGTACAAATAAATACACAAGTTGGCCAATTAAATATTGCCACGTGACTTGTGGGTTTCAAAATTACATTGATTGACAATCAAATGTGTCAATGTGTCAAATTTTTGCAGTCAAGACTTTGGTTAATTAAATTATACCATTTATTATGTCGGGCTTGCAAGGAGAAAAGATAAACATGTCTTCTAATTAAAATTAGACATGTGTCATTAATTATCTTTCAAATAAAGTGTTGATTATCTATATTTATCAGTAAATAGAGATAATTATTTCAAACCATTGATTATCTTTATTTAATAAATAGAAATAATTATCTCAAAAGATTTATTATTTTTACTTATTTTGGAGATAAATAGAGATAATTATCTTCAAAAATTGATTATCTTTATTTATTATTATCTCTAGAATAAATAGTGGTAATTATCTTAAAGTGGTACAAAGCTATCAGGAGACTCTCCATCCACTTCATAAATAGAGGTGACCACCCATAGAAAAGAAAGACAAGCTTGAAGACACCAAAGCTCTGACAGATTAAAACTTCTAAAAGCTCGAAGGACTCTCCCATTCAAGTATCTTCTTCGTTCAAGATTGAAGAAGGCCTTGCTACCCAGATTCGAGATCAAGCTGCAAGTCCTCGAATTTGCATCGAAGTGAAGAATTAGAGTATTATTTCTTTCATTAGAGATTGTAACAGAGATTGTACTCCGCTCCCTCAAATATATATAAAAATTCATTTATTGCTACATTTTCTTGTCTTGAATTTCACACTCGAAATTTGTGTGTTACAAATTTTTGGCATGCCCAGTGGGACATTCTCTGCCTCTCCTCTCTTTTTCTTCAAATGAACCAAATCGACTTCAAAATGGCTCCCAATAATGACAAACCAAATGCTACTGAAACCAAGGTTGGAGTCTCTAAATCTTCAACTACTGGTAAGGATGGCTCATGATCTACTGTCCAAGGCATTGGTCTCATAACTTGAAGCAAAGCAAAGGCTATAGTTGAAACACTAGCACAAACCTCGTTTTTGCCTAAGCCATTTTGTGTTTTTGGTTCTAATCCAACAAAGGTGCTAGGAACTTCTTTATTCTTGCTAAAGGGCGAGAAAGAAACTGCTACACCAGGGCAAGAAAAGATGCTGCTGCAAACCCTGAAGAATCTGATCATGAAGAAAATGATGATTCAAGCAGCTCTAGTTTTGCTTCTCTTGCTCATACTCCTCAATTGAAGCTCAACACGCTTGGCGCTCTGACTGGTTCTCTCGGCTATATTGTCATGCCAGTCATGACAACCAATGCTCTTGCTATGGAGGAATAAATTGCTCTCCTAGCTAAAACTGTTAAGGGACTATGCAAGGTTGTTCAAGATCGTGATGTCCAAATGGCATCAATGATGAACAAGATAGAGACTATGGGCAAAACAAGCCAAGCTGCTACTAACCCACCACCAAAACCTCAAGATGTTGCTAAATCTTCTGATAAACAAAAATAGACTCAAAACTTGCAAGCCTCAACTGATGGCGCAATCCCTGTTGATCAATTGAAGGAGATCATCTTAGGCACCATTAAAGACAAGTATGAGGGGATCCCAAAATCTTCTCTTACTTAGGCTAAGCCTTACACCGGAGGATTAATCAATTGAAGATGCTTGTTGGTTAATAATCATCAAAATTTCAACAATTTGATGGTAAAGATAACCCTAAACAACATGTTGCTCGCTTTGTGGAAACATGCAATAACGCTGGAACCGATGAAGACTTACTTGTCAAGTAGTTTGGTCGAACACTCAAAGGTGACGCCTTTGATTGTTATTGTGATCTCAAGTCTGGTACTATTGACAGTTGGAAGTAACTTGAACAAGAATTTGTAATTTGTTTCTACTGTACTCGTTGTACCATGAGTATGATTGAGCTAACCAATTCTCGCCAATGAAAAGATGAGCAAGTCATTGACTATATTAACCGATGGAGAAACTTGAGCCTCAACTCTGAAGATAGGGTATGCAAAACTTCTACGATCAAAATTTGCATTCAAGATAAGCAATGGGGTCTACGCTACATTCTTCAAGGGATTAAGCCCAGAACTTTTAAAGAATTGGCTACACATACACATGATATGGAACTCAGCATAGCTGTAAATGGAAGTCAAGGACCTCCTTTCCAAGACTCTCATAAACTAGAAAATAAATCAGACCCCTGCAAATGGGGTAAGTCTTTTTCCAAGACAGACAGTAAAGAGTCAATGTCCATGATCACTGCACCAGTTTAGATCTCCAATAAGCCAAACAAAAAAGAAGCAAAGAAAATTGATTCTGCGTAAAGGAAATAGAAGAAGAAGCCCACTTTACAAGAAATGTAACACAAGGAATATCCCTTTCCTGATGCTGAAGTCTGTAAAATGCTTGAACAACTATTGGAACTGAAGATCATTGAACTCCTAGAGATGAAATAGCCTGAGGAGGTTGGAAGAGTTCATGATCCAAACTACTGTAAGTATCGTTATTTAGTCAGTCATTCGACTCAACGATGTTTTCTTCTCAAAGAAAAGATTTTAGAGCTAGCCAGTGAAGGAAAGATCTAGCTAGAAGAAGAAAAGGAAGTGGCAGTGGCAAACCAAACAGCTGTTGTTTTTAGATCTTTTGGTCCTACGATACTCCAAGAAGAAGCTTAAAGACTTTAAGGATTTGTGGTTAGGTCACCAAGATTGAGAGTTCAATTTGGATCATTTGATTCAATTGATGTAATGATGTCATTCCACCATGCTTTACCTACTTCCATGCAGCCATCCCCAACTGGGGGCAATACTTGTCAAGCGATGGAATTTACTAACACAGATTATGAAAGATGGGCCCTTGTCACTCATAAAAAGAAGCGAAAAACCAAGTTATGTTGCTTTTAGCACCTACAATCAAAGCAAAATTCGAAAAGGTTCCATACAAGAAGGCAACGAAGAAAGAGGAAGACTAAGAAGGTAACATCAACTTCACCAAATGATTCATTCATCCAAAAACTGCGCATTCCTATCACCCAGTAGGAATTCTTACCAGAATCTATACGCAATGTTGGTTGCTCTTCTCTTCATGGAGCTGTGTACAACGTTGTAAATGCTTAAGAGTCTCTTAAGCATGAAAATGAGTCACCCTCTTTGCCTAAACATATGCTGGTTGAACTTGGTTCCCAATTTTATGCTAACAATTATGTTGCCTGCATGTCAACTATCACATTTTTAGTCGAAGATTTGTTGCTTGGTTCAACACTACATAATCGTCCTCTTTTTATCATCGAATATGCTCGAGAACAAATATATAACAGAATGCTTCTGGATGGTGGATTTGCAGTTAATATTTTGCCTCTCCGCATGATGAAAGAGCTTGGTATCACCACAGAAGAACCTTCTCATAGTTGCCTAATGATCCAAAGTTTTAACCAAAGAGGGCAAAGAGCTGTTGGAGTTATTTTACTCGACTTGCTCATTGATGAAATGACATCAAGCACATTGTTTCATATCATTGATGCTAAAAAGTTCCTACAACATGTTGTTAGTACAACCTTGGCTCCATGAAAATGGTGTTGTCCTATCTACCCTTCATTAGTGCTTTAAGTATTGTCAAAATGGTGTGGTAAAGAAAATCATAGCAGATGACTGTCGCGCCTAGATTTTTCGCACTCAAGGAATACTCACACAAGCAGGAAAAATGCTGTACTCTCTCGTTAGAACTCACCCTCCTAGAAGAATGAGTGCGACTAAGTTTGAATTGAAAATTGGGTTTGAATAAAGGGCTTTTGAAAACAATTTGGAGTTGCCACCTAACTTGATTAAGGTGAGTTAGGTCACCTAAAAACTAAGAATAATCTAAAGACTACTCTTAGGGTTTTTGAAAAAGGTTTTGAAAAGATCTCCTCAAGAGAGGGTTTTTACGAAAAATAGGTTGTTTGGCAACCTTTGGAAAACATTTAGCCCTTTTTGAAAAATAACTCCTTTTTGGTCTATGAAAACAGTGATCTAGGTTCGGAGGTTGGTTATGTGTAGGGAAGACGCACTAAGCCATCACCGTACCCCGCCCTTTCGGTACCTACATGTCAACCTACCCTAGATTCACCTACGAGAGTCTTCGACTAACTATAGTTCAACCCTATTCACCTTCAAAAACAATGTTTAAAAACGAAACTAATATGATGCATGATATGCACGTGTAAGAAAAGAGAATTGAAAAATAGATTTGGAAAGAGATTGATTTGAAATTGATTGGATTTGAAAATAGATTTGAAATTGGAAAGTTTGAGAAATTAGAAATAGAAATTTGAAAATAGAATTTTGAAATTGGAATTTTGAAAATAGATTAGAGATTTGAAAAGATTGTAAAATTTGAGATTTGGAAAATGTGATGGAATTTGAAAAAGTTGTGGAAATAGAAACTTCAAAAATTTTGTGACCGCACCCATGAGGGTGGAATTGAAAATTTGAAAAGTGTTGTGACCGCACCTATGAAGGTTGCCTACATATCCCTTCGGGGGAATCAGGTCAGTCGTAGTTCGGACCGAAGTTCGATTGAAAATAGAAGAGTTGATTTGAAGAAAGAGATTGAATTGGAAATTGAATTGGAAGATTGAGAGATTGACCTTTGAATAGAAAATTGAAAATTAGAATTTAGAATTTTGGAATTGAAGAGATTAGATTTTGATTTGGAAAAATAGAACTTGGAAGAAAGGTTTAGACTTATTTTGGAAAGATGGGGGTTTAGAAAACCTAGACTTAAGAAAGATGAGACTTAGGAAAGATTTGACTTGACTTGGAAGGTTTAGGAGATTAGGAAAGATTAGATTTAGGAAATGTTTGAAATTAGGAAAGGTCTGATTTAGGAAAGTTTTCAAATTAGGAAATTTTCATTTTTGGAAAGTTTTCGAATTAGGAAAGTTTCGAATTAGGAAAGTTTTGAATTAACAAAGTTTCAACTTAGGAAAGTTTTTGAATTAGGAAATTTTCAACTTAGGAAAGTGTTGTTTTAGGAAAGGTTTTGAAATTAGGAAGTTTTGAAAGTTGAAAAGTTTTGAAATAGGAAAGTTTTGAAAATTGAAAAGTTTTGAGTTTAGAAAGTTTTAGATTTGGAAAGTTTTAGAGTTTTAGAAAATCTTGAGATTAGAAAAGGTTTGAATTTAGGAAAGGTTTGAAAAGTTAAGATCTGGAAAGGGGGTAGAATTAGGAAAGGGTTGGATTAAGGAAGATTTAGAAACTTAATGTTTAAGAAAAGATTTGAAAGTTTTAGGAAATTTAAGATTTAGAAAAGGGGAAGTTTAGGAAGGATTTGAATTAGGAAATAGTTGGATTAGGAAGAGATTAGATTTGGCTTCTAAAAGGAAAGGTTTGATTTTGTTTCCAAAAACGGAGGATTGGATCTAGTTTCCTAAACAGAAAGATTGAATTTGGTTTCCTAAAGGTAAGATAGGATTTGGCAAGGATTTGAAAAGTGAGATTCTAGAAACCCTAGATTTGGGAAATTATAGTTTCGGCGTATACAATAGGCTTTGGAAACGTGTATAGTTTGGATGTGAAAACAAAAGGTTTTGGAAACCTAGGTTTGGGGCAAAGTTTGAAAATCATGTTTTTAGAAAGAAAATTAGGGTTTTCTAATTGTGAGTTCTAAGGCTTGATTTGGGCTCTAAGGCAAGAGTCTTTGGAAAGTGCGTTTTTGGAAACGAAAGTTTTTAGAGGAGAATCCTAAGGAGGAGTTTTTGGAAAGTGTGTTTTTGGAAATGAAGATTTTAGATGGAAAATCCTAGAGGGGCGTTTCTAGAGGGAAGATTTTGGAAAGAGAGTTTTTGGAAAGATTTTTAGAGGGAGTTTTTTTAGGAAAGAAACCTAGAGAACGTTTTTGAAAAGTGGACTTTGAAGAGAGCGTTTTGGAAAGGAGTTGAAAAAGGGAGTTTTGGAAAGTAGATTTTTGGAGGGAGTTTTTGAAAACAACTTTGGAAAGGAGAGTTTTTCGAAAATATGTTGGAAAAGAGATTTTTAGGAAGAGATTTGAAAAGAAAGTTTTTGGAAAGTATAAAAACGTCTCACTTTCCTAAAGCGATTCTAACCATAAGAAGGTTAGAACCACTTTAAGAAAGTGGTTTTGAAAACAATAAAATTTGAAAATAGGGACCATAAAAGTCACTTTGAATGTAACACTTTCCTAAAGCAACTCTAGCCATAAAAAGACTAGAATCACCCTAGGATTGTGGTTTTGAAAACAAGTTTTTGAGAAGAGGATTTTGATGCAATTTTGAAAACAAGTTCGAAAACGATTTTGAATTTTTGGAAGATGCAAGATCATGATATGCACAATGCAATTTTGGGGTCGTGAACGTAGAGGGTTAAGGCTTCACCACATAATCAAGGGGGCCGGACTCACGTGGTCTCTGGTTAGACTAGAAGAAAGCCCCCGACACGGTGACTCTCCAATAGTCCAATCCTACACATGGATCGGGAATCCCCTTGTTTCAAGCATGCAAAGAAAATGGGAGAAAGAGATAGGGGATTAAAATAGAGAAAACCCAAGTGGGTTGGAGAGAGATGAGAGAGGGGGAAGTGCGAAAATTTAAATGGAGAACCTACCTTGTATCGTGTTTATTTTGCTCACCTTGCTTTCTTCGGTCTTCGTCTTGATCTTCATCTTCAATCTTCAAGAGCCGCCTTCAATCTTCAAACTTTAGATTGCAGCTCTTAAAGTCTTCGAAGGAGGGTTGAAGGTTAGTGAATGAGTATATGGGGGTGTGTACGAGTGCATAGGAGGCTGGGGTTTAGTGTATGGTGGCTAGGGTTTGGAAAACCTAGGGAAGCTAGGGTTTAGGAGGTGCTCGAGCTCTGTATATCGAATTATATGATTTTTGGTTTGAGTTTGCCGATCCTTTTCACGTTGGAGGAGGCTCTGTATTTATAGAGGTTTGACAACACGGGCGCCTGTTGCAGTGGCGCTAGGCCAAATTTTACACTGGCGCCACTAGGAGTGACACCAGGCCATTTTTTGGCTTGGCGCCACTACTAGTGGCGCCAACCATTTAGGAAATGTTTAAGGTCGGCAAGCAACATATCTTTGACTATATTTGGGCGCCTGTACTAGTGACTACCATGCAATTTTTAACTTGGCTTCACTAGGAGTGACTCCGAAAAGTCCGGGAATGATTTGAAAGAGCTGGGAATGACCCAGAGGGCTGGAAAAGAGCAAGAACACTTAAAATAGTGTCCTGGAGGTATTTGACTTGAGAAATGAGGATAAGATGGGTCAGAAAGGTTGACCGGGCCTTTAGGGGCAAAACGGTCAATCGGACCGGGAAACTGCCGGGACAGACTCGGACTATCCCGGAAGAAGACTTGGGATCTAGAAACATTATTCAGAATGTTCCAAGAGGCTGCCAGCTTGATTCTTAGGGCCGGCGTGGTTGGAAAAGGAGACCGGCCCACCAGGGGCAAAACGGTCATTTTGTACCGGGTTGGTCGGAATTGACTCGGAATGGTCCAGAAAGGTAAAGGAAGGTTGAGAATACTATAAGAAGTAATCTCAGAGGGTTATCGGTTTGATACCCAGAGCCGGTGTGGTTCCCGGGGCATTCGGATGCCTAGGGGCAAAATGGTCATCTTGACCGGAAAGTCTCGGAAAAGGTCGAAGGGGTAGTTTGGTCATTTTTTTCACCGAAGTGGGCTAACAGACACTGGTGTTGACCTAGGTTTTGAGTTCTTCCGCCACTCCGACGGCGGTCGTCATGACATAGGGGTTTGTTGGCAATTCCCTATATCGACCTATTTGTGAGTATTTCCACTACTCTAACGGTTTTGTGAGTAGTTTCGCTACTCGGACCATCTCGAGGATTAAACTGTCTCAAGAGAGGAATTGGAAAGGAGACTTACTGTTTTCGGAAAGACGTGCCTGGATTGGAACCGTCTCGAGGAATAAACTGTCTCGAGAGAAGGGTTGGAAAGGGGTCTTACTGTCTTCGAAAAGATGTGCCTGGATTGGAACCGTCTCAAGGAATAAACTGTCTCGAGAGAGGGGTTGGAAAGGGGTCTTACCGTCTTCGAAAAGACGTGCTTGTTTGGAACCGTCTCGAGGAATAAACTGTCTTAAGAGAGGGGTTGGAAAGGGGACTTACCGTTTTCGAAAAGACGTGCCTAGATTGGAACTATCTCGAGGAATAAACTGTCTCGAGAGAGGGGTTGGAAAGGAAAGGATAATGCCCCTAAGGGCATTTTGGTCATTTTGCCTCTAATTGGGCCTGGTGGGCCCGCGAGGTGATGGACAAACGAGATTTGGACTTAGAAAATTGATTTCGATTGGAATATGCCCACAATGACTTGAAAACAAGTCTGGACGGAGTGTAGACTGCCGAGCGGTCAAAAATGAGGTGCTTACAGCTGCCCCTCTTTTTCTGTCTTTGCTTGTCAAAGATAGAAAACGATAAGAGTAAGAGTCCCATGTTGACCGCGAGGCAGTCGGAGGAACGGACATTGAAAATCTTTCGACAATGGGGGTCGAAAACAGATAACGGGCCGCAAAGGCCTTCGAAAACGAGTTTTGGCGGGAAAAAGGGGCAAAACTGCCTAAAATTTGCAATTGGCGCCACTAGTAGTGGCGCCTTTGGGAAAAAAGGCCTGGCGCCTCTGCTAGTGGCGCCAGGCTTAAAGTTAAAACCAGAAAATTTCTAGTTCGAATAGCCGCGACACTTTGGAGAAATTTCTGCAAATCCGAGAAGTTCTGCGTGAGACTTGACTTGAACCTTGAAGGGGCACTTCTTGGAGACCACGAGTGATTGTCGGAAGGAGACCACGTCGCCGGAAAAGTCGCTGAAAGAGAAGATTTCGCCGGAGAACTTTCGAAAAGTGAGTTTTCAAATTTTGTTGATTTCGATGTGTAAAACTTCGTTTGAATCATGTGAATAGTGGAAATTGATGTTTTGATATGTTTTGAACACTTTGGTGATGTTGTTTTTGCATTTTGATGCTTGTTTGATTGAATTTGAGTGATTATATGCAAATATGTGAAGGGGGTTTTCTGCAGGAATAAGAAATTTGTTCCTATAGGCATGGGTATTGGGTTTTCTGGCCATGTTTTTATGCAGTGTGCCTTAGAAAAATGTGTTTAACAACCGTATGAAGTTTCATGATTTTTTGAAAGCTCGGTGAATTTGTGATTTTTTGAAAAATAGAAAAATATTTAGAAAATTAAAAAAATTAAGAAAACTTGTGAGATTGATGAAATTTTTAAAGTTTGAAATTTGGAAAAATATTGGAATATTTTAGAAAACATTTGAGGTGACTTTGAAAAATTTTGGGAGACTTTTGAAAACCATTGATTTATTTGAAAAATAAAATATGTGTTTTGAAAATTTTAAAAAATTAAAAAATGTGCGCGAGTGCGGTTGTTATGTGATTGTTATGTTGGAAAGTGCACGTTTTGTGTTTTGTGTTGTTGTCATGGGTGTTGTAGGGGCCATTTTTTAACGGGACTCTGCTGAAATTTTTAGAAATTAAGGAAAGAATTAGAAAAAGTTTTTAGAAATAAAATCTTTTTGAAGGAAAAAGACAGAAAGCCCTAGAGATTTGATTTGAAGTTGGAAAATCAAGATGCGTAGAAGTTTTGTTTTTGATTTGTTATTCGAAATCTTTTATTGGTTTTGTTTGTGTTAGTTGTTCATTTTATTTTACTATTATTTGAATTGCATGTACGGTATATCACTTACCTTGGCTTACCTTTTCAGGATGGCAGACGCGGGTGATGACAGTTCTGAGAGGAGACGCCGCTCGGGGAAGGCGGCCCGGACAAATTCGACTGGTGGCTCTAGTCGATCTAGAGGTAGTCGACGATCTACCAGACGATCTTCATCCAGCCGGAGTGGGCAAGGGAGTAGGCTACCTGTCGACCCTTTTCCTCCGGTTGAGCAGGATTTTGCCGAGGAGATTGATGCTGAGGAGGAGGTACCGGGCCCTGGGGATCAGGTGACCGGTTATGGGAGAGCTTCTTCCAAGCATAGGCAGACGGACGCTGTCTTGGGAGATCTGCAGGTACCGGACGTCCCACCACTCAGGGATCTTGCCTATCACCCCAGCGTATATTCTAGGCAGCACTTGCCGCCTCCGCGGGTACATACAGCTTTCAGAGGGGCTGTTCATTAGGTTTTTGTGACCATGCAGCGGGCTGCCCCATCATATCGTGCCTTCTTGGCAGGTATCGGATTTGACGCTTTCATGGGATTACAGGCTAACCGCCTGAACCGGCCTTTAGTACTGGTGCTTGTTGAGAAGTGGTTCGAGGAGACCAGGACCTTTCATTTTGTCGGCTTCGAGTTAGGTCCTACTCCTTTAGACTGGGCGATTATCACAGGGCTTTCCTTTGTTGGTCGGTGGATCACCCTGCACCCAGTCAGTAGGGACGAGGCCTGTTTGCTGTTGGACTTGCCTCCTCTTGAGCGTTCTGCCTTCCCCCATCTCTTGGATCAGTCAGGATGAGCGTACTTTTGCTACTGAGCCATCGCCTGCCAGGCGGGACATCATGAGACGACGACTTGTGTTGTATATTATCTTTAGCTGCTTCTGCAACAACAAGTCACTCGTGCCGTGTCGTTTGATGAGTATAGTAGCCGATTTTGGAGCCTTATCTGAGCTAGACTGGGGCTCTTTTTCTTTTGGCTGCTTTCTCCGATCGATGGGGTTCAGACTTCTTCTCGTTGGGGCAGCATGACTAGCTTTTGGCCTTTCCTTATCAGGTGGAGCTACGAGTACCTGCCAGTGCATCGCCCTGCAGTTGTTGAGGATGACCTCTACCCTCGCACTTTGAGGTGGGCTCATGACCGAGTAGCCCAGCGATCGGAGATTACTGACTTTGTGACACTCCGGACTAACCTGGAGTTGATTGAGGTGAGGGATGTGACCTGGCGGCCCTTCATTGGATCAGTCCATTACGAGACAGTCCGGTACCTAGTCCCGTTGTCCCTGTCGAGAGCTGCCTTTCTCAGTGATGACACTTGGGAGTCCTATCTTAGAGAGCGACACTGGCGGCAATTTCATGAGGAGCTTCGATCGGCAGGAACTCCACCAGAGTATATGTTTGGATCCTTGGTGGCGGGAGTGCCTATTCCCTACCAGGAGCGCCAGCCAGGTGCCGAGTTCTTGCTTCCTCCGGATACGGATTATACTGTGCACTTTGGGGCTCATTCAGTTGGTGCCTTCACCTGGTTTGAGGTAGTAGTTGGCGGGTATGCTGTTGGCCAGGAGGTAGTTGACTTGTGGCGCTGAGCGGGAGGATATGTGCCTCAGGTCGAGTTTACTGCTGTGAGAGACCAGAGAGATCAGTACCAGATGGAGCGGGATCAGTACCAGGCCGAGGTAGTTTCCCTGACAGCTCGGTTATCTCAGATGGGCGGTGGGGGGGTATGTTATTATTTCTTTGCTTCTTCTTGCTCTGTTGTTGCTTAGTTTCTTTTATATGCAGCTGATTTCGGTTCTATCTTCCCTATAGGATGGTGGTGCTTCGAGTAGTTATCCCCCTCCTCTGATGCCAGGTTTCGGGAATTTTGATCCGGATGATATTGACTTCGACCTGTGATAGATGCCCTTTGTAGAGACTCTGATCCTTTTTGCCCCTTGCTCCTGAGATGTATTGATGTTAAATAGTTTTATTCTGTAAGTTTTGTATAAGGATGAATATTTATGGTATTCAGATGCATGGACAGACAGATATGTTTATGATCTTTGTAGCTAGGCATATGTATGATGATGTTAGATATCTATTATATGAGTTGATGTTGGTGACTTCTATTTCTACAAGGAGTTATATCTTATGGGTGCAAAGCTTATGCTGATTTTTTTTAACATATGCACAGGTTTGAAATAGGTTAATAGAATGACACAGGGTGTTGTTAGACTTGTAGTCCTGGGAATGGTAACTCCCTCCTCTTTGGGAGTCTAGCCTCTCTTTTGGCTCAATCCTATCTTGATTGGATGATAGCATTTTGCACCTTTCTCAACCTCTTGATCACCTTCAACTCTTTGTCTTAGGATTAGTGTATAGGGTTATTGGGCTGAGACTCTCGACTCTCAGGGTTTTAGCAACAACTTACCTGACCTTTGGCAGAGCGATAAGTGGTCAGTCATTTCAATCCGAGAAGACTTTGTTTAGGACCGTAATGTAGGCTAGGTTATGGGGTTATAGAAACAACAGGATATGCAGGCTCAAATTTGATGTTGTTTTCGATAGGGTTTAGATCCATACCATCCTTGACTACTTTTCAGTAGGATTAGCATCCTTCTTCAGCTTTGGCAGCGTGTTTAGCTCATTTAGATCAATCAATCTTCTTTCAATCAGAGGGGACTTTAATAGGGTTGTAATGTAGGCCATGGTTTCGGGGTTTTGCAAGAAAATGACAAAGGCTTGAGCTTATTGCTTCTACTAGGTTTCCTTGTAACCTAGGATCACCTTTAAATTTCCTTCTTGCTCTTGACCATATACTTCTCAGGGTAAAAATGACCCTGTTCTTTCACCCTTTTTATACACTTTTTGAGATAAATATGACTTTCTTTTCATTTTATCTTCTTATCATACTTTTGAAGATGACTCAATCATGGCTCTTTTAGGCCTTTCCTTAGAATCATGGTTTTCTTCTTCTTCTTTTTTTTTTTTTTTTTTTTGTTTTTTTTTTTTTTTTTGCTTCTTGCCCCTTGGCAACTCCTTTCCTTTGCTTTTTCTTTCTATTTCTTTCCTTTTCTTTTATGAAACAAAACAATTCTTTAACCCTTTTCTCTTAAACCTTTTCCCTTGGTAGTTTAATATACCCAGTGTGAGCGGTGATCCCTAGGTTGGGGTTTTGTTAAGAAAGGATAAGTGGCTCAACAGGTTTGGCAAGGGGTTGCTTTTGACTGTATGGGAAATAAAATGAGGGCCTCTTTTCACTTTGACTTAGATTGCTTGATCTATAGAGCTTTCATTACTACTTTAGCACAACGGGGGTGGATACCATTTCTAGAGTTCTCAAATATTGTCTGCCCCAGTGTGGGGAGGATAGTCTTGGACCAGGGTTGTCAAAGAAAATTTTTGCTTTTCCCGAGGCCCTAAGGGTTTAACAAAGGAAATATGAGCACATTTGTTTATTTATTTAGTTATTTATTCTTTATATGTGGGGAAATGAAAGATGGCTCCTCTTCATTTTGATAAACTGGCCACACATCGCTTAGCTTTGGAGTCCTGCAAGTGCTGCCTTTAGGTAGTATCCTCACTCATCCCTATCCTCTCTCTCTTTGGAAAGCTGATCATTTGGTGAGTGGTTAACTCATGCTATCATCCCTTCAAGTTGGATCATTCCATACGATAAACCATGCCCCTTGCGTAGAAAGTAGTCACTATTCCCCAGGGAAGACAAGACAACAACAATGGAATAAAAGACTGTCATTTGATTATTATTACTATTTTGACGGAAAGCATAAAGTTCTTGAGCAATGTAAATGTCAATTAAAAGACAGGAAATAAAAGGGATAGGAAGAAAGTGGGTGTAAACACCCCTCTCTTGTACGCTTGTGCAAGGAACCCCTTTTTAGTACGGTTTTGGGACAATTCCCACATCTTTGGTGCTCCATTCGCGACTTGGATCCTCGACTAAGGCGAGACAGGCAAAGGCTTCTCCTAGAGCTCCACAGACGTCGACACTATTGATGCGGTTGTCAGCCTCCTTCTTGTTCTCTGCAGTGGGTTTTTCTGTAAACAGGGTGACCAGCTCATCCCCTTCCAATTCGAATGGCTCGGTCTATTCTCTTGACTCCTCTAGCTCCCAGCCCATGTCTTCATAGTTGTACTCAGCTGTGGGCCAAGGGTTTTCTTGTAAGTTACGTTCCGCTGTGGAATACCTTGGATGCAGAAACTTAGCACCCCATCCAACAACCATTGTGTTTTTGGTCATCCCGTCTTCCAAAAATATTGGCTCCTCAATGGGCCAGTCAGAAGCATCAGGCACCTCCTCAGGGTTATAAAGATAAATCGGGCACAATAGGAGATCTTCCTTCCAGTCACTTTCTTCATCGGCCTCCCAGTCGCCCTCATAACCTTCAGCCTCGAGCTCGTTGATTTCTCCCTTGCCTTCCATCTCTGCTAGTATCATATTGACGGTGTGATCCGGCAGAGGGTTAGCAGTCACATTGGGAGTGGGAGCAGGTTTTACTGGCTGCAGATCAATAATCTTATTGTCGATCAGGTCTTGGATCTTGTGCTTGAGAGCAAAACAACTTTCGGTGTTGTGCCCCTGGCCACCTAAATGATATTCACATGTAAGAGCGACATTAAAGGTCAGGGGCAGAGGGCTTGGCAACGGGTGAGCAGGTACGGGCTTCAAGATGTTGTTCTTCAGAAGGCTATGGTAAGCCTTAGTTTGGGTGCAGGCTAAGGCGTCGAAGGTACGGATGCGTCTAGCATGTTTATTAAAGTTGGGTCGTGCCCCAACGGGGCCATAGTTAGCGGTTGGAGTAGGCATGGTCAAGGTGGGCAAGGGCAGGACTGGGGGTGATTGTAGCGGGGGTCGGTATTGGGGTGGTTGGCTAGGCAGAATAGCAGAAACTTCACTTTCCTTCCTAATAGTGCCCCTTGTAGTAGCCACCTTCTTGGCTATGTTGGCAGTATTTTCTTCGGTCTTGGCATAGGGATCTGTGATTCTTCCTGTCTTGAGGTCATTTTCTATCATCTTTCCCTGCATGATAAGCTCGGAAAAGCTTTTTCCTACGCTTGTGCAGAGCTTCTCGTAAAACATACCTTGAAAATTATGTACAAACAGTTGTACATACTCCTCCTCCAACGGGGGGTTTACTTGTGCAGCGGCCTCCCTCCATCTCAAGGCATAGGCTTTAAAGCTCTCCTTCTCACCCTTGCTCATTGTCATCAAGGACCATCGATTAGAAGTGAGGTCGATGTTATGACGGTATAGGGCTTTAAACACATTGACTAGCTCCATCCAGGTTGTGATCTTCCTTAAGTCCAGACAAACGAACCATTGCAGAGCCGACCTTGTGAGGCTGTGTTGGAATAACTGCATAAGCTGCTTTAGGTCGTTGCCACGTCCACTAAGCGCTCCAGCATATAGGTGAAGATGAGCAACGGGGTTACCGGTACCGTCGTACTTCTGGAAGTCAAGCATTTTAAACTTAGCAGGCCTCGGGTGGTCAGGGAAGAAACAGAGCTCATCATAGGAAGTGAACCCGTAAGCATCGTGGCCATGGAGACTTCGCAACGAATCTTCCAATCCTTGGATTTTCAGACTAAGAGGATCTAGAGAGGCCTTCTTTATAGCAGGTGAAAGCAATATGGTATATTCTTCTTCAGCGTTGACCCCTTTGGCATCTTCTTTAGTCCTCCCAGGATTGTCAGACTGAAGCATGATCCTTGGATTAGCGGGTTGAAAGTCTTTGGATGAAGTCATGGATGATGACGGGACTGCAGTAGCATCCTTCATGGCCAGAGTTTGAATGAGTTTGAGCATTTCATCCATCTTAGTCCTCATTTCGTTGACTTCTTCTCGAGAGACCTGAGAAGATTCTTCAGGGTTAGCAGCCATCAGCGATGCTCTTTACCGGGTAATAATGGGATCCCTAGGTGGATGTTGCACTTTCTTGGGAGCAATGTTGACTCAATGCAAGGTGACTTCTGTAAACAGAAATAGAAGAGGAAGAAAGAAAAAGACAAAAACAGAAGTCCCAAGTTAGTTTCTGGTTTTTAGAAAGCTTTATGCAATGCATGTTCTAGAGCGCCCCTTTTTAGGAGGAAAACTAGCCATGATGTATTGGCTCACTTTTGGAGATAGGGGGTTTGCCCCTATATGCAGACACCTTACCGTCAGGTAAGAACCTTCAATCATCCATGCATTCATTCATAAAATAAAGAAGTATATTAAATTTTGGGTTTGAGGTACAAAAGAATTGAAATACATTTTAATAGGGGGAGGGGGAACATTTTCCTTTGGACTTTCACCTATCTATTTTTACAAAGGGAGGCCCTAAACTACTCTTGAGTCTTCGGATCCACCCTCGTTGGATTTGATGTTGAGGAGGTCGCTGAGAGACCTTGTTGATTGATTGCCCCTTGTCTTCTTGGCAACCCTACCTCTGTGAGCATAGAGGGATTGGGGCCCCTCTTATGGAATGAATTGAGATGCATGCAATGAGTCTTTAGGGTTACGTGAGAACCCTTAGGGTTTGGGTAGGTTTAATGCAAAGGAGAGTGAACTTGGTGTCACTCTTAATGGATTGATCATATGCACAAAAATGCAGTGACTTGAGTTGCTTGGAACTCTTGTCTTGACATGGAATATGGAATGCATGAACATGGGTATGCCAAGAGTATAAGGAGAGAGAATGCAATAACAAAATAAACGTGCATGCATGAGCAGTTAGACATGCATTATAACAGTAGGAATACAGTCAGTATAACAGCAGGAATAAGCAGGTATAAATGAAAGTAAGAGCAGTAGCCCTTTCCTCCGTGATTTTGAAAACGGTGCTCGTGTCTTAAATCCGGCAGAGGTTCGGCTATGCATGGTGTCTATATGAGTATGAGGTTGAGGGTTGACTAATGCGTCCTAAAAAGGCTTGGTCCCCGGATTTTCAAACCGAGGCCCACTCCCCGAGGTGGTGCCATGATCGGTTGGTGATCCGAGCGGGGGAACCATCAAGAGGCCGTAGGCGAAGAAACTGACATAGCATTTTGCCCACAACCAATATACCGTTCCCCCTTTCTAACTAGAAAGGACATATCAGGGTATGCAAGTATGCAGAATGTAAGTGAACATGCAGTGTGTGCGTGATTTTAAAAGTGGAGGAAAGGGCCCAACAACTCCCATTCATCCTGTACATCACATTCATGCTAAGCAATTAATAAAATTTAAACAAAATGTGTACCTACAAAACAAAGATGCAAGAGTTAGTATGTGGATGGCAAACTTAATACAAGGTAATATAAATAAATGCATGTTTTTTGAAAACAATTTTGAAAATTTGGTTTTAAAAAGTTAAAGTAAATAAGATTGAACAAGTTAATTGAAGACTCTACATGGGTGAAGGGTAAAGAGACATGACTACGGCCAAACCCTCTAAGTGTCCCCAGCGGAGTCGCCAGCTGTCGCACCCAGATTTTTCGCACTCGAGGAATACTCACACAAGCAGGAAAAATGTTGTACTCTCTCGTTAGAACTCACCCTCCTAGAAGAATGAGTGTGACTAAGTTTGAATTGAAAATTGAGTTTGCATAAAGGGCTTTTGAAAACAATTTGGAGTCGCTACCTAACTTGATTAAGGTGAGTTAGGTCACCTAAAAACTAAGAATAATCCAAAGACTACTCTTAGGGTTTTTGAAAAAGGTTTTGAAAAGATCTCCTCAAGAGAGGGTTTTTACGAAAAATAGGTTGTTTGGCAACCTTTGGAAAACATTTAGCCCTTTTTGAAAAATAACTCCTTTTTGGTCTATGAAAACAGTGATCTAGGTTCGGAGGTTGGTTATGTGTAGGGAAGACGCACTAAGCCATCACCTTACCCCGCCCTTTCGGTACCTACATGTCAATCTACCCTAGATTCACCTACGAGAGTCTTCGACTAACTATAGTTCAACCCTATTCACCTTCAAAAACAATGTTTAAAAACGAAACTAATATGATGCATGATATGCACGTGTAAAAAAAGAGAATTGAAAAATAGATTTGGAAAGAGATTGATTTGAAATTGATTGGATTTGAAAATAGATTTGAAATTGGAAAGTTTGAGAAATTAGAAATAGAAATTTGAAAATAGAATTTTGAAATTAAAATTTTGAAAATAGATTAGAGATTTGAAAAGATTGTAGAATTTGAGATTTGGAAAATATGATGGAATTTGAAAGAAGTTGTGGAATTTGAGATTTGAAAAAGTTGTGGAAATAGAAACTTGAAAAATGTTGTGACCGCACCCATGAGGGTGGAATTGAAAGTTTGAAAAGTGTTGTGACCGCACCTATGAAGGTTGCCTACGTATCCCTTCGGGGGAATCAGGTCAGTCGTAGTTCGGACCGAAGTCCGATTGAAAATAGAAAAGTTGATTTGAAGAAAGAGATTGAATTGGAAGATTGAGGGATTGACCTTTGAATAGAAAATTGAAAATTAGAATTTAGAATTTTGGAATTAAAGAGATTAGATTTTGATTTGGAAAAATAGAACTTGGAAGAAAGGTTTAGACTTGTTTTGGAAAGATGGGGGTTTAGAAAACCTAGACTTAAGAAAGATGAGACTTAGGAAAGATTTGACTCGATTTGGAAGGTTTAGGAGATTAGGAAAGATTAGATTTAGGAAATGTTTGAATTAGGAAAGGTCCGATTTAGGAAAGTTTCATTTTTGGAAAGTTTTTGAATTAGAAAAGTTTTGAAATTAGGAAAGTTTTGAATTAACAAAGTTTCAACTTAGGAAAGTTTTTGAATTAGGAAATTTTCAACTTAGGAAAGTGTTGTTTTAGGAAAGGTTTTGAAATTAGGAAGTTTTGAAAGTTGGAAAGTTTAGAATTTGGAAAGTTTTGAAATAGGAAAGTTTTGAAAATTGGAAAGTTTTAAGTTTAGAAAGTTTTAGATTTGGAAAGTTTTAGAGTTTTAGAAAATCTTGAGATTAGGAAAGGTTTGAATTTAGGAAGGTTTGAAAACTTAGGTTTGAAAAGTTAAGATCTGGAAAGGGGGTAGAATTAGGAAAGGGTTGGATTAGGGAAGATTTGGAAACTTAATTTTTAAGGAAAAATTTGAAAATTTTAGGAAATTTAAGATTTAGGAAAGGGGAAGTTTAGGAAGGATTTGAATTAGGAAAGAGTTGGATTAGGAAGAGATTAGATTTGGTTTCTAAAAGGAAAGGTTTGATTTTGTTTCCAAAAATGGAGGATTGGATCTAGTTTCCTAAACGGAAAGATTGAATTTGGTTTCCTAAAGGGAAAATAGGATTTGGCAAGGATTTGGAAAGGGAGATTCTAGAAACCCTAGATTTGGGAAATTATAGTTTCGGCGTAAAAAATAGGTTTTGGAAACGTGTATGGTTTGGATGTGAAAACAAAAGGTTTTGGAAACCTAGGTTTGGGGCAAAGTTTGAAAATCATGTTTTTGGAAAGAAAATTAGGGTTTCCTAATTGTGAGTTCTAAGGCTTGATTTGGGCTCTAAGGCAAGAGTCTTTGGAAAGTGTGTTTTTGGAAATGAAGGTTTTTAGAGGAGAATCTTAAGGAGGAGTTTTTGGAAAGTGTGTTTTTGGAAACGAAGATTTTAGAAGGAAAATCCTAGAGGGGCGTTTCTAGAGGGAAGATTTTGGAAAGAGAGTTTTTGGAAAGTGTGTTTTTGGAAACGAAGATTTTAGAAGGAAAATCCTAGAGGGGCGTTTCTAGAGGGAAGATTTTGGAAAGAGAGTTTTTGGAAAGATTTTTAGAGGGAGTTTTTCTAGGAAAGAAACCTAGGGAACATTTTTGGAAAGTAGACTTTGCAGAGAGCGTTTTGGAAAGGAGTTGAAAGAGAGAGTTTTGAAAAGTAGATTTTTGGAGGGAGTTTTTGAAAACAACTTTGGAAAGGAGAGTTTTTCGAAAATATGTTGGAAATGAGATTTTTAGGAATAGATTTGAAAAGAAAGTTTTTGGAAAGTATAAAAAAGTCTCACTTTTCTAAAGCGATTCTAACCATAAGAAGGTTAGAACCATTTTAAGAAAGTGGTTTTGAAAACAATAAAATTTGAAAATATAGACCATAAAAGTCACTTTGAATGTAACACTTTCCTAAAGCAACCCTAGCCATGAAAAGACTAGAATCACCCTAGGATTATGGTTTCGAAAACAAGTTTTTGAAAAGAGGATTTTGATGCAATTTTGAAAACAAGTTTGAAACTGATTTTGAATCTTTGGAAGATGCAAGATCATGATATGCACAATGCAATTTTGGGGTCGTGAACGTAGAGGGTTAAGGCTTCACCACATAATCAAGGGGGCCGGACTCACGTGGTCTCTGGTTAGACTAGAAGAAAGCCCCCGACACGGTGACTCTCCAATAGTCCAATCCTACACATGGATCGGGAATCCCCTTGTTTCAAGCATGCAAAGAAAAGGGGGGAAAGAGATGGGGGATTAAAATAGAGAAAACCCAAGTGGGTTGGAGAGAGAAGAAAGAGGGGGAAGTGCAAAAATTTAAATGGAGAACCTACCTTGTATCTTGTTTATTTTGGCGCCTTGCTTTCTTCGGTCTTCGTCTTGATCTTCGTCTTCAATCTTCAAGAGCCGCCTTCAATCTTCAAACTTCATATTGCAACTCTTCAAGTCTTTGAAGGAGGGTTGAAGGTTAGTGAATGAGTGTATGGGGGTGTGTATGAGTGTATAGGAGGCTAGGGTTTAGTGTATAGTGGCTAGGGTTTGGAAAACCTAGGGAAGCTAGGGTTTAGGAGGTGCTCGAGCTCTGTATATCAAATTATATGATTTTTGGTTTGAGTTTGCGAATCCTTTTCACGTTGGAGGAGGCTTTGTATTTATAGAGGTTGGACAACACTAGCACCTGTTGCAGTGGCGCTAGGCCAAATTTTACACTAGCGCCACTAGGAGTGGCGCCAGGCCATTTTTTGGCTTGGCGCCACTGCTAGTGGCGCCAGCCATTTAGGAAATGTTTAAGGTCGGCAAGCAACGTATCTTTGACTAGGTTTGGGCGCCTGTACTAGTGACTACCATGCAATTTTTAGCCTGGCTTCACTAGGAGTGACTCCGGAAAGTCCGGGAATGACCCGGAGGGCCAAAAAAGAGCAGGAACACTTAAAATAGTGTCCTGGAGGTATTTGACTTGAGAAATGAGGATAAGATGGGTCGGAAAGGTTGACCGGGCCTTTAGGGGCAAAATGGTCAATCGGACTAGGAAACTGCAGGGACAGACTCGGACTATCCCGGAAGAAGACTTGGGATCTGAAAAAATTATTCAGAATGTTCCAAGAGGTTGCCGGCTTGATTCCCAAGGCCGGCGTGGTTGGAAAAGGAGACCGGCCCATCAGGGGCAAAACAGTTATTTTGTACCGGGTTGGCCGGAACTAACTCGGAATGGTCTGGAAAGGTAAAGGAAGGTTGAGAATAGTATAAGAAGTAATCTCAGAAGGCTACCGGTCTGATACCCAGAGCCGGTGTGGTTCCCGGGACATTCGGATGCCTAGGGGCAAAATAGTCATCTTGATCGGAAAGTCTGGGAAAAGGTCCAAGGGGTAGTTTGGTCATTTTTTTCACCGAAGTGGGCTAACAGACACTGGTGTTGACCTACGTTTTGAGTGCTTCCGCCACTCCGACGGTGGTCATCGTGACACAGGGGTTTGTTAGCAATTCCCTATATCGACTTATTTGTGAGTATTTCGGCTACTCTAACGGTTTTGTGAGTAGTTTCGCTACTCGGACCGTCTCGAGGAATAAACTATCTCAAGAGAGGGATTGGAACGGGGACTTACCGTATTTGGAAAGACGTGCCTGGATTGGAACCGTCTCGAGGAATAAACTGTCTCGAGAGAGAGGTTGGAAAGGGGTCTTACCGTCTTCAAGAAGACGTGCCTGGATTGGAACCGTCTCAAGGAATAAACTGTCTCGAGAGAGGGGTCGGAAAGGGGTCTTACCGTCTTCGAAAAGACGTGCCTGATTGGAACCGTCTTGAAGAATAAATTGTCTCGAGAGAGGGGTTGGAAAAGGGACTTATCGTCTTCGAAAAGACGTGCCTAGATTGGAACTGTCTCGAGGAATAAACTGTCTCGAGAGAGGGGTTGGAAAGGAAAGGACAATGCCCCTAAGGGCATTTCGGTCTTTTTGCCTTTATTTGGGCCTGGTGGGTCCGCAAGGCGATGGACAAACGGGATTTGGACTTAGAAAATTGATTTTGATTAGAATACGCCCACAATGACTTGAAAACAAGTCTGGACGGAGTGCAGACTGCCGAGCGGTCAAAAATGGGGTGTTTACAATGACAAACCCTTCACTGAAGCAGAATCACATTTTGTTGATGCTATATTTTACTTAGCTAAGATTATGGTGAAAGATTTACAACTAGTAGCAATTTCATTAACGTACAAGTAGATAAAGGGTAATAAATCTCAGGCCAATAAGAATGCTACCGTTACCAACAAAAAAGAAGGGTTTGATCAGCTTGTTAGCAGTAGCATTACTGATAAACAAAAGGAGAAAACCATTTCCAAGGCACCTCTAGTCCTTCGATATACACCCAAGTCAAAGAAAAGTGAAGATCAAGCTTTGAAAGGTTTGACTCTCCCCATCACCAATCTTAATCAAACAAGGGTTGCTGCACCGTTAAAAGGTTTTGTTCGGCCAACGCAAGGTCCTAAAGTAGAGCATGATGATTTACCTTCAAAACGAACAGAGGAAGGCTTTGATCCAATCGCTTACAAGCTTTTTACGAAGGCTATATATAACCCTCAAAAGTCATCTACTTTGACGAAGCAACCATTTAAAATTATTAGGGAAAAGGGTGCATGGCTTGAGCTCAACTCAGCATATGCTTAAGCAAAAAAGCCATAGTGTTTCGAATTCGCAAGTTGGAATTAGATATATTGCACCTGCACCTGCGCAAATTGTCATGAAAAAATTGACCAATCATTATATCACAGCTGAGGAGGATGCTCATTCAATTGTAACTAAGCATTCTATTTTTGATCGTTTAGGCGAAACAAACTAATGAAGGTAAGTTTTTGATCAACTAGGACCACCAAGCATGATCTTTACATCTACTACTTTGAGAAGATCAGTTTATGAGAGACTAGGTGTTTCAAGCTACTCGTGGACCAATAAAGGTAGAAAAATGCAAAACAAAATAGTCTTTCTAGAAGATGATGAAAAATTAAGATGTGCAATACCATCACGTATGAAGTGACAAACTACTCTAGTAGTAGATGCAGATGAGGTATTAAAGACAAGGTTAAAAACTATGATAATTACCAAACCTCTACCTAAAACAATAGATATTTCCTTTGAGGAAGAGAGTGTAGGCTCTTCATACCATATCACTGCTTATAATGGGGGAGATCAACCTGAAGAAGATGCTAAGGATGTTCTACCAACATTTGAAGAAGGTGTTAAATCCACTGTAGATGATTTGAAGGAAATCAATCTTGGTACACCAGATGAACCACAGCCGGTTTACATAGGCGCTCTTCTCACCCCTGAGGAGGAAAAGCTTTACGTTGAACTACTGAATGAATGCAAGAATGTTTTCGCTTTGAGCTATAATGAGATGCTAGGCCTAGATCCTAAAGTGGTTGTTCATCATTTGGCGGTGAAACATGGTGTTTGACCAATCAAACAAGCTCAACAGCGCTTTCGATCGAAATTGATTCCAAAAATCGAAATGGAGGCTAACAAACTTATTGAAGTCGGCTTTATTCGAGAAGTCAAATACCCAACATGGATTTCAAGTATTGTCCCAGTTAAAAAGAAAAATGGGTAGATTTGGGTCTATGTGGACTTTCGAGACCTCAATAATACGTGTCCAAAGGATGACTTCTTGCTCTCTACAACTGAGCTCATGGTGGATGCTACCACCGGTCACGAAGCCTTTTCCTTCATGGATGGTTCTTCTAGGTATAACCAAATTCGTATGTTGTCTCGAGATGAAAAATTGATAGCTTTTCACATGCCAAAGGGCATTTATTGTTATAAGGTAATGCCCTTTGGTCTGAAGAATGAAGGAGCTACGTACCAAAGAGCAATGTAGAAGATCTTTGACGACATGCTTCATAAGAACGTTGAATGTTATGTCGATGATCTAGTTGTAAAGACAAGAGAACAACGTGACCATCTTCAAGATTTGAGGAGGGTATTTGAAAGATTGCATCGGTACCAACTCAAGATGAATCCTTTAAAGTGTGCTTTTAGGGTTATGTATGGAAAATTTCTTGGATTCATTATGTGTCACCATGACATAGAAATTGACCAGTAAAAAATTGAGGCTATCTCGAAGAGCCTGAGCCTCAAAATATTCATGAGCTTAAAAGTCTACAAAGAAGGTTGGCTTATCTGCATCGATTCATATCAAATTTGGTTGGGCATTGTCAACCATTCAGTCGTCTCATAAAGAAGGGAACTCCTTTTGAATGGGATGAAACTTGCAGTAATGCTTTCAAGAGCATCAAGTCTTATCCGATGAAACCTCCTATGCTAGTTGCCCCTATTCCTAGACGCCCATTAGTGTTGTACATTACTGCCCAAGAGCACTTAATATGTTCTCTTATTGCTCAAGAAAATGATAAAGGAAAAGACAATGCTCTCTATTACTTGAGTAGGATGATGACTCCTAATGAGTTGAATTACTCACTAATTAAAAAGATGTGTTTGGCACTAGTCTTTGCAATCCAGAAATTGAGGCATTATTTTTAAACTCAAACTGTTTGTCTTGTCTTTAAGGCAAACCCTGCCGAGTACATAATGTCGAAACCAGTCTTGTCTGATCGATTGGCAAGGTGGTCTCTTCTGCTTTAAGAATTCGAGATCATTTATGTGCCTCAAAAGGCCATCAAAGGACAAGCTTTAGCCGATTCTTGGCTTATCACCCTATTCATACTGGGTGAGAATTGTTAGAAGAATTACCAGACAAAGATGTTCTGTACATAGAAGTGCGACCACCTTGGAAGATGTACTTTGATGACGCTTCTCACCATGAGGGTGTTGGGGCTAGTGTAGTATTTCTTACTTCAGAAGGAGACGTGCTACCATACGCCTTCACTTTGACATAACTATGTTCAAAAAATCAAGTTGAATATCAAGCTCTTACACTTGGGTTGGAAATGGCGGTTGACATGAAACAACTGCGACTTGAAGTATATGGAGATTCAAAGCTAGTGAGTAACCAGCTTCTCATTGAATATGAAGCGAGAAATCGTGAAATGGTGCCATATGATAACTATGCCAGACGTCTGATAAGATGGCTTGGCGACGTCACTTTAGAGCAAATGTTGAGAAAAGAAAATAGAAAGGCAGACCCACTTGCAAAGCTTGCATATAGTCTTGAACTGTCTGAATAAGAGATACATATCTCAATTGGTCAAAGATGGGTAATTCCTTCGCTTTTTGGTGATGAAAATAATAATGAAATGGAAGTTAATTCCATTTCAGTATATGAAGTTGAGAAAGAGGATTGATGGCATCCGCTTATTAAATTTCTACTCTATGGAAAGTTACCTAACAATTCGCAAAAAAGAACTGAGGTGCGGCATCGCGCTCCACGTTTCATCTACTACAAGGGTATGCTTTATTGTCGTTCTTTTGAGGGACTACTCCTTCATTGTTTGGGAGAAAATGAGGCAATGCAATCCATGGAAGAAGCCTATTTGGTATATGCGGTGCTCACCAGTCAAGCTCTAAGTTGCACTTTTGAATCAAGAGAATGGGCTATTACTAGCCTACCATGGTTAAGGATTGCATGGAGTATGCAAAGAGCTGCCAACCATGTCAATTTCATACAAATTTCATACACTAACCACCTGAACTGCTTTATCCAACTGTTGCTTCTTGGCCTTTTGATGCATGGGGACTAGATGTAGTGGAGTCTTTGCCTACGTCTTATGGCGGCCATTTATACATTTTGGTTGCAACTGATTACTTATCTAAATGGGCTAAAGTTGTGCCATTAAGGGAGGTAAAGAAGAAAAATGTTGTGAATTTCATTTGCACTAACATCATCTTCAGATATGGAGTGCCACGCTACATCATTAATGATAATGCAAAACCTTTTCACAATAGTCTGATGAATAAACTTTGTGAAAAGTTTGGATTCAAGCAGCATAATTCATCCATGTACAATGCACCAACAAATGGTCTCGTTGAAGCATTTAACAAAACGCTTGGTAATCTATTGAAAAAGGTGGTCGCCAAGTCAAAAAGGGATTGGAATGAAAGAATAGGAGAAGCTCTTTGGGCATATCGAACAACTCATCGAACACCTACCCAAGCTACCCCTTATGCGTTAGTATATGGAGTGGAAGCTGTTTTGCCCCTTAAACGCCAAATCCCATCATTGAGAATTGCTATTCAGGAAGGTTTGACTCATGAAGACAATACTCATCTACATCTTAAGGAACTGGAAGCACTTGATGAAAATAGGCTTGAAGCACAGTAACATTTGGAATGTTACCAAGTTCGTTTGTCTAGAGTATTTAATAAGAAGGTTCGCATTAGGTCTTTCCAATAAGGAGACTTGGTGCTTGCTGTGAGAAGACCAACTATCACCACACATCGGACTGGAAACAAATTCACTTCCAAGTGGGATGGCCTGTATGTGGTACAAAAAGTCTATTCCAATGGTGCTTACAATCTGTTTGCTGAAGTTGGCTTAAGAGTTGGACTCATCAATGGCAAATTCTTGAAACAGTACTATCCCTAAAAGAAGCAGCACTCTTTGACGCATGAGTCTAAATTGCATGTTGCTCGTGGCCCGGATGATCTTAAACTATGAATGACAACAACAAAAGTTTTCTTTTCTAAAACAATTTGAACTATGCTTGGCTTGATCCCCTTTTAGGTACATAGGCATTTTGGGATCCCATCTCAAGTTCAATCATTTCAAAAAAGGAAAAAGTTTCTTCAAAAATATTTGAACTACATTCAGCTTGATCCCCTTTTAGGTACGTAGGCATCTTGAGATTTTATCTCAAGTTCAGTCATCCATATATATATATATATATAAAAGGTTTTCCAATCTTGGAGTCTTATTCAATCAAGAAGAAGAAGAAGAGATTGTATTCTTTGGGATATGTAAAGTTCTTATTTCTTCAAAGAGAATAATCTACTACATGGCAAGATAAATGTTGTTGGCCCAAGAAGGCAACCCAGGAGGGGGGGAGTGAATTGGGTTTTATAAAATTTATATCAAATATGCAACTAAAAAGAATTTAAGTATTTCGACAATAATTAATCTAAGTATAAATCGATCAAGCAAATAATGGAACACAATGCAAGCAAGTATAGTAAGTAAGTAAGCAAAACAGAGCAACAAAAGAAGAGCACCAGATTTATAAAGGTTCGGCCAACCTTACCAACGTCCTCTCTTCTTTGATCTTTTTGAAGGTATTCCACTATGTAAAATCCCGTACACAGCTGTTAATTTTGCTACAAGTGCCCAGCTCACTCTTACAATAGCTCTTTCCCAAGCTCTGACAACCCAAGAGATTTTGTCCAAGCTTCTCTCAAACTTACAAGTGTTTTTGTCCAAGCTTCACTCAAACTTACAAGTGTTTTTACCCAAAAACACTCAAACTCACAGGTTTACAAACCCACCTAAGTGAAATGAATAAAGATTTTACAAATGATAACTATCCTAAAGAGTGGATGAACAAGAATAGCTCAATAGATAACCTTAATTACTCAGCAAAAAATGTAGCAGTTGGGGTACAGAGAATTTCCAGCTTCAAGCACTTGATATTGTAGATATAATCATTCTATCTTCCATTTAGAAGTTGTAGGAATCTTGTATTTATAGCCATGGATTGATTCTAGCTGTTGGTAGTGGATGAGAGACCATTTGATATGAAAACAGCAAAGTATAACGTTAAAAAATAGAGTCGTTGCTGTAAATGAGTCGACTCTTTTGCTACAGGGGCCGACTTTTTTTATGTTTCAGCAGATTTTTCAAGGCTTTGCCCAAATGAGTCGACTCTTTTGTGCTAGGGGTAGACTCTGTTTGTCTGAAACTGCAAAATCAACTCACTGTTTGAATGAGTCGACTCTTTTAGAGTGAGAGGTCAACTTTTTTGATCTCCATCAGAATTTTCAGCCTCTGTTTGAATGAGTTAACTCTTTTGCTTAAGGGGTCAACTCTTTTTAGGAAAATTTTTAACTTTTGCAATATTTCTTCAATTTTTTTTAATATCTTCAAGCTCTTTAAGGATCATCCAACTAAGCTTTTTAAGGCTTGAAAACACTTCTTCAAGGCTTGATGACTTCAAGAACATCTTCAATCCTTCAATATGAAATCAACTCCATTTTGATTACTTGTAGAGCTCTTTAATCAACATTACTTCATCCATTGATTCAATTTTTCTTCAAGATCTTCAAGAGAGCTTCCAAGACTTAATCTCTTCATATTTCAATTGTTCTTTGAGAACTCTTCAACAGATATGGTTTCTTCTTTTTATTTAAGGTTTTGAGCATTTTCAATCTTCTTCCTTGACATCCATCATCTTGAAATTTTATTCATTCTCTATAAGATCATCATTGCTGAATATGTCATTCCTTCATGCTTATCAATCTTTATCCAAGATTTCATCATCTTGAAATTCCTTCATTCTTTATAAAATCAACTTTGTTGAATGTGTCATCTCATCATGCTTATCAACTTTCATTCTAATATTTACATCACAAGTTCTTCATTGTGATAAGCTTCAAGTCATGATAGAAATATAATAATTAATCTGCACACGTAAGTAGAATTATTAGATCATTAAACCAAGTTTTGTTATCATCAAAATCAAGGCAATGAGTCAACAATCTCCCCTTTTTTTATGATGACAAAACTTTAAAAATGTATGCAATTAAGCTCAATATAAATAAAGTATAAGGATTAAGAAAATTATGAATTTAAAGTACCATGCTTCTTGCAAGGAATTTGTACATAATATTTCTTCCTTTTTTCATATATTTTTCATGAAGTATTTCTCCCCCTTTTTGTCAATCAGTCAAAAAGAACTAGCAAAAAATAAAATGTAAATATAGAGTATAAAACATTCATGCATATTCTAAATTTTCTCCTCAATAAAAAGTATTTTTCCCCCTATAATATCATGTCATCAAATATTTCTCTCCTATTGTTATATTGATTTGTTCTCTCTCTTAACAAATGATTTCTAATATACTCAAAATCTAATAAACTTAATAATGTGCAATATCAAAAAAATGTAGAGAAGATAAAAGTTTCTTACCAAGCATTTGCTCCCCCTTCCTTTGTACTTTGTGCCTGAGAGTATTTTCAGATTCAATCAAAGCATTCAACAAACTTGGAGATTCAGAACGTATAAGTACTTAGAAAGTCAAAATATTCATGCTTTTGCTTCCCCTTTCTTACCAAACATATGCTCTAAATTAGGCTTCAGATTTAAGGTAAGGCAGATGCGAACTTAGATGTTTAGGGCATATAGGCATCTGGAAATGCAGAATATTCATACTGCATTTATTGCATTTGATGCTTCTTTAGAATATTCATGCTTTATTTTTTTTCTTTTTCATCAAACCAATGCTCTCCCTTTCTTTTGCAGTTGATGTCTCATTGCAATATAACACATTTGCATTCAACTAGTACCAGATAATGAAATAAAAACTAAAGTGTAATGTGTATTTCATTAATTATATTTAGTAAACACTTTGAGGAGTGTTTTCTCCCCCTTTTTTGTCTTTTGAAAATATTTTCTCCCCCTTTTTGTCAAATTAAAAAGAGTAATAAATGGAGAATATAAACAGGTACAATAGCAACAAATAAATAAAAGGATTTTTATAAAAAGACATTGATCAAATCAATTAAAGCAGTCACTTCATGCAACAGTCACAAAGAAATTAGCAATGATAATACAAGGAGATTCAAAACACATCATTTTTATAATCATTCATACATGAAGAAATATTGAGAGAGTTTTACAAAGAGAAACATCCACAAAATATTACATATTTCTTAGAGGATGACATGCCATTCTATTTAAAGTAAATGTTCAAAAACTCGAAATATGAAATGTAGAGGCAGAGGTCTTCATTTTCCTTTAGGAGATGGAGTTTTATAGTTTTAGATTAGTTTGAATCTAATGGGTCGACTCCTAGCTTAAAAGGGCCGACTCATTTTTGTGAGAAAGACTTTCTTTAGCTCTCTATTCAAATGAGTCGACTCTTTTGGCAAGAGGAGTTGACTCTTTTCAACAGAGGACATCTGGGGCTAATTCCAAAGTCTAGGGGTCGACTTATTGAAGACATGAGTCGACTCTTTTCCTTAAAAAATGCAGAGATATATTTTTAAAAGCTATGAAATGCATCAAACAAGTTTATAATCTATTTCAAAGGTACATATGCATTGTCAAACATATATAAACATCTAAGCATTCAAGATAACGGATTGCTCATCCCCAATTCCCTTCTAATCATACAAAATCTATCTTCACTTAAAGGTTTTGTGAAGATATCAGCAAGTTGATGTTCAGTACTCACAAAATCAAGCAAGATATCACCTTTTTGTATATGATTACGTATAAAGTGATGTCTAGTCTCAATATGCTTTGTACGAGAGTGTTGGATAGGATTTTTGGTTAGATTGATGGCACTTGTGTTATCATATTTAATATGAATATGCTCAAATGTTAAACCAAAATCCTCCAGTTGATGTTTTATCCAAAGAATTTTTGCACAACAATTTTTGACTGTAATATACTCAGCCTCAGCTGTGGAAAGGGCAACTAAGCTCTGTTTCTTGTTAAACCAAGTAACAAGCATATTTCCAAGAAATTGACAAGAGCCACTAGTGCTCTTTCTATCAATCTTACTACCAGCATAGTCAGCATCTAAATAACCAATTAAATTCAAAGATGTGCCTCTAGGATACCATAATCCAAGATTAGGTGTGTCCTTAAGGTATCTAAATATTCGTTTAACAGCAATAACATGTGATTTCTTAGGATTAGATTGAAAGCGAGCACACAAGCATACACTAAACATAATATCAGGCCTACTAGCAGTCAAGTAAAGCAATGAGTCTATCATACTTCTATATAGTTAGTATGTACCGAAATACTTTTCTCATCACTGTCAAGCTTTGTTGAAGTATTCATAGGGGTGCTCAATAGTTTTGTATTTTCCAGCCCAAACTTTTTGAGTAAATCTTTGATGTATTTAGCTTGATTAATGAAGATTTCTTCCTTTGATTATTTGATTTGAAGTCCAAGGAAATAATTGAGCTCACCTATCATGCTCATCTCAAACTCACCCTGCATACACTTAGCAAATTCCTTACAAAGCTTTTCATTAGTAGAGCCAAATATAATGTCATCAACATAAATTTGTACAAGTAACATGTCATGATCTTTAACCTTTATAAAGAGAGTTATATCAACTTTTCCCTTTGTAAAACCATTTTCTATCAAAAATTTGCTTAGCCTTTCATACCAAGCCCTTGGGGCTTGCTTTAAACAATATAAGGCTTTAGTAAGTTTGAAAACATGATTTGGAAATAAAGGGTTTTCAAAGCTAGGTGGTTGTTCAACATACACCTCTTTAGATATAAAACCATTCAAAAATGCACTTTTCACATTCATTTGATAAAGTTTGAAATTTTTGATACATGAAAATTCAAGCAACATTCTAATAGCTTCTAATCTAGCTAGAGGTTCAAAAGTTTCATCAAAATCAATTCCTTCTTCTTGACTATAGCCTTAAGCTACAAGTCTTGCCTTGTTTCCAACAACAGTTCCAAATTCATCCATCTTGTTTCTAAACACCCATTTGGTTCCAATTACAGGATGATCTTCAGGTCTAGGAACAAGATTCCATACCTCATTCCTTTCAAATTGATTTAACTCTTCTTGCATGACCATAATCCATGATTCATCATTTTCAGCATCTTGAAAATATTTTGGTTCTATTTGTGAAAGAAAAGCAAGATGATTACATACATTTCTAAGAGATGATCTTGTTCTTACTCCTTGAGATGGATCACCTAGTATTTGCTCTGTTGGATGGTTGTGGATAAATTTTCATTCCTTTGGCAGTCCATCACTTTCATCTTGTTGGCTTGAAGGAATGTCTTGGTTTCCTTTCTTTTGTGGTGGAGTTTTACTTTGAGTTAGATTGATATTCAGCTTGTCAATGCTTTCCTCCACATCATCACTCACAACCTTTCTAGACAAAGAGTTTAGTTCATCAAAGGTAACATGAATTGATTTTTCAACAACTAAGGTTTTCTTATTGTAAACTCTATAGGCCTTGTCATGTGAGGAATATCTTAGAAAGACAGCTTCATTACATTTTGCATCAAATTTACCAAGGTTGTCCTTATTGTTATTCAACATAAAACATTTACATCCAAAAGCTTTAAAATATGAAACATTTGGTTTCTTGTTTTTCCAAAGCTAATATGGGGTTTTATTTAAAAAAATTTCTCTCCAAAACTCTATTTAACACATAGCAAGTTGTGTTAATAGCTTTAGTCCAAAAATATTTTGGCAAATTATTTTCACAAAGCATTGTTCTCCCCATTTTTTCAAAAGTTCTATTTTTCTTTTCAACAACCCCATTTTGTTGAGGAGTTCTAGGTACTCAAAAATTGTGTTCAAAACCATTTTCATCACAATATGTTTCAAAATGTTTGCAATCAAACTCACCACCATGGTCAGTCCTAATTGCTATAATTGTAAATCCCTTTTCGTTTTGAACCTTTTTACAAAACTTGATGAAGAAAGCAATTGTTTCATCTTTGTGAGCTAGAAAGAATGTCCAAGTAAATCTTGAGTAATCATCAACAATGACAAGAGCATATTGTTTACCAGCTAAACTTAAAGTTCTAGTTGGTCCAAACAAATTCATATGCAATAGTTGTAGTGGCCTAGAGGTAGAGAGCATGTTTGTGGATTTAAAAGAAACTCTGGTTTGCTTTCCCATTTGACATGCAACACAAGCTTTATCTTTTTCAAATTTGAGTTTAGGAAGACCATTTACTAACTCATTTTTTGAAATTTTTGAAAGAATGCTCATATTAATATGACCAAGCCTTCTATGCCACAACCAACTATCCTCATTGTTCACAGCTGCAAGGCATTTGATTTTACAAGAAGATAATTCATTTAAATTGACAGTGTAAATATTGTCTTGTCTATGACCAATCAATATGATATTGTTATCATTTATGTTTACTACATCACATTTAGAAGATTCAAACACTACTTTGCAACCTTTGTTACACAATTGACTAATGCTCAATAGGTTGTGCTTAAGACCTTTAACAAGTAAAACATTATCAATAGAGGTTGAAGAATTTTTACCAATACTACCTATACCGATGATTTTGCCTTTGCTATTATCTCTAGAAATAACCAATCCTCCATCCTTTAGTGTGAGAGAAGTGAATTGAGTTTCATCTTCAGTCATATGTCTTGAACAGCCACTGTCCAAGTACCATTGATTCTTTTTGGAATTAGCTTGAAGACATACCTACAAAACAAGCAATTCAACCTTTGACCTTTGGTACCCAAATCATCTTGGGTCTAGTGGGGTTAGTTTTCAATGTTCCTTTTAGAACCCAAGCTTTCTTAGCAGCATGAGATTTTTGTATAAGGAAGCATTGATTTGCAAAATGACCTCTCTTATGACAATAGAAATATGTGATTGTAGCTTTTGAAACCTTTTTATGTTTAAAAGCATTGTAACCTATTCCAGCCTTGTCAAGAGAGCAATTTCATTTACCAAGCATAGCATCAAGTTTATATCTTCCATCGACACATTTAGAAAAAGATTTTTCTAAATCAGTGACTTTTTCTTTCAAAACAGAATTTTCATTTTTCAATATCTCATTTTTATTGTGTAACTCTTCACTTTCTTCTGTGAGAGTGGATACCATCTTCTTGAGAAGATTGTTTTTGATGCCTAGCTTTTTAAATTCAACAATCAAATCTTCGAAAGCATTTTGTAATTCATTAAATGAAAAATCAGAATTAGTTAACTCAGTTTCTTCTTTATGTGCCATAAGACATAGATTAGCCACTTCATGAATTTCAGATTCATCTGAGCTTGAATCTTCACTTTCACTCTATGTTGCAGCACTTTCACTCTATGTTGCAGCTAGTGCCCTCTTCCCTCTTCCTTTCTTTTCTTTCTTTTTTAGCTGAGGACACTCATTTTTCATGTGTCCTAGCATTTTGCATTCGTAGCATATGATGGTTGAATCGTTGTTATTTGATTCACCCTTTGCTTTAAACTTCTTTCCTTCTTTCCACCTTCTTTTCATGAATCTCTTGAATTTTTTTGTGATGAGGGCAAGATCTTTCTCATCTTCGTCTTCACTTCCAGAGTCATTTTCTGATGTGATGGACTTGAATGCAACTGACTTCTTCCTCTTGTCCTCTTCTTCTTGAGCATTCTGTTTTCGGGTCAGCTCATAGGTCATGAGAGAGGCAAAAAGTTCTTCAAGAGGTAGAGTGTTGAGGTCTTTAGCTTCTTGTATGGCTGTCACATTTGCTTCCTATGTCTTTGGCAATGATCTTAGAATTTTTCTCACATGATCACTATTAGGATATACTCTTCCAAGAGACTTTAAACTATTAACAATGTCAGTGAATCTTGTGAATATTTCAGTTATAGACTCATCAGATTTCATTCTAAATAATTCATAATTATGCACAAGAATGTTAATCTTTGACTCCTTGACCTGATTGGTCCCTTCACGAGTCACTTAAAGTCTGTCCCAATTTTTTTTTTGCAGATTCACAGGTAGAAATTCTATTGAACTCATTTGGGTCTAATGCACAATAAAGAATATTCATAGCTTTAGCATTAGATTGCATAAGCTTCAAGTCATTCTCATCCCATTCATTTTCAGATTTAAGGATAACTTCTCTTTTAATAAACTTGCTAGGAATCTTAGGACCATTAACGATAATCCTCCATAACTCATAGTCAACAAATTGAATATAAATTCTCATTCTATTCTTCTAATAGTTATAGTTTGTTCCATTAAATATAGGAGGTCTATTGGTGGATTGACCCGCACCAAGAGAGCTTCCAAACATGGTTGTCATGGATCAACTCTAAGGATGTTAAGCCTTTAAACTAGAGCACAAGCTTTGATACCAATTGTTAGCCCAAGAAGGCAGCCCAAGAAGGCAACCCAAGAGGGGGGGTGAATTGGGTTTTATAAAATTTATATCAAATATGCAACTAAAAGAATTTTAGTATTTCAACAATAATTAATCTAAGTACAAATCGATCAAGCAAATAATGGAACACAATACAAGCAAGTATAGTAAGCAAAATAGAGCAAGAAAAGAAGAGCACCAGATTTATAGAGGTTCGGCTAACCTTGCCTACGTCCTCTCTTCTTCGATCCTTTCGAAGGTATTCCACTATATAAAATTCCTTACACAGCTGCTAGTTTTGCTACAAGTGTCCAGCTCACTCTTACAAGAGCTCTTCCCCAAGCTCTCACAACCCAAGAGATTTTGTCCAAGCTTCTCTCAAACTTACAAGTGATTTTGTCCAAACTTCACTCAAACTTACAAGTGTTTTTACCCAAGAACACTCAAACTCACAGGTTTACAAACCCACCTAAGTGAAATGAATAAAGGTTTTACAAATGATAGCTCTCCTAAAGAGTGGATGAACAAGAATAGCTCAACAGATAACCTTAATTACTCAGCAAAAAATGTAGCAGTTGAGGTACAGAGAATTTCCAGCTTCAAGCACTTGATATTGTAGATATAATCACTCTAAATTCTATTTAGAAGCTGTAGGAATCTTGTATTTATAGCCATGAATTGATTCTAGCTGTTGGTGGTGGATGGGAGACCATTTGATACGAAAACAACGGAGTACAACGTTCAAAAATAGAGTCGTTGCTGTAAATGAGTCAACTCTTTTGCTACAGGGGTCGACTCTTTTTATGTTTCAGTAGATTTTTTGAAGCTCTGCCCAAGTGAGTCTACTCTTTTGTGCTAGGGGTCGACTCTTTTTGTCTAAAACTGCAAAATCAACTCTCTATTTGAATGAGTCGACTCTTTTAGAGTGAGAGGCCAACTCTTTTGATCTCCATCAGAATTTTCAGCCTCTGTTTGAATGAGTCGACTCTTTTGCTTGAGGGGTTGACTCTTTTTAAGAAAATTCTTAATTTTTGCAATATTTGTTCAATCTTCTTCAATATCTTCAAGCTCTTTAAGGATCATCCAACTAAGCTTTTTAAGACTTGAAAACACTTCTTCAAGGCTTGATGACTTCAAAAACATCTTCAATCCTTCAATATGAAATCAACTCTATTTTGATTACTTGTGGAGCTCTTTAATCATCATTACTTCATCCATTGATTCAAGTTTTCTTCAAGATCTTCAAGAGAGCTTCCAAGACTTAAGCTCTTCATATTTCAACTGTTCTTTGAGAACTCTTCAACAGATGTGGCTTCTTCTTTTTATTCAAGGTTTTGAGCATTTTCAATCTTCTTCCTTGACATCCATCATCTTGAAATTTTATTCATTCTCTATAAGATCACCATTGTTGAATATGTCATTCCTTCATGCTTATCAATCCTCTTAAAATTCCTTCATTCTTTATAAGATCAACTTTTTTGAATGTGTGTTCTCATCATGCTTATCAACCTTCATTCTAATATTTGCATCACAAGTTCTCCATTTTGATAAGCTTCAAGTCATGATAGAAATCTAATAATTAATCTACACACTTAAGTAGAATTGTTAGATCATTAAACCAAGTTTTGTTATCATCAAAATCAAGGCATTGAATCAACAAATGTCATTACCAAAAAAAAGAAAGAAAGAAAAAAAAAAAAAACAAACGACTAACTAAGAAGGGAGCTTGAAACCTATCAACTCGCTTCGACGTGCTTCCTACAGTTCTTTCATCTTTTCTATGTACTCAACATCTTTAGCACTTAGCACAGGAGTACTTTCGATGGTAGAAATTTCTACTTTATGACTGAGGACATCTTCATGTGGTTTGGACAGTGGCTTTTCCTCCTTGAGGAGCAATGATTTCATTTCTGCTCTCTCGGCACTTATGTTCTCTAACTCTCTCTTTAGTTGAGCTTCCTTTGAGTCAATGCTTGCAATCTTTATTTGAAGAGACTCAACATTCTTGATTTTCTCACCTTCACTACAAGAAAAAACATGTTTAGTAACAAATAAAATAGTCACTCAATGTTATTTTTTAGTTGCCAATATGAATTCGCGACTAAGGTGGAGACGAAATTATTTAGTGGCCTATTAGAGGTTACTAAATGTTACGGCAACTAAGTTTTGGTTAGTCGCTGATATGTGATCAATGGCGACTAAACGTGGCGACTAAATTGGTAGTCGCCAAAAGGTAATTAGTCACCAAAAGATGTCATATGGCAACCATTGACGTTACTCGCGAAACTCCCATAGTTGCCAATACTTAGTCAGCGGCAACTACACTTTGCAACTAATTATTAGTCGCTATAGCTAATTGTTCGCCAAAGTCATCTTATAGTGACCAATATAAGTAGTTACAAATCCCACGGTCATAAGGACTTTTGCAACCAAAACATGTTAGTAGCCAAAGAATTAGTTGCTAATTTATTAAGAAGATATTAGAGACGACCATTATTATCCGAAACCTATACGAATCACAATCGATCAATTCTACCTTAACAAGTACATAGAGCTTCATATAAAGAAACTATATACTTAATTTCAATAAAAATATCAGTGCCAACATCCACAAAACTATATCCACCTATGTAAAGGATAAAATTCTAAAATACATGTAAATTAATCTAGCCAAAATATATATCCACAATCGGAAACCTTTATAATTCATAAGTACGAACTAGCCTAAAATAACATGTACAATTAGCCATAACTTAAATATAAAATCTTCGTCCCACCAAAACTTCGTCTCACAAAATCTTCGTCTATAATGGCGGCCATCAGCAATCTGTAAAAGAATAAACACAAAAAATAAAAGATTGTTCATTAGTAACAGTCCTAAAATAGAAATTGTAACGTGATTACAAAAGACTTACAAAATCTAAACTTGATGTAAGTAGAACAAAAAAAGTGAATAACCATTGTGTCTTATTCATTATCCAACAGTCAATTTGATTTTGTTACAAATTTAGTGACTTCCCAATTGTTTTCTCTAGATGATTAGCCACAAATCATAATAATATCCTAGATCAAACTCAGAGGAGTTTTATTACACAGACTTGGTAGAGGTTCCTATAGTGGGCATTAGTGTTGAATCATCTAACCAGCTAAACATGAATCAGATAAGTACAAACCATTTTGGCAAACATATTATTTTCAACTGTATATATAATTAAAGAGAGTTGGAATGGCAAGAGATGGACTCATACCAAATTCCTTGACTATTTCCACATGCCTTCATCTGCTGCATCATCAAACGTTGAAGTTCGTCGAATTTTTTTTGTAGTTCATCTCGGCTCCTCTTCTCGTCCTCTCTCTCTCTCTCTTAGTTTCTCTTTCCGCTCCTTTTCTCACTCCTCCCGCTCCTTAGCTCGCTCGTCCTTCTCTTTCCCGTTCCTTACGAAGTATCTCTAATTCAGATTCAAGTGTCTTCAGCTTTTGATTTGAACGAGATTCATTATCATAGCCGGAGGATGGCTTCGGACCTAGCCAAAACCTAAGGATGTACCCTTTTCTCTCACCAAGCGCTTTCCTTGAGATTTCTTCTGGTGTTATATGTATGCCGGATGCCTTAGCATCATCACGGATTTTCACCATCTTTTCCTGTCAAAAAAGAAACAAAGGTCATAAATTAGTTACCATTTTTTGACAATACTAATAGTCGAACTAGTATTGTACAAGAGTGTATAAGGCTTAAATATATACGTATTGCCTCTTGCATTCTCGGTGCAACCACTCTTTTTTCTTTTTTGACTGATGTCCATCCTTAAAATAATCAATAAAATTTGGCATTTTTTCATCTGTGGCCCGTGGCTGCAAAGTCAATCAACTATGTACATAAGTCATTTACTTGTATTGAAAAGATGAGTTATATACCTTAAAAAATACAAAACTTATAGTGTGTTTTACATAACATCAACAATCACCTTTTTGGTCATCGTAGCAGGAAATGATCTCAATCCCAGGGAATGGCCGTACGACAACTTTTTCTTATTCTTTCTACCAGCTCTTGACCGTTTCTACAAAAAAAAATATAAACTTAAACTTCAAACTGAATTAATCACAATTCATTACAATTTTAAACTGAAATTAAATGGTGGTAAACTTACCCTAAATGTTTTACTCTTAAATACATGATCAATCACGTACTTCCAATCATCCACCGTCACCCCCCTGTATAGTTCATTATATGGATCAACCATAGCTTTTTTTGACTTGCGATAATGCTTACTCATCTTGCCTTTCCAATTTTTATACAAAAGATTAGCCCTCTTATTTATCACAGCAAGGACTACAGGGTTGTTCTCATCTGAATCCTCGTCAGTAGTGATGCAAAATTTGTCCTACCAAAACAACAATAATTTAAAAGTACTTGCAAACTGTTGAATATATAGTTTGTAACCTATTAATAGAAGACATTTGTAGTTGAGTAGTCTAGAATTATTACCCGCACAGATTGTAGAATAATTTCCTTAACTATTGGGTCAAAAAGTTTCCATCTCTCAGCAAATCCTTCAATAGGACAATACCTTCTGATTGCAATCCCCTGCTGGTTTGAACACATGGGAGCATAAGGACCGCAAAATGTGTTGAACCATTCAAAAATTGGCACTGGGAGCCTTTCTCCGGAATTGTCATCAATTAGTTTAGTTAATCCTTTTCCAAGACTAGGCCCCCGCACACGCTTTGACCCTGCCCCACCTGACAAATATTTTTAAGCAGACATTTTACCAATTACTATTTTAACAGTTACACAGGTGGGTCTAGCAAGTATAAACAAACTACATATCATTTTACCTACACCCCTCGTAACAATAGAAATTGGTGCACTTGGTTCAGAGTGATCAATACTGTGTGATTGATTAGTCATCACAGGTGGCTGTTCTAGCTGCTCTGAAGGCAAAGAACTCAGCAAAATAGTGGTGGGTGGTGGCTCACTCAGGGATTGCAAATTCATAAGTGAGTTCCCGGTTGAAGATGATGATGTGTTCCTTCTTTTCTTCCTCGATTGCATGGTCACCTAGAAAATTAAAATGCAATGCATTAGAAAAACATGAATATGAAAAGCAACTATGTTATTAAATAATATATAAGTATTGTTATGAAAAAAAAAAAAAGTCATTAGTGAAAACTGAATTATAAAATTGAGCATCACGAACCAGCTAATTAAAAAACTCCTTTGGTTTAGGTATAACGTGATCAGGGGCAACTTGTTTAGCTGACAAAATCTTTCAAACCAAGTCATTACCAAGTGTTGTCATATTACCTTATCTGCTCGAGATCGAGATGAATGGTCATTTTCGGTTGATGAGTATGTTCCTTCCTCATTTGAAGGTAGATACTCATCATCATCATGACTTTTACTCTTATTTTTTTTTCTGATTACCTCCATGCTTAGAACATGTACTTGAATTGAACAATGAATTTGACAATCCTTTTAAATTTAAATCTGCAAGCCTTGCATTGTTACTTTCAATTCTATTCTTTCGTTGCATCTCATAGTCCATCACCGTCTGGGACATGCTTGTATTGTGACTTTCAATTGCATTTTTTCTTTGCATCTCGTACTCCATCACCATCTGGGATATGCCTCCAGGCTTGATAAACAATTTACGCTTCATTGACATATCTACAACTATAACAGACATCAAATGTTCAAAAGTAATTAATATGATAAACTAAATGCATTATGTATTGATGTACAATCAACGACAACAAGTTTCAATATATATTGTAGGAAAAAGATGTACTGGTATGCGCAGGTGCAACTCCTCCATTATCCAACACCAATCTTACCTTTATATCCTCTCACAATGCCATATACATATATAAATGTAGTTGTGTTCGTGGCAGCTGAAAACAGAGAGGTCAAAACAGTGCATATATAACAGATTGGGTATCCCGCGATGGTGCGCTAATAGCGCGCTAATAGCACAGAGAGGTTATTTCACAGGACGAAGGACCGCGCGATCGCGCGCTAGACCTCGCCATCGCGCGCTCCAACGAGTTACCTGGCCTGGTCACGAACACAAAATTACAAATCGTGCGAGAAGAAAATAGGTAGTATTTAGGGTTAGAAATTGGCGTTGTGAGGCTCTCCTTATGGGCAAATCAGTCTAGAAATTGATTACATCAAATTAAAGCAACAATTTTAAAGCATCTAACTAGTGTTTCCTATTAATCGAATTAACAAATAATTAATCTAAGCTTAAGTAATCAGATTGCAAACCATAAGAAGTATCGTACCTGAGGAGGAGGAAGAGAGAAATGGATTAAGATTGTTCTTCTCTCTATATATAGTCAGACATACAAGATTTTGAGAGAGAGAGAATAGAGAAGAGAGATTGTTTTGTTTTGATTGAGATCGATAGAAGGGTTTACAGGGACTGACAAAGCTGAATAAAATAAACGTGAGAAGTATAACACCATATTTTTGGGGGAAAATTTGGGAAACAAACTTTTTCCATACTCCTTATATTCTATAAATTATATTTAGAGTTTTTTTTTAATTCTAAATACAGACGAGACTATTTTGACTCGTACCAATCATAATATTAGTTTAATAAATTAATTCCAATCAACTCTTTGTATCTTTATTTATTTTTTATTTAGTTGTAATGATTTATGCCAAATCATATAAAAAATTAAACAACCCAAAATATAAAGGGTTTTATGTAATTGAATTCTAATTGTATTAATAAATTAAAAAAATTAAATAAAGAGAAATAGCATTAACTTATAAAATATAAAACTAACTCAAATAGAGAGAAATCATTAATTCGTGGAATAGTATGGTAAATAATTTGCTTAGTGCCACCAATTAACAGTAACTTTGTTCCACTTGAAATTTATGTATTCTAAAATACATAGTCAACTAAAATTATAGCAAGTATTTACTTTTTAAATATATATTAAAATATATACTTATATATATAAGAATGCAGTGGCAAAGATTGTGAGGTCTCTAAAAGCTCAATGCTAATTTTCTAAACATTCTGAAATATGACGAAGCTACGTGGCAAAAAAGTTAGAGTTTTAAAACCTGATTGGTCAAAAACTTATTTAGGATTTGAAAAAAAAATTCCTAAAATCTCTCTTTAAATCCTAAAATTTATTGATTAAAAAAATATTCAAGAAAAATTGGATGCATATGGGATACATTTTAATTTTCGAATTATGTGATACCTAATTCCTAAAATCTTGCATTAAGAAAAATTTTCAAAACAAAACTGTGCACATATGTTATAATATTATATCGCTCTTGCTCATCTCTGGCAGGTGACCACATTGAATCGATCTCTGTAGTTCTCCTTCTAATGATTAATCTCTATATTTCATCTCATATTTTTCTTGTATGCATGATTATCGCGAATTCAGTTGTCCTTTTTTGTTCTTTTTTTTTTGGGTATCTTTATGGCTTTTGTGTAATTTACTAATCGTTAATTTTTTTGGATACTATTGGTATTTGTATACTATTATTGTAATTTTTTTTGTTTGGGTATTTGTTTACTATTGGTATTTACTAATCTTTAATCATTAATTTACTAATCTTTAATTTTTTTGGATACTATTATCGTGAATTCAGTTGTCCAAGGAATTTTTGAGTAATTGGAATTTTTCTATTTCTTATTCATTTTTCCTTTTATTTTTCTTTTCACTAGGAGTTCATCATTGCATTACTTAAAATCATTTTTCTTTTCATTGGGTGTATCTTTATGCCACATCGAGAGAGAATTTAGAAAATTAAAATCAGTTGCCTAATAAATTAAAAGCCATGCCACATTTTATAGTCTTCAAAGTTTAAAAAATCTAAACAAAAAATTTAAATGTAGTTGGGAGAGAAGATTTTTTATGAAAAAATTGCGTTGGATAAGACATGACAAATGGAGATTAGATATGGTAATGCGTAATTCAAAATTATATTTTTCGTATATTTTTATTGGTGATATATGTTTCCCATGAAATTTTTCCTATATTTTTGAAAAATAACACATTTAATTCAAAATTAAGACCGCATAGCGTCTTTGGTTGTCATAATGGTAATTCCTTCCTTTTTGTTCATGTCCAAGATTTGTTATCTTAGTTTGAAAAATTATTTTTGTTATCTTAGTTAATACTTTAATTTTAACAATTGAAAAAGAGAATATGAAGGCAAAAAGCGCGCGATCACGCACTTATTGCCGCGCAATTGCGCGCTCACGATTCAGATATCAGCAATTCCGGAGTCACTTCTATTTTACGTCTAGTTTTCTCTCCTCTGCTCGCGATAGCGCCCTAGGTTCTTCACCCAGTGACTGAGTTCATCTTCTTTGTTGGTTTGCACCGGTTAATCGTCATTTTGGTAAGGTTCTTCCTCGTTAATCTTGTTTGTTTGATGTTTTTTCCATTCTAGGGTTTCATTGTGTTAGATTTGGGTTGTTGAAATTACTTGTTCTTGTTTACAATGTCTAAGAAACGAGCCCATGTTGAATCGTCCACTTACGTCCCTCCAAAATTCAAGGATGACTCTTTTAGAAAGATTTTTGAGGATTCCTTTGCTACACAAAAAGTTTTACTTGAACGAGGCCTCAAAACACACCATTTCAAGGATGAATTTATTTACAAAACTTTTACTGAATGTGGTTGGAATTTCATTTTGAATCTTAGTGGCAATGTTTATCCTGAGATGGTTAAGGAATTTTACTGTCACATTAACAATGTGAACAAAAAACAATTGTCTTTTAAACATTTTGTCGAGGTTTTTCCCTCTTTATCAATGCTAATGTTGTGGGCCGTTTTTATGATCTTCCTCGTGTTGATAATCCTCAATTTCCTATTCAAAATGTGGACGATGATATGACTTTTATGAAAAATGTTGTATCTGTTTTGACAAACAATTCTGAGTCTTATGTGATGGGCAAACAAATTCGTCATTCCTCTCTCACACCTGAGTATCGGATTCTTAACACTTTCACTTCATTCACTATTTGGCCTACATCTCATTCCACTTCTCTAAATTCTGAGAGATGTTGTTTATTGTTTGCCATTGGTACTGGTCTCATTATAAATCTTCCCTCTCTTATGGTGCAACATATGATTCATGCCTCAAAGCATAAACCTAAGAATCTCGGTCTTCCCTTTGGTTATTTCATCTCCTAATACCTCTTGGCTCAAAATGTTTCACTTTTTTCGGGTGAGAAAGTTTTGTATTTGGCTGCTCCTGTTGACAGGAAGTCTTTGGAGCGTAGTAAGCCTCACAAAGCACGTGTTGATGCTCCTATGATTGATGTGGATGCCAAGGAAGGTGATGAAGATGATAGTGATGATGGTGATGATGATGATGAGTTTGAAGGAGCTAGGGATCCTCCTATGTCCGGTGGACCTAAGAGTTCGTCGTCTGGTTCAATGAATTTTCAGTCTATGATGGGATTTCTTCAAGATATGCAGTAGTCAAACAATGAGCAGTTTACTCAAATTAATGCACGTCTTGATGTTTTTCAAGGGACAATGGATTCCGTGGTCAACTACATTCGGGACGGTGACATACCTCCTCCACCACCTCCTCCTGCTTCCCAGTGGTTTTGTGATAAAAAGGAGTAGATTAGCTTGGTGATTGTTTTTGAATGTCATAGCTTGGTTGTGTGGTGGTGATAGTGTGGTTGGTTGTTTTGATGTTTTTAGTTGTAGTTATGTTATCGGACGGATTTGTTTTGGACATTTGGTTTGGATGATATATAAATGATAGTTTGAATGATGATTCATGCTTGTTTTGTAGTATAGTTTGGGATTGTTAATGTATTAATTGAACATGTTTGTATTTTGATGGATTTTATTTACTTTGGTAACTGTTAAGCGGATGATATCAGTTAATGAAATCAGCAAGTGCACGATCACGGCCTAATAGCGCGCTAATAGCACAGAGACTTCGTCTAGTCCACTGTCGGAGCCCGCGATCACGTGCTAGTGGCAGTTTTTTAAAACTTGTGAATATGAGACACCTTTTATTTGTCTTTGCTGAAATTAAAAGCCATGTGGGATTAATTAATTGAATTATAGTAAACCAATTGGATGCATATGGGATACATTTTAATATTCGAATTATATGTTTGAAAGCTTTGTTGGATGATTGGTTTATTTCTCTTAGTTATAGTCTAGTAATCATAGTATAATTTTGTCACCAACTACATTATTTTACTTGAGTTATTACATAGCTAGTACCATTTTATTATGGTAGTTTTGCATTTTAATTTTTATTCTGATCCTTGTAGGTTACAAGTCATGGATAAAAGTTGGATGACGATTAAGGATAGAGTGAGAAGTGAAGAATATAAAAATGGTGTAGTAAAGTTTATAAAGTTTGCGAGGGAAAAATTAGATGACCAAGAGGCTAAGATTTCTTGTCCGTGTTTAAATTGTTTGAATGGAAAAAAGCTGAATGCGAAAGAAGTTTATGTTCACTTAACCCAAAAAGGGATCGATCCTTCTTACAAGACCTGGGTAGATCATGGAAAACCTGTTGATGTGCGTCAACCAAGTATACGAAACGATGATGACCAATATGAAGGCGGTAATAATTCAGATATAGTGGACGGTGACATTCTTTGGGACAATGATCAGTTGCCTAATATGTTGGAAGAAATCTACGTGGGTGGAGCCTTCGATGATGGTATGGATAATTTGCCTAACACTTTTGAAAGTCAAGATGCGCAGAAATTTGATAAGTTGTTTAATGGTGCTCATCGTGAAGTATATTTGGGATGTAAAAAGTCAATTTTGTCGTTCATTATGAAGATGCTTCACATTAAGGTGTACAACAAGATGACCAATGCTGCGTTTGACATGGTGATGGATGCATTCAAGGAGATGCTACCGAGTGTTGATGATACTGTACCATGGAATCTTTATGAAAGTAAAAAGTACTTGCGTGATTTGGGTTTGGGGTATGTGCGTATTCATTCGTGCAAGTATGATTGTGCACTAGTTTGGGGAGAGACAACAGATTTGGAGCATTGCCCAAAGTGTAAGGAGTCCAGATACAAGGTAAATGACGATAAAGGTAAGAAGATCCCTCATAAGATATTACGTTATTTTTCCCTAACACCGAGACTTAAAATATTGTTTATGTCAAAGAAAATAGCGGCTGACATGAGACGGCACAAGGAGAAACGTTTAGATGATGGAGTATTAAGACATCCGGCTGATGCCAAGGAATGGAAAGATTTTGATAGGCGATATCCATTATTCACTGAAGACTCGCGAAATGTGAGGTTAGGGTTAGTAACTAATGGTTTTAATCCCTTTGGCAATAGGAGCTCATCATATAGTATGTGGCCCGTTATTTTGATGCCTTACAACCTCCCACCATGGATGTGCATGAAAGAGCCCTATTCTATGATGTCATTGCTGATTCCTGGGCCATTGTCCCCTGGAAGAGATATTGATGTTTACTTGCAACCACTTATTAGCGAGCTGAAAGAATTGTGGGTGAATGGGGTTCAAACATATGATGCTTTGAAAGGGCAAAGGTTTCTAATGCGTGCAGTCGTAATGTGGACGATTAATGACTTCTCTGCATATGGAAACATGTCTGGTTGGACTACAAAAGGTTATTTGGCTTGTCCTATATGCAATGAGGACAATTCATCGCAGGGTTTGATAAGCAAGATAGGGTACATGGGAGCTCGTCGCTTCTTACCTGAAAATCACAGTTGGCGAAGGAGTAAGCTATTTAATGGTAAGATGGAGAATCGATCAAGGCCTATGGAGATATCAGGCGAACAAATTTTGGAGCAAATTGATTCAGGGACTTACAAGGCATTTGGAAAGCATCCAAGTTGTAGGAAAAGACGAAGAGATGGGCATTCAATTTTAAATTGGACGAAGAGAAGTATTATGTTTGAGTTGCCATATTGGAAAACCCTCCAGCTTCGACACAACCTCGATGTCATGCATATAGAGAAGAATATATTTGATAATCTGCTTGGGACGTTATTGGGCATAGACGGTATGAATAAGGATACGGAAAAGACACGCTTAGATTTAGAAAACCTAAATATACGAAAGGAGTTACACCTCAAGAAGCGTGATGATGGGTCTTTTGAGAAGCCTCCAGCATTGTACACACTGCCCCCTACTGGGAGACAAGGCTTTTATGATTTTTTAAAGTCAATCAAGTACCCTAATGGTTATGCAGCAAACATCTCTAACTCTGTGAGCACTCAAGGGGGTAAGTTGTCTGGCCTTAAAACTCATGATTGCCATGTCCTTTTGCAGCGACTTCTTCTGATTGGGATGCGCGGTTATGTTACTAAGGAAATTGGTATTGTGCTATTTGAGTTAGGTAATTTTTTTCAATAATTGTGCTCAAAGACATTGAGGGTAGATAATGTAGAGAAGCTAGAGGGCCATATCATCCTCGTACTTTGCAGGCTTGAAAAGATATTTCCTCCGGCTTTCTTTGATGTCATGGTGCACTTGGTTGTTCATTTACCTCGTGAAATTAAGCTTGGAGGACTAGTGCAATATCAATGGATGTATCCAATTGAAAGGTAATTATTAAGTCATCGAAAAACATAATACTGTGTGATATCATATTATGCTGTCTAGACTAAGCATGTTCTTGATGATTTGAAAGCCTAATGTGCCCTTGAAAAATTTTTATTGTCTTGTCTATGGGCTACTTGGGATGTTAAAAGGGTTTGTTGCCAATAAAGCTCGTCCAGAAGGTTCGATTGCAGAGGCTTACCTTTCCAAAGAGTGTACTACTTTCTATTCTAGGTATCTTGACGGAATAGAAACTGTTTTCAACCGACAGGAAAGGAACGATGATGGCAGTGAGCGTGGTCCTGGGTTAGTAGTATTTTCTCAAATTGCCCGTCCGTTTGGCTTGATTCCAAGGGCACCAGATGTGGCCACTACAGAACGTGAAATGGCACACTGGTTTATCTTATTCAATTGTTCAGAAGTGGAACCTTATCTACAGTAAGTTTTCGTTGACGTTCTTAATTTCATTTCTTACATATGATTACATTTATGTATTCGTAATTAAGAAAGTGTATTGATCAAGTAGGAAATACATCAGTTTGCTTGGAAATAAAAATGCAAAATACATCAAAAAGCAACAACAAAAAGAATTTCCAAATTGGTTTAAACAAGAAGTAAGTCCTAGTTACTTGTGCACGTGAAGATAATGATATACTAAAATTAACATTATTTACGTTGTTTGTGTAGATAAATCAATTGAGAAAAGATAAGGCCCCAGAAGCAACAGCTGAATTATAATCGTTGGCCAACGGTCCGGGTCCAATAGTAAGGACATATTCAGGGTGTATCTGTAATGGAATGCGATTTCATACTGTCGACCGCGACAGTCGCCATAAAAGTCAAAATAGTGGTGTGGTAGTGGAAGGAAATCACCAAAGCGGCTTAACGAATTTCTACGGTAAATTGATCAAAGTGTGAGAAATGACGTATTTGTTTGAATATCGAGTTATTTTGTTCCAATGTGAATGGTTCAATACTGGTACCAACAAGACTTGTCGGATGGATGAACATGCCATAAGTATTGATGTCAAAAGTAGATGGTACAAGAATGATCCATTTGTGTTACCAAATCATGTCCATCAAGTTTTCTACGTCAATGATACCAAGTATAAGACTTCAATTAAGGAAGATTGAAAAGTTGTAGAACGATTCCAACATCGAGGAATATGAGATGTGCCAGAGAAAGATGAAATAGATCAAACAGATGATCCCGTTGATGTGTTCCAACAAGAAACGATTACCGAGATTGCACCAATTATCCTTGAAGATCCCATTACCAATGATTTGCTAAGGAATGATGTTGATCCAGAAGTTATTAGCGAGCAGGCAATTTTATAATCCAAGATTTAGCAAGCAGAAGATGGTGAAGAAGAAGCATTCCATCATGATCAGGAAGATGAACTACCAAAGAATCCAAATGATGAAGAAGAGTTTGATGACTTTGATGTACACCTTACATAGAACTGACATGATGTAACAGTGAATGCATGTGGAAGCAACAATGAATTCTGTGATCACCTATATTCAAGATGCTCACATACCTCCTCCACCACCTCCTCCTGCTTCTCAGTGACGAGATTAGCTTGGTAATTGTTTTTGAAGGTAGTAGCTTGGTTGTGTGGTGGTGATAGTGTGGTTGGTTATTTTGATCTTTTTAGTTTTAGTTATGCTGTTGGACGGATTTGTTTTGGACAATTTGGTTTGAATGATATATATTATGGTTTAAATGATGATTCATGTTTCTTTTGTGCTATATTTTGGGATTGTTAATATGTTACTGAACATATTTGTATTTTGATGGATTGTATTTACTTTATTAACCCATTAAGTAAGGTGGATGTTTAGGGGGAAGAGAGTTTCAATATAGGAGGAGGTAATTTATTATTTTACAAAATGGAGCACGCCATCGCGGGATAATAGTGCGCTAATAGCACAGAGAGTTCAGTGGATGAAATCAATAACCTTGCAATCGCGGCCTAATAGCGTGCTAATAGCACAGAGAGTTTAGTGCAGTTCATTGTGGGAGCACGCCATCACGCGGTTGATCCCGCGATCGCGCGATACTGATAGTTTATGTAAATTGTGAATATGAGCCATCTTTTATTTATCTTTGTTGAAATTAAAAGCCATGTGGGCTTAATTCATCAAATTATAGTATACCAATTGAATGCATATGGGATACGTTTGCCTTAAGTTACTCCAAAGTTTCAAGTTACTTCATTTTATTCGATTTCTTATAGTTAGCATGAAACTACATATATTTGAATTGGTGATTGCAACTCACTAATTGGGATGAGATTACTTTCCGTACGCATACTATAAGAAGTCCAACCTTACCTGAAAACTTATTTATTTGTAACTCACTCATTAATTAATGAGAAAGATATATATATGTATGGTTAATTGAGAGTTGACATGTTTTACATTTCATTCAATGGGAGTATTCCCTTGTCATTGTTTTCCCCCCATCACTGCCGAAAATTTAGCTTTCCAATAACCATGCAATTTCGTGGTCAAGTTACTAGATTTTTAAAAATGAATCATTGCCTCGATCCATTGGATACATTGGATTTGAGTATCGTAACAAACTAGAAGGGCCTATTCCCACATCTTTCTTTGAAATTAAAAGGCTAAATATCCTCGTACTTTCTTTCAACAACATCAATGGCACCATAGAGCTATAGATGTGATCCTGGGGCTACAAAAGCTTAATTACAACAATCGAGCTTTCATACAACAGCTTAATTAACAATTAATGCCAGTGCAAGCAAGTCTAGCTTGTCTTTCTTTCCCCAGCTAAACACATTAAAAATGGCTTGTTGCAAGCTACAAAGATTTCCTGACCTACAGAACCAATCGAGAATGATTTATTAGGAAAAAATAAATTTTCATCAAATTTTAGATTGCAACCAAACTTTAGTCGCAAATGTTAAACATTTGGCAACAAAAAAAAAACTTAATCACCTAATGTTCAACTTTTGGCAACAATAAAAAACTTAGTCATCTGATGTTCAACTTTTGGCAACAATGCATCAAGTTAGTCGCCGAAAACTATAACTATTGGCCACTGAATAGCCATGGTCGATAATACGTTAATAATGGTGACCAAATTATTATTTAATTGCTAGACATGTAACTATTGGTGACTACCCACAATATGATTGCAACAATTAGTTGCGAAATGTGTTTTTTCTTGTAGTGCTTCTTGGGTTTTTGCATTGTTAAGATTATGGCTTCTATCCGCTAGCAGTTGTACTTGTGACTCCTCGGACATCTTCTTTGCAGAAGAGGAGCGAGTGGGATTAAAAAGTTGAAGGTTTTCAAAGAATGTTCCATGAAGATCTTTCAAAAGAGAAATGTCTATAGCATCAGTCTTCTCCATTTCCTTAAGAAGCTTTGTAGCTTTATCCTCAATCGTATGAAGGAACTCTATGCGAGATGTAGCAATCTTTTTAGAAACTTCGTCCCACAACATGAAATGGTACCTACGTTGACACGTAGCAATGTGTTGATCTCCTTCAGATACAGAAGCCACTGAAGCATTAGGACATATGGGCATTATGGGAGGTTGCAACAACTCTTTAGTTCTCTAGACCATAGGGGCTCCCATAATCTCTTTATGAATAGCAGGCCGTTTATCTCCTTATTTACCAAGTTGAGAATCTGCTGAGGTTATGCTTTTGTGCTGCTTAGCAAGTAGATCAAAAGAATTTGGCTCGTCCATAGAGCCTATACTTGCTTGGGAAACTACATCAGTATTATCAGCAGATCTCTCCATATCCTTCAACTGCAATTAGAAGCACATTTGATCAAGAGAAGAAGAAGAAGTTGTAAATAAGATGCAACATGTTAATAATGATTGGAGAAATCAAAAGCCAATTCGAGCAAGGTTGATGCATACTTGATTTCCAAATTCTAGTAAAGGCATTGAAGATTCAGCCACAGTATAGAAGTTATTTGTGCCAAGAACAATGTTGTCCAGATCAGAAATTTTGGTCACCTTCCTTGATCACTTCCAATTCCGATCACCTTTGTTGAAACTACTTTCTCTTTCTTGGGGCATGATGGCTCTTTTCTTATCTCTGCTGTCAAATGGTGGAGTCTGGGCAATCTTTAAAGCTAGAATCACAAAAAAAGTTTTATCATTAATAGCTGATGATTTCCTTGGAGTAGATTGAACAGTAGTTGTACCTTTGCTTTCTCTTATTGGAGCTTTTCCAACATCTTTCTGAGAAGGCAATACAAGTCCCTTCTTCTTCTTTGCTTGAACTTCAACTGGAAGACTCAAATTTGGATATTTTAAAACCAGCTTGGTGCTTTTTCTTGAATAATTGCTTAAATGTCTTGTCCACCATTCACCATATTGTCTTATGGCTAGACCTCTGAATGCAAGTGTTGGAATGTCCAATATGGCATTAGTGCCTAACTTTGTGCAAGATTGCCAAAGTAGAACAACTTCTTCTAAAGTGCCTGTGGTGAGTTCTCTCTTTAGCTTCTCAGGAATGTCTTTACAAAAATTAAATTGTCTAACAAATCTATAAGGGTCGTAAGATTCAATAATGTCCTCATTGCCATGACAAAGAGTTAAGTAGCTTGAACGATGTCTGATAATGTAGTCACTCCAAAAACCTGATAGGTCTCCATTATCAATTAAAGATAATTGCTTCTTCTCTTGACATATGGTTAAAGAATGTAGGATGGATGTATCAATACTTTTAAAGAGATAGCAAGCCTTCAGATCATCAAAATGTTTTGTCATCTTTTCATTGGCAAATCTAGCCATTTGGCCACCGCAGTAATGGCTAGCGGATGAAAAATAAGCGTCCAAATAATTACCAAGCCATCCATAAACATAATGGATAGGAAATGTAACCACGAATTTTCTTGGAGTTGGAGAAGAAGAAATCTCTCTAAGCCCATTGTAAATGCTTGCAAGCATTGGCACAGATAAAGAAAATTTTTACCTGAAAGCCATCATGCTAGCCACCTTGAAAACACCGAGACGAATGTGGTCAACCTCTTTGTTGGGTAAAGCAAATTTGTATAACCAGCTAGATAATAGAACAACTAGATAAATCTCCTCTCATGCATTCTCTTTAATGCCCATGTCATAGAATGGTTCTTTTTCTTCTTCAGAACATGACAGTGGCTTCTCATCAATAATACCAGTGGGATTATGCAATGTTCTTGGCTTGGTTGACCGCTTCTTATTCATTCTTGCAGGAGGTTCAAGATACCTAATTGGACCCCTTAACCAAAATGCAACCCAATCATGAGCACAAACTTAACGAGTGCCATTTTCACAATAAAGCTTATGACAAGCTAAGAATAAATTGCGACAACTTGGTGGAAGAAGTAGATTCTTGTTTTTGTCGAAATTTGTCAACTCTTTTGCAGTTGGGACAACTTCGTCATAAAATTTTTCATGAATTGACAATCCACCAAGGACGCGTAAATCTCATAGAGAGAGAGAGAGAGTTCCCCTATTGAAGAATGGAGAGTATTTGTGGAGGGGCACCAAAGCTCTGAAAAAGATTGAAGAAGATTCTCATCACGATCGTATGTGAATAAAGAAGCATAAACGGTGTCATACATCCTTGCATCATGAAGAGTTTTCTTATTTCGACTGAGTGCATCTTCAAGCCATTCCTAATATCTAGGAATGTAAGAGAACCCACCAAAGTTGGCAAGAGAAGTGTCCCAAGTAGCCTTTCCACTATGAACCCGAACACCAAGTAATGAAAACCAATTAGAGCCACTATCTTTAGAATGAAGTTAAGATAATAGGAATGAATCCTTTGTAGAAATAAAGACAGCTATGTTGTAGTCGAGCAGCTCCCTTGTCAATATAGCATACTATCGCTCTAAATGGGGTGGATTAATGAAAGAAGACCAACTTGGGAAAAGAGCACCAATGACCGGGTCTAAGACAAGCAAGTCTAAGACTATCATCAGAGGCTCCCCCTTTTCACTACCGATGACGATAGTTTTTCTTCCTTGAACAGAGTAGTCTTTGAAGTAACCGTGGTCTGGAATCAAGACCCAAATAAAATCTAAGTAAAACCGCAAGGTGTGAAATCCAGACCCAAAGCGAAGCCAAAGGTGTGAAATTGAGACCCCAAATCAAATCCAAATAAAAGGTCAAAATTTGAAATAGAGACCCAAAGCAAAGCCAAATTTCTGAAATCGAGACTCAAATAAAGCCCGAGTGAAGCTCAAGGTTTGAAAATCGAGACCCAAAGAAAAACTAAAGGTTTGAAATCAAGGAGTAAAGCTCAAGGTCTAAATTGAAACCCAAAACAAGGCCAAATGTCTGAAATCGAGACCCAAATGAAGCCCGAATAAAGCTCAAGGTCTGAAATTGAGACCTAAAGCAAAATTGAATGTCTAAAATTGAGACCCACAAGAAGCCTAAGCCAAGCTCAAGGTCAAGGGCTGAAATTGAGAGCCAAAAGCAAAACTAAAGGTCTAAAATCGAGACCCACCAAAAGTCCAAGTAAAGCTTGAAGTTGAACGTTTAAGACCGAAGCTCTAAATTGAAAACCCAGCTGATCACTGCTCCAAAGAATGAATTGTTTTATGTTAAACGCGAGCTTAAAAAAAAAAAAAAAAGGAATAGACAAATAAATAAATAAATAAGAAAAAAGGATTCGTGTGCTTTGGATGCAACTCAAACACTATGAAGTCTCCAGAAGATTGATGTTGGTATAACTTTGCACCGCCGAATTCCAATGTAGAAGCCTTTAGATGTATTATATGCAGGTTGCTGGAATAAGTCAACTTTAAAAGATTAAATTTGCAAAAGTGTCGAAGCCTAGATTGCTGTATGAGATTCGAAAGTGTCTGAAATTATGAATATATGATCAGTGATTTAAAAATGACAATCAAGGGATCATGATTTGCAAACTATGTATTTCGTCACATCACTGACATGGAATTACTGCTCTCAATGCATGATATAAAAAGAGAGAGAGAGAGAGAGAGACCTTCTCTTTCAAAAAAAATCTGTTTTGGGAAAACAGTATGTTTAAAAGAAATAAATAAAAAAAAGAGCAAGAGGAAGTAATCATCTGTTATGGGTGGATGGATGTGGTGCGAGTGATCTATACAAAATAATATTTTGCATTGTGTCAATTGAAAGAAAGAGACAAAACAATAAAATAAGAAGTCCTACATCAACACATGGTGATGACTTCCAAATATGAAGATATTGTTCTAACATTAACAGTGCATGTACGCAGAGTGATGTGAGTACAGAAATGTGTGCAACAGTGAAAAAGCCATGCAAGTTACCGCAACAAAAGGACAAAAAGTTTTGAACAGAGCACTACTTACCTGCTCACTTGGCACAGAAGAGACAAAGCAGGAGGGAGAAAAAGAAGCAAAATGCAGAAAAGAAACCAGCCAGCGGTACTGCTACTTGTGATGTTGATTGATCGTCTCCTCAAATGTGCAAAAACCGGTGAGGGATCAACTCCTTCTACAGACAGTTGAGCATCAGTCCTATTGCAAGTATGATTGCAGTTTCGGATGAAGTTCTGACTTCTAATCCTTCTACTCTTCTGACAAGTTCTGATAAATCTAATTTTTTATGAGTTCTTATCCTCCCTGCAAGCCACTCCGGCGTAAGATAAATTTCAATCTTATGCAGTTGTACGCAAGACTCGGTTGAAGAGCTCCGTCAAATTAAAGATGGCACAGTTTTAAATCTCATGCAGATTTACATTAAAAAAAATGATAACAACAATTGTACAGAAAATTAAACTGACTTGAGATGATCCAAACTTCGAAGCCCGGTCACTTTTTACACTACTGCAACGTGTACGTGATCAAACCTTGAGGGCATTTGTATATGAGCAAATTTTGGCCAATCAAAAATTGACACTTATTAAAGAAAAGTACAAATAAATACACAAGTTAATCAATTAAATATTGTCACATGTTTTGTGAATTACAAAATTACATTGATTGACAAATTAAATGCTGCAATGTGTCAAATTTTTGCGGTCAAGACTTTGGTTAATTAAATTATACCATTTGTTATGTGAGTCCTGCAAGAAGAAAAGCCAAACATGTCTTTCAATTAAAATTAGACATGTGTCATTAATTATCTTTCAAATAAAGTATTAGTTATCTTTATTTATCAATAAATTGAGATAGTTATTTCAAACCATTGATTATCTTTATTTAATAAATAGAGATAATTATCTCAAAAGATTAATTATCTTTACTTATTTTGGAGATAAATAGAGATAATTATCTTCAAAGATTAGTTATCTTTATTTACTATTATCTCTAAAATAAATAGTTGTAATTATCTTAAACAGATGCAAAGCTATCAAAAACTCTCCATTTACTCCTATAAATAGATGTGACCACCTAGAGAAAAGAAAGATAAGTTTGAAGACACCAAAGTTCTGACCAATTAAAGCTTCTAAAAGTCAGAAGGATTCTCTCATTCAAGTATCTTCTTCATTCAAGATTGAAAAAGACTCTGCTATCCAAATTTAAGATCAAGCTGCAAGCTCTCAAATCTACATCGAAGTGAAGAAACAGAGAATTATTTATTTCATTAGAAATTGTAATAGAGAATGTACTCTACTCCCTCATATATATATAAAAATTCATTTGTTGCTACATTTTCTTGCCTTGAATTTCAGACTCCAAATTTGTGTGTTACAAACTATACCAAGAATGATATGTTTTCAGTTAAGAGTGCATACTTTGTTACAATTTGTTGTTTAGTAGAATCAAACAACGCATACGCTGTTACAGTTTGTTGTTTAGTAGAATCAAACAACGGCAATCGTGCGAGTTCCTCGTCCAATCAAGCTGGTGGCAGATCATGGAAGATTATATGAGGGTTGAGAATCCCAAACAAAAATAAGTATTTATTATGGAGAATGTGTTTGGATATTATACCCTATAAAGCCAATTTAGCTCGGAGGAAAGTCCCTATGAGTCTGATCTGTAATTTTTGAGAAGCTGAAGCTGAAACCATATTTCATGTTTTCAGGGAATGCCCTTGGGCCATGGCAGTTTGGATGGTTTCAACCACTTTTGCATAGTTGTTAAACTATAAGGGGGGTTGCTTTACTAACCAGTTTGATGTGGTAAGGAATTGGATAGGGAGTCTGTGGAAGTTTGGTGTGTTGCTTTGTGGATGATTTGGAATTATTGGAATTCACATGTCCGTGGCGGAGAACAAAAACACCCAACACCTATTGTCTGCAGCTGCCTATTTTTTTGCAGGAATTCTTAGAAGCTCTGGAAAAAATGGCCATCCCCCAATCTTGCACGGTAGCTTGTGTGTGGAATCCTCCCCAGGACAAAGCCTTTTAGCTTAATGTGGATGGGAGTTACAACAATGACACCAAGCCTGGTGGTTTGGGGGCAGTTATTCGGGATTCAAAAGGATCTGTTATTGCTGGTTTTTCTATTCCCGTTAAAAGGGTTTTCTCTGCAGAACATGTTGAAGTTTTAGGTCTTCGGTGTAGTTTGGCCTTTGCGCTGGATACAGGGGTCACTGGTTTGGAGGTAGAAGGTGACTTTATGAACTTGGTTCATGATGTTTCCAAAGATAGTAATAAGTTTTCTATGATTGGGGACATTGTGGAGGAGATTAAGGACCTATGCAAGTCGATGAATATTCACAACTGTCACCATATTCGAAGAATAGCTAACAGGGTTACTCATGCTCTTGTTACAGAGGCAAAGTTGCTACATGTTGAAGCATTTTGGTTTGAGGAGCTACTAGGCAAGTTCGTTGGTCTTGTCCTTTCTGATTGGGCTGGATTACAATTTTTTTTTTTTTTCTTTCGTTCCCTATGAATCTCTTATCAAAAAGAAGGGGGAAAAAAAGGCATTGGGTTAAAATTAAGACTAAAGTTTCTTAGAAACTTTAGCCTGCCAAAAGTTTCAATAGTCCAATGTTGAAGAAGGTTGTTTGTTAAAGTAGCGACTTGATCTGCTATGATAATTACTTAATTGGTGCACATTCAACAACCCTAAGGCTTTGTGGCATTAGGAAAATATGGAGGACCCTTGGGGTATAGTTAGAAATTTGAAGCGACCTACTTTGCTACCAATGCTCAAAATAGTTTTCCTCATCAATCCTGAGGCTCCGTTTGTTACATAGGAGAATGGAGAAAAATAAAATAAATTTTATGAAGATATAAAATTTTGGCTAATTGTTTTGCATCAAAATCTTATAATTTTTCAATAAAGTAGAACAAGTTTGGAAAACAACATCTGGATTTTGAGACGGAAGTTGTTTTCTGTGATCACGAAAATGAAAAATTTTGGGTCAAACGTTCAAAGAAAAGCAGATTTCAAATATTTCTCAATCTCTTTCTAAAAACAAAGCCTTCTAGTCTATTTAAAACTTGTGGAAGAAAGGAAGGAAAAGGAATTAAGAGAGAAAATGAAAAGAAAAATAACAAGATAACTATTGAAAGGAAAAAAAATGAAAGGATAGTGAAAAAGAAATAATTTCCTCTTGATTAACCATGTTACCGCATCTGGAAATTGCTCTTGATATATGCATTATTTCGTAATTTATTAATGTTGCTTGGGCTGCAAGTTTTTAATTTACTATGCGAAGTATTAATTTATTCCCTTCTTTCTGTGGACCATTAATCTCCTTGGGTAAATTCTAGTCAACAGGGAACTCTGTTGCCAAATATAGCTTTGTTTTTGTAACTTTCAAGTGACTGTCGTTTGCAATTTTGGATGCTTATGATTTGCCAAAGAAAAATGCCATTGGTACAGAAAATTTGTACACAAACTCTTACTAAAATGATAATAGTAGTTTTGTTATTAAAAGTTATTATAATAGTTGTTTTGTTTTGAAATGAAAGGTTTTCATTTGAATACATTATTATGGATAAAAATTTTATATGAATTTTTTCTATAGCATTACCTATTGCCAAAACAAATGCAAAGAGAGAATACTAAATTGGTAGGATAGTTGAGAAAAAATAATTATAAACAAACATCAATTTACAAGATGGAAACATGGGAAAAATTAACATAAGCAGAAAGATCGGATTAACATATCTTTGCTCTTACAATCCCATATTACTAAATTTAGTTGAAGCTCCGGCTTTCGTGCAAATCTGGGCAAAAACTTCGACCCTGTAGCTTGCTCACCATTTGTACAAAATCATCCCATGTCCTGCACAAACCAAATTGGAATGAAGATTAGATTTTAAAGGAAAAGCTCATCTTTAAAATGTGGGTTGACAGTTAAATGGGTGTAAACAGCCAAACCCACTTCAATGGGGGAATACTCGACACCCCATTGCAATCAGGCAGCCATCCATGGAAGACACAGTCAGCCAGTGATCAACGATACAATTGCAAAACAATGGTAATTTATCAACGTGGTTTAGGCTTCAAGTTCTGAATCCATTAAGAGTAGTATTAATTTGTTCCCTTGTTATTGTGGTTCTAATCTGTGTCGATTAAAGCATAGAAAAGTAAAAGATAGCTTGATTGATTTGGTTTCATATATGTTATTATTTTTGCTGAACTCAAATTTTATACTGATATCTTCACAAGTCAAATTAAATATACGTTAATATGTTTTTGTAACTTTGTGGTGACTGTTGTCTGCAAATTTGGATGCCTATGAATTGCCAAAACAAATGCAGAAAAATAGAGGTATATTGGCAGTATTTTAGCGTCAAGAATGAGAAGCAGGGCATGTTATTTGGTTGACATCATAGTTAACCCAAGGAATTTAAAGTAGTGAGTTGATCAGTGATTCAGTGGAAAGATCGTACAAAAGTTACAAGGGTGGTTGGAATAAAAAGAATTATACACAAACATAAATTGGCAACTTCCATATCAATTTACAAGATGGAAACATAAGCAGAAAGATCGATGGAATTCACAATCTTTTCTCTCACATCCTATACTACTCTGGACATTATCTTCGACCATTTACTCTCCATATAGGGACGGAACTGTGCTTAGACTGTGGGGGGCCACGGCCTCTTCCACTTTGCTAAATTCTATTTAGACCCTATAAATTTTGAATATTTATGATAAGAAAGTGTATATTGGCCCCCTCAAAATTTTAAAATTTTTCCTCTGATCTTTTGAAATTCAAGAATTTTTGTTTTAACCCTCAACAAAGCTAAAAAAAAATTTACTTTGATCTTCCAAAATTCAAGATAATTTTTTACCTTAGCACTCCAACAAAATTCAAAAAATTTTACTTTGACCTTAAAAAATTCAAGAATTTTTTTTATCTTAATCTCTCAACAAAATTCAAAAAATTTTACATTGGTCTACCGGCCCTCCCTCAACATAATTTTTGGTTCTATTCCTGTCTCTATCCTTAATATAACGTCAAGAAGTCTATATACATCCCCAAAAAAACCTTAAGTCCCTGGTACCAATCAATCTACAATCTGGAACACAATCTCATCAACCTTATTGGGTATCTGCATGCACTGCTTCTGTATCTGAACGTTACGCTATTTGTTTGGTTTTTCAAGCCTCTCCGTGCATGCAGCTTCAAGAGCTCCTCCTAATTTTAGGTCTTTTGTTGCTTGGTTGACGATGGGAGGATAACAAAAGCACAGATTCCACTAAGTGCAGCTGAAATGGCTCCCATTCCGAAACCAGGCAAGTTACCACCTCCGAATGCAGCATCCAACGGTCCAATAATCACAGAGACGAAGACCTGTTTCAACATTATTATGTAAACCAAATCATGCCCGAGCGTTGATATATGTTGATGGAAAGAATTAAGCAACTCATTCTTGCTTATAGGATTTTGGGCTGGGAATTTTACCTGTGGTAGCACAATTGCAAGATTCAAAAGTCCCAAAGAAAGCCCTGCAAAATTAAAATTAAAATTTAAAATTGTCTTAGGGGGATCGGAGGCCTAATTGATGCCCAGAATTAGTTCAAAATTAATTGGGTATAAAAATTACCTTGGCCAGCTCCAGAAGTGTTGGAAAAGATTGAAGCTAGAGCAAATGGAATGCTAAAAGTAACCTGCAGAATTAATCATAGAAATGTTGAAATCAATGTTTAACTATGTTTTTCCCAAAAATTGAAATCTAGACATTTATAAGAAAGACTTGAGAAGGAAGGAATTGACTAACCGCTTGTGGGATACCCATAACTCCGAAAATAGCCATGGTGTATACTTTGACATTAGAAGGTGGCGGCTTAAGTTCGGCACCCCTTGCATTCTCAGCCATCTTACTTACCCACAGCGTCAACCCTAGACACACAGCCAGCATGATGTTTCCAAGTCCCCATACCCGCTTCACGTCACCCAAGATTTTCGCCAGAGGCTCGATGACCAGTGACATGAATCCCAGAGTTACTGCATATATCATAAGTCCCAATGTTCCATTGCTCACTCCTTGATCGTACAACTTTGCTTCGAGGGCAGTTCCGTCAGTTTTCCCTCCATAGATTTCCCTACCCACCCAATCAGTATCGTACAACAAGAATGGGAACCAACCGATCCAGTTCAAGGCTGTCACCACGAATAGAAACCACATTGGCTTTGATAGGTTTCTCAATGCTGTAATCAGCTGACCGAAAAATGGTGCCGATTCCTCTTCTTCCTTGTCGTTTTTCTCTGTCATAGAGAGTGGCGTCTCTTTCACTAAGGTGACAGCAAAAGCTGTTAGGACTGATAGCAAAGCAATGGAGAAAATGAAACAAGTTTTAAGGTTGGCACAATACACATCACAAGCTTCCGTCTTTGTGAATGGAAAGATTTGGTAGAGACGAGGGTAAGAGCCTGCGGCGTAACCCAAGACATTCCCGACGGCCATGAAAAATGAAAAGAAGGCGTTTGCGGCGCTCATTTTGGAATGGTCATTCCCGGAGAGATCGGCTAGGAATGCTCGGCATGGGCCTTGTAATGTGTTGTTCGCAACATCTAGTATCCAGAATCCAACCACGAAGAACACAACTGCTCTGGGTTTGGTTTTCTTTTCTAAAGAGTCGCCTAGCATCATCCCCATGTCGGCTGCAAAGCCAATAAGGAAGACGGCAAAGCCAACGAGGACAGCACCGGAGACTATGAACGGACGTCGGCGGCCGAACCTGGAATTGCAGCGGTCACTCAAGTAGCCGACAGTAGGTTGAACTAGCAAGCCGGAGAGGGGTCCGCACAGCCAGATGAAGCTGGACCATGTGTGGGAGACACCTAGTAGCTGTACATAGGGTGTCAAGAGGGAAAGCTGTAGAGCCCAGCCGAATTGGACTCCAGCTGCAATGGAGGAGACTAGGATTAACTTGCTGACGGGGCTTGACGGTGCATTTGGATCATGTCCCGAAGAACTGGTGGTGATAATAGCTCCATGCTCCATGTTTGCATAGACTCTCTCTCTCTTATATATATATATAAATATCTCCTATTGCTTTTGGCCTGAGGCCTTGCCTGATCTATGCTGGGGTATCCCAAAAATGGTAGATACGCCGACCAGGATTGGAGACAGGGCAGGAGAGACTACGCCGATGGTAGAAGTTGGGACTTATAAGGTTGGGAGATGCAATGAAGAAAATAGAATACAAGAAGTATTTATAATACTGTGGTGGAGAGAGAGGGAGGGAACGGATATAGGGAGAGATTCATGGACGACCATTGCTATGGTTGTAAGGCTTAGGAACATATCTGGATAGGATAAAGCGCATGAATGTTCTATAAACAGAATTTTTTCAAACTTCCCTTTTTATATCGTTGTGGTCAAGAATTCTGTATAAAAGTTCTATAAATAGAATTTTTTTATTTTTTTTGGTAGAAGAGAACATGGAGGAGGGTGATTGATGATAGACTAGCCTGTGGATCAGCATTTTAATGGTTGTTTGCCAGGTGATAAAGTATAGCATCTTTCTGTGGGCATGTGTGAATCATTTGTTACGTGAGTTTAATTTTGATGCCCACGGTGTATAGTTTTTTTAAACAAGCAAGAAATAAAATGTGACATGTGTTTATGAAGTTTTTATTATTTTTTTATATATTTATGATGGGGAATGGTGGGGATGCTGAGTGGATCACCATTTTTAGTAGCTTTTCGTCAAGTGACAAGTTTTTCTTTTATCGAGTATCAATTTCAGGTTCCTACGATGCGTGGGATTTACTTTTAAATTTTTGTTTTCTGATGTTGTGATTTTACATATAAAATAAATGTAATAAGTTTTTGTTATATTTTTACTTTTACATAATTTAATTGTGTATCCTAATATACTCACTTATTTCATGTATTTCTATCAATATGTGTTTCATTTATTTTTAATGTGGTGAGCGCTTCATTTTTGGCAAAAACTTTATTTTGAATATGATGATCTTGGACATTTGGCCTTGAATTAATCCACCTTTTGATATTAGGATTTTGATCCATTAGGTCCTAAAATCACTTTTCGATGTTTTATTTTAAGATTTTGGCACAAATTAATTTCTTTTAAGTAAGTTGAAATGCAAAATAGTTGCATGTTCTTGCCAAAATATGTATCTGGACCATTTTTGTAATGTTTATTGAATTTGGGATCGAAGAAGAGGCAGATCAAAATATGGTGCGGAAAAACCCAAATCGATATGAATGGAAGATGCCTCTGGAACTTGTTTTTCTCGGTCAGTCGAGGGAACGAACAACTCCATCGATAAGAACTCTTGGGACTCATCAGCCTGTTATCCTCGGTGTATCTTTGATCCGTTGAACGGCAAATTAGAGAAGACACCAATCGAATAAATATGCGGATAATAACACCAAATCTAACAATTAGCCCGAAATGAAACACTAACCCAAGGGACCCATTTTAGGTAAGGAAAACCATTAAACTCCTTCTCATTGTACCTAAACAGAGGTCTGATTTAAACGACCAAGTACAGCATCACATTTGACGCTTGAGAAAAGTACAGTCCAGTTGAGAGATACATCAGCAGGTGTTACAATAATACGTAGATGAGTTTTGGCTGGTACAACCACTCTATTGTCCACCTCTAATAAACGTGATTGACCCAATTCTGGATCATCTTCTGGAATCGTATAACTGTCAAAAGTGAGTGACTGTTCATCGGAACTGTTATAGTCCGAATACTCATAAGGTTGGGTCGACGCCCGCCTCCCCCCAAACTGTACTTGCAAGTTTCCCCGCAAAAAGCTCTCCACGCCTACTCTTAGAAAGAGCACTATTTTTCTTTAGTTAGGTAGTTCTCCCGACCGTAAGACCCTTTATGAGAAAGAAGAATCTTTCAGAATGGATCCCCTTACTCAAAACTAAGAGTAGATTATATCAAAACTAAGGTTGTGTTAAGCATGCTTCTGAAAACAAACTCTTTTTCCATGACAACAGTCGCGACTATAAAGGGCGGGGCGGTAAGCTCTCTAGCAAGAACAGGGGGGCTGCTCTCCTTTGTCAACTCCTTGCTTGTGTCGTTGACAAAGTCAACCGAGCCTAACCAAAGCGTCACAACAACATCCAAAGGTTGACTTTGTCAACGCTACTAAGGACCGGGGCGAGCGGAATTCAGTAGAGGCTCGAAGAGGGGCTTACTAAGCGAAGGACCGAAGGCGGCTTTGCTATCCATCCTACTACAGCACCGAAGGGTGCTAGGCAAAGCTACAAGGAGATAGTACGGCTTTCTTTGTTCTCATGGCAGAATGAGGGGAGCGCATTGCTGATATTGACCCCAAAAAAGAAAGGGTAGTTATAGCTAGTCCATGAATAGCCAACCATCGCACTATAAAAATTGGATAGGTTCGATCTAAGCTTACTAATAGGGGAGCATTTGTTTTTTTAGCAGACAAATCTCTTAAGCTATAAGCTATGAAAGTGTAACACCTAGAGTAGGTAGCGGAGTTTTGTGTAGAAGCCATATCTCCAATCCCTACGAGGGGATTTCGCACTTTAAGTTCTGCCCTTGCGCAGATCCTCTAAAGTACTATTTTGCAGTATTTTATAAAGTAACCAATTTATTGGTCCACTTCGCCACTGCTATAACAATATTGGGGTAGCCTATACACCCTCATGTTACCGCTCATCCCTCAAGCCGTTCTGAATCACTTCCAAAGATGTTCAGCAATTAAGCTCCCGAAAGAGAACGGGTGTCGCAATTGAAGTATAAATCTGGTGAGTACCGGAGTCAATTTTCTTAAGGACAAAGTCAAATATCGACTACCAACACTTGGAGAACACTAAACTAATTTGAATTGAACAACGATTAAGCAAATTGTATCAAGGTAAAAAGAAAGCAAAAAATCCTTTGTTGTTGAGAGAGATTGAGTTAACTCAACTAATGCAAGGAAATTAACAACTAATGGAAGCAATTCAAATAAGATAAAGCTATATTTAAGTGTAATTAAAGAGGCTTGGATACAATTCATTCAATCCACCAATTCATAACAAGAATTTCCATAGAGGAAGTTATAAATCAAATTAAGGATCACTCCATGGATTCTTGACATGGAAGATTTAGACCATAAAACCTTGAATTCAAATTTAATTGAGATTAGAATTGTAATCAAATGATAGAATCATAGAGACAAACCTTGAAATTGTGCAATACCTATACCAATTGAGGAATTGTGCATAGGAGTTACCAAATTGGGTTATGATCTGGGTTTTCAAATTAATCTAGATCTCAATTAAGTAGAATTAGAGAAATCTAAAGATAAATCTATGAAATTCATATACCTCTACTGAAATCCTTGAAGATCCTTTGTTGATCTTCACATTTGCATCTAAGTAAAAGATTAGCTACTAGATTTCATGGAAGAAAGCACAAACAAATGAAGATCTTGCATTACATTGAAGTAAATCTTGTGTTTGGTTACATTAAAAATGAAGAAAAGTGCAAGAAACTAAAGGAAAATAGCGTTTCTCTCTCTAAAACTACTCATAATATAAAGAAATCTAAGAAAAGTAAGTAAAACTGAGACATATATGAAAAGATGCCTTCAAAAATACTAAAAATAACCTTTTATAGGTGATGCAAAAATAGGGATCCATCAGGCGAGTCCTGAGTGAGCGCTCGGTTAGCGCTCGCCTAAGAGACCGAACACTCGGTTACCGCTCCTAAAATAAATAGTGAAAACAGCTCTCTGAAGTTAGCAATTAGAGCATTTTTTCAACATCTGAGTGCCAAGCGAGCACTAGGCATGTGCTCAATTGAGCTCTCGATGAGTTGGGTAGCAATCGCTCAATAAGTTGGTCAAGCGCTCGGTGAGTTGGGCGATTGCTAGGCCGAGCATTTAGTTATCATTCGGTTATCACTCGATGATACACTTTTTGACCATTTCTTCTATAATTAAGCTCCATTCCCAGTAATTAGATCAAAAAGGCATGTTTATGATAATTTAAGGATAAAATATTAGTCTAACAGCTAAAATAAAGCTAACAATCCACTAATTAGATGATTGAGATTACACTTTTCTAGTATAATCATACCCCCCAACTTAGCTTTTTTCTAATCCCTAGCAAAATCTATAATTAAAACAAGTATGTACAAAAAGATAATCTCTATTTTTGTAGGAGTCATGGATGAATTTAGCCTATGCATCAAGCTTTTACTCTTAGGTTACCCCTAATAGACGAGTGGTGTCTCATGAAGGCTTACAGTGATGACAACCACAAACATCGACTCATAATTATCAATCAAAGATTTAGAACAATATGAGAATGACGCATAGATATGATGCATAGATATATGAAAGCAATCTCAACAAAACATCTCTAATTTTAATGCAAGTAGACTACATCACAAAGAACATAAAAATGAGATTCATGTGTGTGTGTGTTGGAATCATGCAATGTAGCTCAAGAGTATCTACTCACACATTCTTAGCCTTGGAGCCTTGATCCAAATCGTTACCGATTTACACTCTCAAACAATTAAGCATAAGGTTCCTCTCAATAGAAAGCTCTAAAACTGAGTAAATGCAATACTATACAAGAGAGCAATCAAAATTTCAAAAACAGTAACAATGAAAGTGTATCAACTTGGCATAATTTCATGAAAGAATACTCAAAACTTAAATATCACTAAGCATGATTGACAAGTAATGACTCACATTCAAACAAGATCTCCAATAAAGTGCATGCTTTGAATCATAAAGGACTTTGTAAGGGAAAGCCAATAGGTATCAAGGGAAGATATAGAAGGGAGGAAGAGGTAAAAGTATACAATACATGTGTGATCAAGACATATAATGTTAATAAAGCAATTCTTCTCTTTTTCCCAATTATAACTTTCTAACACATTTCCTCACCTCTTTGAGGCTTCAACCCTTTTTCTTATTTCTTTTCTTTCTTTTCCATTCTTTTTTATTTGTTTTCAATTCCATTGTCTCTTTCTTTTCTTTTACTTCTCTTTATTACACTTTTTGCATACCTTCACCAACATAGCTCCTCTTTGTTTTTTTTCATGAGCTTCAATTGAATGAACTCTTTATTTTTTTTCATGAGCTTCAATTGAATGAAGGTTTGTGTCTCTTCAACTAGAGAGAAAAATTATCTCATCAATGATCACATCTCAAATAAGATCTCATATCAAATGGGTAAAAAGACATGGTTGCAAAGGGAATAAAACAACAAGAATTATATGGCTCAAAAAGGATGAAAGATGGCCTAAAATCATTTTTCAAAAACATTCATAAAATAGATCTTGAATGAATGTGACTGTGAGTCATGAAAGGCAATATAAAGAATATAAGCCAAATGCAAATGTTATGAAGCTATTGAAATGATAAGAATCAAGAAATCTCCTCGAGTGAATGTAATTTCTCTTCAAAGAAGTGTATAGCTCTAAATCTCACAAGATAAAGATTTCCACTCAAGTAAGGCTACAAATGTATAGACTAATACAATGAAACTACATCCATGATTTGTGCTCAATGAGTGTAATCCCCTCATCGATGTGGACTAAAGATAAAACCCCACAAAACATCAAAATTAAAGAGTGAAATGGTCATCATACTATGAGTATAAGTCATGCAACACTCTTTTCACCAATTCAAGCAATTTCAATTTCAATCCAACTGAGTCTCCAATCTCCTTATACAAATATAGTACTACCAATAAGCAAGTAAAGCACACTAGCCTACCCACCAATATCTAAGCCACCAATTAGTTCCTAACAAGTCATTTCAATAATACAAAAAAGAAAAAAAAGAATAGAAAACTAAGCTACTCAAACAAAACAAAACTAGAAAAAGAAAGACCGAAAATCTAACATGGTATTCACATAAAGAAGTTACCCAAGGCCTAAGCTGTAGATTACTCCATTCTAGTAGAAATGATGGAGTTCCAATTCACTAATCACTCTTCAACCCAAAATTTTTTTAGTGCTCACCTCATGCCTTTGGTCCCCAGCAACGGCGCCAAAACTTGAGTCGCTTCCAAAGATGTTCGAAAATTGAGCTCTCGTAAGAGAACAAGTATCGCAATTGTAGCACAAATCCGGTGAGTACCGGAGTCGATTCCTAAGAGGACCAAGCCAAACATAGGCTACCAACACTTGGAGATCACTAATGTGAGACTCTAATCTCATAATTTCATAAGTAGCAAATTACATTTATTTCATGGTTAATTGGTATTTAAAATTATGCGGGTGTGTGTGTGTGTTGCATGTGGCAATTGGTGAGTTAGATGGTGAGTTGAATGGGGAGTCATTAGTGACTGTGTGCATAGGATACCTAAGGGTGTGAAATACACTCTTATATCTATTTTGGCTTCTAGTTACAATAGAAGTCAAGAAGGAAGATATAGGCTTTCGGTGGAGAGAAAGAGAGAGAAGACAAGAGGGGGATAAGGTCAGTGGGGAGACAAAGAAAAAGAAAATGAAAAAGAAAGGCTAGTGGAGAATGGGTGGCCTAGCATCATGGGAGAGAGAAGAAGAAAAAAATGAAGAGAGGAAGTCAAGAGTTGTTGTTGGCTGCCATCATAGAGATAGAGAGAGAGAGAGAGAGAGAGAGAGAGAGAGAGAGATAGATAGAGGAGATATATATACATATAGAGAAAGAGAGAAGAGGAGAGAAGAGAATTCAAGAGGAAAAACTTGTGTCCAACTTGTATTTATCATTTGAGGCAAGATGCATCATGTTCTTGCTTAATCTATTTCATGTCCATGATTGTGGGATGGTTTACTCTGATATAATTTATATTTATGTATAGTGGTCCATGGTTATATAAAATAATGGTGTTTATTTCCCTGTGTTCTATGCGATCATGCCTCACCTAATATAACATTAATGATGTCTAATTGGGATGGGGGTGTGACAACTAAACTAACTTGAATTGAACAACAATTAAGCAAATTGTATTTAGGCAAAAGAAAACCAAAAATCCTTTGTTGTTGGGAGAGATTGAATTGACTAAACTAATGCAAGGCAATTAATAACTAATTGAAGCAATTAGAGCAAGATAAATCTAGATTTCAGTGCAATTAAAGAAGCTTGAATACAATTGATTCAATCCACCAATTCATAATGAGAATTTTAATGGAGGAAGTTATAACTCAAATCAAGGATCACTTAGTGGATCCTTGATTCGGATGATTTAAGCCATAAAACTTTGAATTCAAACTTAATTGAGATTAGAATTGTAATCAATTGATAGAATCATAGAAACAAACCTTAGATTTGTGCAATCCCTATACCAATTGAGGAATTGTGCATAGGAGTTGCCAAATTGGGTTATGAATCTAGGTTTTCAAATGAATTTAGAACTCAATTAAGTAGAATTAGAGAAATCTAAAGATAGATCTATAAGATTCATATAACTTCATGAAATCGTTGAAGATCCTTGATAGATCTTCACAATTGTATCTAAGTAGAAGATTAGCTACTAGATTTCATGGAAGAAAGCATAAAGAAATGAAGATTTTGCATTACATTGAAGTAAATCTAGTGTTTGGTTACATGAAAAATGAAGAAAAGTGAGAGAAAGTAAAAAAAAAAAAAATAGAGTTTCTCTCTCTAAAACTACTCATATACAAAGAAATCTAAGAAAAGTAAGTAAAAATGAGAGATATATGAAAAGATGCCTTCAAAAATGCCCAAAACAGCCTTTTATAACTAATGCAAAAATAGGAATCTGTCAGGCGAGTGCTGGACGAGCACTCGATTAGCGCTCCTAATTCAAACGGTGAAAATAACTCTCTGAAGTTAGCAATCGATGCATTTTTCGATGTTCGAGTGCTAGGCAAGCATTAAGCTAGTGCTCGGCCAAGCGCTTAGTGAGTTGGGGTGTTCGCTCGATTGAGCGCTCAGCTATCACTCGGTTATCACTCGGTGCTGCACTTTTTGGCCCTTTTTCTATAATTAAGCTTCATTCCCTGCAATTAGATCAAAAGACTATTTAGGACAATTTAAAGATAAACTACTAGTCTAATATCTAAACTAGAGCTGACAATCCATTAATTAGGGGATTGAGATTACATTTTTGGAGTGTAATCATATTCTCAAGGCCAAAAATCCTCTCTTGAATGGAAGTTTCAAACGTACGCATATATATATATATATATACACATATAAAAAGTATAACTATAATATATAAGATATCTATATTACATATATAGATACATAAACATAATCAGATGCATGCATACAGACAGTACAGTCAATATAATATACACATTAATAGAATAGCATATGGGGTTTCAATTTTGTTCTTACCTTTTTGCAATTGTATTTTGTTTAACTAATGCCACATAGCTTAAATAACTCATAACAATGCTACAAGACCAAATATTCACAACTTTAGATTTGCATTTCACACACTATTTCTTACTTGAATAGCAATGAACAAAACCTCTTTTATTTTTTAAATAAATCTCATTTTGATCCTACAAAATTCATTTAAATTTTAAAAGGATTTCTTCATTCAATTAATTTTGCACCAAGGAGCGAAAAATGATGCTCTTATTTTTTTTTTTTAATTTGCATATATATCACATTGAATATGGACCATTTGGTGCTTGGAAATAGTAAAAACATTAATTTTTATTCCTATAAATAATAAACACGATAATATTCTTCTACCATGCACTACATTCAGGAGAAATTATCACTACAAGAAAAGTCACATTTCGCGACCAAAGTATTCGTTGCCAAAAGTAAGATATTTGTCGCTAAAAATAATTGGCGACCAACATTATTTTGTCGCCATGTTGTTGCCATACCCTTGACACAAAAAGTCTTTTGCGACAAATTATGAGTCCGTTGCCAAATGTAACCTTTCTGCAACAAAATTAATCATCGCCAAATCTAATACTTTTGGCAACGACATAACATTTCGTCGCCCTAATGCTATTTCCCCAACAACATGATCACGTTGCAAAAGCATAACCCAAAGGCGTCAAATGATTTTTGTTGCTAAACATTACTGGTCAAAATGGAAATATTACTTTTAGCAGCAAAAAAATTTCACCGCTAAGTTCTTGGTGACTGATTTCTTTGCCATTAGTGCATTATAAATTTTTAATAAATGCACTAACATACATTGGACACATTTTTTTTTTTGGTTCATACGCATACACATGTAAACTTAGTCACAACTGGTACATTCATCAATAGATATCATTCTGCTAACAATTGTTAAATTAAATAGCCAAAATCACATTCGAATACAAAAGAAAAATCTTCATATAACAAAATATTTTGCGATGCAAAATTTTGAAACAAATGTTACAATACGTGAACTTCTAAATACAAAACAAAAGTCTTCATTGATGCCCAAATCCATCACATGCTTCGCATCATCTGTCTGGGACCAAAAAAAAAGAAAATATCATTCAATACTTTTAATGAAACACATTATAGATCTAGTGGTTAACTGTTTTTCAGCAACATAAGTTTAACAAAAGCATCTATTCAAACATGAGAACAACAAAGTAGAATGAGAAAGAGGGGAATGAAAGATATTTAAAGGAGAATACGACGGTAAATATATCTAAATGTCCATGGTTGGTCATGCAAATGTTTAACCACTAGCACCTGAGCAAAGGGTTGCATTGAGAAATCCTACAACTTCATGGTAAGCAATGAACAAGGAAACTCCCAGTGCCTAATGCTCATTTTTAATATTCACAAAATTTGAAATTGTTGCACATACTAGAAGTGGGAAGATTTTCTCAGTGGCTTCACAAGGTGTAGAACATCCACCAGAAGTGCATATGTCACTATCTGTAAGTTTTGAAAAAAACATTCAGGGCTTTGCTTGAGGCTCATATTAGATACAAGTCATGCTTCTTGGTCATAGTGTAAGATGGCATTCCAAATGCTATTTCAATTAGGCGGAGGTAACCACTACCCCCTATAAATAATAAAACAAAAAAGGATAACTATGTTGTAATAGATTGAAGTTGATAATATAGGGCCAACCTCTTTGCTTATAGGTTGAAGAGTCATCCGCACATTGACTTCATCAGTTTCTGGATCAGCCTGATCCAATTCAGCAGACCATAAGATGTTTCTAGCTTTTGACCATCAAAAGCTTATGTCATTGCAATTGTACTACATGTGTCCTACCACTCAGATTGTTCAATAGTAGTCTAAATAGAAGAAAAGTACAAGAAGGACAAAAACATAAATGATTGTTATATAAATAATGTAGACACTGGCAAAGAGCAAAACAACATAGATGCAATCTTTTTCTTAATTAACAAATAATTTTTTTAATGGGAAAATACTTCTAAAAAATTGTTGTGTTGAGTGGGGTAAGTTCTTATATATGTAAAGTGAGATTATGAAGCATAAATCAACTTAGAAGGAAGATTAGGATAGCTTGGAATGCCATCAGTCTGCTTTTGCATTGATGCTGCAACCTTTAGAGTTATAATTGTCAAAATATCGTCCACTAGGAACTCGAATTTAACTTTTTTTTTTTTATGGTAGAACAAAAGAGAGGAACAACATGCTTGCTCAATGTGACCATTTAAGCAAGGTAAGGGGACCAAATCTCGACAGAGATGATGTCCTCGCCTCGGGCCCTACTGCTTCAAGAAATTAAATAATAAATAATAATCCCCTTTTCATACTACTCAAACCCCAGTTGGTACCATTTTGACATGTTTCTATTCTTTCGAACAAGAGAGGTTTGATGCTTCTGAATCCATTGTATTAATTCCACTTCCTACTCGCAGTATGCTCTTTATGATCTCGGCTCATGATTCAATTGCCATGTATTTAGCTATTTAGAAATTTATCCAAGATGATAACAAGATAAAATCAAACTAAAATAGATAGCAAACCTAGAGCCTCATGTTTTATTTGAATAAAACCTATTAAAAGCCATTTTAAGAACCCAAAGAACTTAGGAAAAATTGGAGATCTAGATTCTCTGGGAACAATATGAGCGTTGCACTAATATACTTGGTAATACCATTCTTATCTAGAAACAATAACCAATGACTTTGCTTAAGTGACTGTGAAAGCCTAGAGGAATCTTGTGATAAAAAATTCTGCTAAGTTTTAACTCTACTGTTGCACTAAGGATGGCCCCTCTTTTGACTGATAGCCATTGAGAATGTTACAGAAACACCTATTATGTCTCTTAGGTAGAGATACATTTCGACATTAATTGACTCATTTAACAAGTTCAGGATGTTCTTTTAAATAAATTAATAAAGAAAATGATGGTTGTGAAAAATTCAAGACATTCAACAAAACCATTAGTGCTAGTTCTATTGAAACCATCAACATTTACAAGGTCTTGCATTACATTCTATTCATTTTCTTCTCATTTTTCTTAAACTAACAAACTAAAAAAATATTTTATCCTATTTAACTTTATTTTCTTGTGATATATTTTTCTTTTTTCTTTTCGTTCCCTTCACAAATCCAATCCTAAGCTTTGTCCCTAATTTAATAATTGTAATTAGCTAAATGATGAGAATGACGACAGGACATAGACCTATTTAACATTCTTGTGGACCTAACAGGTGGACCAACCAAGCCACTATTCCTTGATTCAGGAAGAAAAAAAATTCATGGACCTGACATTATATGAGGTTCCCTACCAATCAATTGGGGATCGAATCAATTTTTTTTTCCTGTGGGATATCTATATGGCATCCATATATACACTAGCATCTTAAGTTAGGTTTTCTGAAATTGGGAGCACAATGTTAGGGATTCTAAGAGAGAGAGAAGGAAACCAATGTACTTGTGTGCAGGTGGAGAGAAAACTCTCCTTTGGCGAACCCTTCTTCAACAACTTTTTCGATTCACAATGGGCGAAGCAACAAAGTGTCGGTGCTGCACAGATGTGAGGTTCAGAGGTAGAGAGACAAAGCTAGAGAGAGAGAGAGAGAGAGAGAGAGAGAGAGATTGAGATAGGAACAGAGGCACACAAGTCTAAAGGGAAAAAAATGAAAAACGGGATTCTTATTCACTGGGAGCAATTTCAGCCACAAAACGACATCGTTGCAATTTAAAATATTTCGTAGGCCTACAACATTTCCTTCTTTTAGCGCTAAAAATGTCATGCCGCCAAATTTTGTGGCAACAATTGGCGACCATAACGTGATCTCGTTGTGGAAAATATTTTGTTTGGCAACGAGAAATGAAAGTTGTCGCAGTATTCTTAAAAAAATCTGATAGGAAGGCAACAATTGGCGACAAAAGTAAAATTTCATTGCAAAAAGTAAACTTTTTGCGACCCGAACAAATCTTGATGCAGAAAATAACTCATTTGGTGACAAAGGAAAATATTGTTGCAAAAAGTTCCCCTTTGGCGACAAGATTTTGTATCCGTCGCCCAAGGTGGTCGCCAAATGTGTAATTTCCTGTAGTGGATGTTGACCAATGAGAGGTTACTTTACAAAATATAGCACAAATTAACTTAGAGGAGTCGAACTCGGCCTAAACTCTATTTTATTATAGCAATCATAATCTCCACTTTGAATGCATTTTGTTGGTTAAAATTTGCCAAAACTCCTTCGAAAAATAGCTTTTGATCAATAGAGGTTGAAACTTGCTATTAAATTTTTTTCTTTATTATCACAAATATCATTTTTCTCGAATGTTCTTTTTGGCATTTTTTAAGACTCAGTTTTAGCTAATAGACTACTTTGTCAAATTGAATAGGTTGCATGCGTATCATTTAGAAACAAGTTTTTGTGGGCTACTACGCCCATTTTATCATTTGAATCATGTCATCCTAGTCACTGGGCTCTCAAAACATTATTTCATGCCTGCCTTAGGCCCATCCCATATTAAGCATAAAGCCAATCTCATTATTTTACAATGGTATTAGGCCCATCTTAATGTTTGAATATTACTTATTTGCCAATGGGGCAATTTAATTTATTTGAAACCATGCAAGCCAATAGGCCCAACTTGTTATTTGGATTGAACTTTTAAGCCCACCAAGTCATGGGTATATATATACATTGCTTATATAGATTGCTTATACAGTTTGTACACCTATTCATGTGTGATCCTAATGTTTACCATTCTAAGTGATACTTTTCATGAGACTATGTACAACTCTATGCATATATCAAGGTGATTTAGCTGGTTTTTTGTCCACATGAGTGATCAAACTTCTCTATGTGTCTTTCTTGTTATCACAGTAAATCACTGTCTAGCTTGAACATGTAGAGTATGCCCAAATTTGTGTTGAACCCTTTGAGTAAACAACAATATATATATAATTGAAGTTTGTGCATGATGGAAAGGGCTACCTATGAATATGTGTGAAAGTCGTTATCTGAGAAGTTCTTAATGATCCAAGTCATGTCAAGACGATATTAGGGCTACCATATTCAAATAGAGTGAAAGTCACCACGTGATTGCTAGAAAATGAGTAAGCTTCGAAAATCGTTTCAAAATGAGGGGGAGCATAGCTGTTTGCCAACCTAATTATAGGTTACAACTTATGTGACTTCTATATTTTGCTTTACTCTAATCTACAAATGTGGTGCAACAATATCGGTCACTAAATGGATTTGAACAATAGGTTGTTCATATTTTATATTCATTGTCACACCACTACACATTCATGAATTTTATCATCTTGTGACAAGTTGACTGTGTTTTGACATGATTCTATGAATAATTGTTGAGTAATCAGAAATAGCAGTGTTGAATTCACTTATATACCATCCTTTGATATCTGAAAACCTTGTTTTGAAAATTCTGGTTTTGACCTGCAAAATTTCTTAAAATTATCAAAAACTTAATACATCGCTCAAGCAATATATCGCTTGAATGAACTTAAGTTTGCTTGAGCAATGTCAGCAGATTTGGTTTTTAATCATCAAAACCGATTCACTTTCTTAATTGGTTTCTTGGGTGCTTGCTTAAACTGACAAATTTCACTACCTAGGGCTTTCTTGATCTTCCGATTGGGTTTGTTTCGTTTGCCTTCTCTTCGATCAATTTCATCTAGGTAAGATTCTTTCCCATTCTACCAATTCAATTTCTATCATTTGCTTTCCTTATGTCTCGTAGAGCTTCTGGGTCTAAAGGTATACCATATCGAGTCTTTGACACTAAAGTGGATGAAACCCGGTACACTTCATATTTTAGAAGGAAAACCATTATAGTTGAATGACCCATAGAAGTTTCCTGTTTCCAGGACACCCCAATTTCGGGTTGGTTCGAACAGAGGGTTTGGAATCCCGTGTTTAATTAGTAGGGTATTATCAGTGTCCATATTGTTCATAAGTTTTATGCCCACATTCACACCGCAGAAGAACATCCAAACTGCCTCACATCCTATACTTGCGGCATTACGATTATCATGACTCCGGACACTATTTTGAAGTTTCTTAGAATTCCTCGTACCGTGTCTCCTTTTCCTGCTGCTTATGCTGACCTACTATTGTATGACTTGGGTGCGGTTGTTTGGGGTGATGGTCTAGTTTGGCCACATCATTCCTCTATCAGGGCTCATAAGTGCTTAACTGTTGCGCCCCAATTTTTGGACACCAAAGCCCTCTTGGCTCTACAAAAAGCATGGTGCTCTCTTGTTAGAACTCACCCTCCTAGAAGGATGAGTGCAACTAGGTTTAATTTTGAAAACTTGATTTGATTTAAGGGCTTTTTGAAAAAAATGGGAGTCACCACCTAACATAGTTAAAGATGTATTAGGTCACCTAAAACTAAGTGTAATCCGAAAACTAAACTTAGGTTTTTCGAAAAGGTTTTGAAAATATCCTTTTTAAGAAGGTTTTTGAAGTAGAGGTCTAGATAACCTTTTGAAAGCCCTTTGAAAAACGTGACTCTGATTTTGGTCTTACAAATAGAAATCTATGGTCCTGGGGTTGGTTACGTGTACGGAAGATATCTTAAGATTATCACCCTAACCCGCCCTTTTGGTACCTACAGGTCTAATCACCTATAATTCACTCACTTGAATAACTGGTTACTAATATTCACTTTAAAGTTTTGAAAAATGGATTTGGTAATTACTTTTTGGATGAATGATGCATGATGCATGTTTTGAAAAAGATGTTTGAAAATAGAAAATTTTGAAGTGATTTGAGAAGGAAATTTTGACTTAGTGAAAATTTTTCAAAAGGCGAGTTGAGTTGGAATGAAAGTTATAACCACACCATTTTAGATTGTCTACGTATCGCATTTGGCGAGAATCAGGTCATTCGTAGTTCGTGCAAGGGTCTGATAGAAAAGAGGCACATTGGGCCCTTTGGAATGCTTTAAAGATACATTGAGGTCTTTAGAAAACTTTGAAGACGCTTTAAGGTCTTTGGAAAAGATAACTTGAGAGTTTTTAGAAAAATGCCTTTGTAATAGGACTTGGAATGTTTGAAGTGTTTTTTCGAAAATGGGTTTGAAGATAATTTTAAATGTTTTTGAAATTAACTCAAGGGAGTTTTGGAAATATTTCGAAACAACTTAAGGGAGTTTTGGAAATATTTTAAATTCTTGTTTTGAAAACTTTGGATGTAGAATATGGATTAGAAATGCTCTTGTGAACTTATCTTCAAAAGGCTTTTGAAAGTAGTGTTTGAATACCATATGGAAAGGCATGTTTAATATTTTATCACCTTTAAGAGATTAGTCATTGAAGGACTAAACTCCTTTAGGGCTATGAATTTGAAAAACATGTTTGGAAAAGGGGGCTAGAGACTTCCCTTTTGGTTTTTAAAACTTTAGGGTTATAGAGCCCCTCTTGAATATCTCACTTATATTGACCAATTCTAATTATGGAAGGATTAAGGTTGCTTCAAGAATGTGATGTTTGAAAGTCATTTTTTAAAAAGGGCTTTTGAAAAACACTTAGGGTTTTAGAATCCTAATATGGACAACCTTGGAGGTTGTACTCATTGTATCACATTTCCATGGAATTCCTAATCATAAGAGGGGTAAGGATACCTTAGGGTTGTGAGTTCTCGACTGCATTTAGAAAATAGTTTTTGGAAGTTATTAAGTGTAGCCGTTTTAGTTGAGACAAGTTTAAGAGAATTTCTTGGAAGCATTTTTTTTTAATATAGAGTATAGGAATATTTGAAAAGGATTTCGAGTTGATTTTCTAAAATCGAGAGAGAGTAGGATGTCTTTGAAAGTGTATTATAGAAATGGTTTTTGAAAGATTATTCGAAAAAGGATCTTCAAATTGGAACCTTGAAGCTTACTAACTTACGCTGGATTGACCTAAGGTTAACTAACTAGGGTTAGGTTGGACTAGGGTTGGGTTGACCTAGGGTTAACTAACTAAGGTTAGGATAACCTAGGGTTTGGTTGACCTAGGGTTAACTAACTAGAGTCAGGTTAACCTAAGGTTTGGTTGACTTAGAGTTAACTAACTTGGGTTAGGTTAACCTAGGGTTAAGGTGACCTAGGGTTAACCAACTAAGGTTAGGATAACCTAGGGTTTGGTTGACCTAGGGTTAACTAACTAGAGTTAGGTTAACCTAGGGTTTGGTTGACTTAGGGTTAACTAACTTGGGTTAGGTTAACCTAAGGTTAAGGTGACCTAAGGTTAACTAACTAAGGTTAGGATAACCTAAGGTTTAGTTGACCTAGGGTTAACTAACTAAAGTTAAGTTAACCTAGGGTTTGGTTAACTTAGGGTTAACTAACTTGGGTTAGGTTAACCTAAGGTTGGACAACTAGGTCAACTTAACCTAAGGTTGGAAGATAGTTTTGAAAGGTGGTTTTATGCATGAAACTTGAAAGTGTGTTTTGAAAACTATTTTATGAAACCACTCAAGTGAGTGTTGGGGTCCTATGGTTGATATTTGGAAACCATTTAAAAGAGGGTTGCCTTGGAACCATTTCACCCACTAACTCAAGAGAGTAAAACTTGTGAAAATCAACATTAAATAGATAGTTTTGAAGACTTGAAAATTAAAAAGAATGAACCTTTGAAAATTAATTTTGGAAAGAAGGTTTTGGAAAACCACTTTTAAGAGGTTGAAGACCACTCTAAAGAATATGGGTTCATATAGTTGATTTGAAGAAAATCACTCCAAAGAAGACTCCATGAGACCATTCTAACCCCAATATTCAAGAGAGCAAAATTCTAAAAATCAAGATGAAAATGGTAGTTTTGAGAGATCATTTTTAAGCAAATTAAAGATAATAAAATTTTGAGAACCCTTCTTAAAGAGGGTTGTTTTGAAAACCACTTTTGGGATGCAGAAAACCATTCTAGTGAGCTAGGGTTTATATGGTCAAGATAATGGAAAAACCACTCAAGAGAGGGTTCCAAGGTACCATTTCAACGACAAGGTTCAAGAGTGTGGATTCTACAAAATCAATATAAAAGAGAAGATTTTGAAAACCAATTTTGTGCCACATGAAATGCAAAGAAATACAAGGATGCAAAATGAAGTCAAGGGGCTTAAAGGAGGGTTCTCTAGGATATGGACATTAAGCTAGGCCTCAAGGAACTAACTCTTAGAGCCATTTTCGAGAAAACCCTTGGATGTGGAATTTGAAAAGATATAGAAATAAAGATAGCGAAAGCTTTTACAAGATGATAATGGACATGAAAATGGGGCCAAGCATGCAATACATGAACATGGTAACCATATGTCAGGGGGTCATGAATTCATAAAAGGCTATAGGCCACACTAAATTGCAAGGTGCTCCAAAAGATAATACCACCTTTTGCAAGGGATAACAAAAACGTAAAAGATAATACCACCTTTTGCATTCAAACACTTTCAAACTTCTATGAATGCTTTGACCTGAACTTGAATGGCCTTAGAGAGGCATGAACAGGCTGGAATAGGATCTTCTATGGCATTGAGGGCTTTGTAGGTGAAGTGTATGGGCTAGAAAGAGGTGGAATATAACCTAGGTGCTAGGAGGGTGTGATGTACATGGAATTTCAGAGATCAGAGGTTATTTCTGTATAGCCTTGCTACTATTTTTTATTCTGGAATATGCAAAGGAGGAGGCCTGTATTTATAAGCAATCTGGAGAGAGTTTGTGCATGTAGCACATGCGCTAGTACTATTCCACTTGTTGAATGCCACGTGGCACACTCTATACTAACTTAATCTTAGGGGGTAAGCACAGTTTTGATCGATCTAATCAAAATTTGGGCATATGTAGCATACGTTCTGCCACCGGGACTATTTGTTTAAAATTTGCCTTGATAATTGTGCACTCCGAGAAGGATTTGGGAAAATCGATTGCGTCCACAATGTGCTCCTAGTGTTTCTCAAGAACCTGAAATTTTTGGAGAGCTTGAAAGGTGTTTGGAAGAGTGAGATATCATCTTGGGAAGTGTGCATGAAAACACATTTTTGCGGAGCATCTGTGATACGCTCTGTGGATGTTCAAAAGTAACAATTTTTAGGTCACGCGATTGGGGCCTTTAGGCAGCAATCTCTCTAATTGGAACATACCAATGGACAGTGCTCTAGAAATACTTTCAAAATTTTTCTAATTTATGCATTTCTCAACTCCTCTGATAGTCCATTTTAATAAGGGAATTGGATAAAAAGACAACCTTAGTGGAGCGTCTATAAGACGCTACAGAGGTTACTGAAAGTGGCAGTTTTCAAGCCATGCGATCGGGGGCTTCGGGAAACGATCTACTCAATCAAGCCGTATCAATGGAAAGACCTATGGTCAAGTTTTTGGGAATTCTCTTATTTACACATTTTTCAAGTCATTTGACGGTGCGTTATAACAAGGGAATCTAGAGAAAAGACAACCCCAGCGGAGCGTCTGCGAGATGCTCTACGGGACTTTCGTTGAGTTGGAAGCGTTTAGAGTCACAAGACTCACCTTGAGCTGAACATGGGCATATGATAAGATTAGCGATTTTGGTATCCAGAACTGGTGTGGTTTCGGGGCGTGCTCGGGCCACTAGGGGTAAAATGGTCATTTTGACCGAAATTGGTCGAAAAAGGGTCAGGATGGATTGGAGCGGCATAGTAAACATACCGGATTGTTCGAGGACAGTCTGGGCAGGTGTTTTTGCTGTTTGGTGGGATTTGTACTGTGCTGGGGTGGGTGCTTAGGGGCAAAACGGTCATTTTGATCAAAGTTGACCGGAAAGGGATCGAAATTAGTTAGGATGGCATATTGAGTGTGCCTAACTATCTAGGAACATTTTGGAAGGGTGGACTTACCGTCTTGTGGGATTTTAAACTTTCTCAAAGACGTGCTTGGAGGCCCAAGGGGTAGGTTTAGTCATTTTTCATCGAATCAAGCTAGCAGGCGCCAGTGTTAACCTAGGTGTTGGTTCCCGAGACTGCTCGGTCTTGGAAAGCTATGTTGAGTCAAGGTTGATCCTTGTTGACTCAAGGTTAATTCCCATGTTGATTTTGATGATAACTAAACCTTGTGTTATGTTACTAATGAATCTACTTAGTGTGCAGATTAACATAGTTCATAACTAAGACTTAAAGTTAAATCTTAAGTCTAATACATGTCAAAGAGAATGCACAACAAGTTCAAGAAGCAAGCAATGAATTCAAAGGGCTATGCAATGAACCAAACTGGAAAAAGATGCCTATCTCTACTTCAAGCAAATGTCTTACATTTGAAGAGATTGAAGGTGTTCAATTAAAGCTTCTTTTAAGTGTGCATAGTTTCGATGAAAATTGATTTTCAAGATAAATTGAAGACTTCATCAGTTGAGGAGGTGCAATGCTCAGTTGAAGATGTATTGTCTGTTGAAGAATTTGGAAAATGCTTAGGAGAAGATTTCATCTGGTATGCTAAGACCAATTCAAGACAATGTGATTAAAGTTGCTGAGAAGATGGCTCACAATGAATATCTGATCTCTACATGGAATCCAAGTGAAGTATTCTTCTACAGTGTAAAGAATCAATGAAGATTACATGTGTGAAGAGATTTCATCAAGTTTGCAAAAGTCTCATTGAAATGAGTTTAATGAAAAATGAAGAATTGCTATCAAAGAGAAGAAATCAGATTTGAAGCAGTGTGAGGCTCTACACAATTGAGGTAGATTGGCATTGAAGAAGATATCCTACAATGATAGAAGGAGCTTTGCAAATGAAGAAGAAAAGATTATCATCGATCTAATGAAGCTTTGACAGTTTGGGATTCAAGAAGAAGATCAACATCCAATGATTGATTCAATCCAAATTAAATAGAAGTAAACTCTGATGAGTTAAGAAGATTTGATTGATCATCATACCCCAAAGACATACTCCTTGAAGTTCTTACAACAGTGCTTTGATAAAGCTTGATCAATAGAAATCTAAAAGCTGAATTCTGGGCAATGAGGGGACTCATGAAAATGAGGAGTCGCCTCCTGATCACAGACGTAAAAGGCCTGAAGACATATTGAACAATGAGGGGACTCACGAAAATAATGTATCGCCTCTTGATCTCAGAAGCGAAATGTCTAGAGATCAAATAGACAATGAGTGGACACATTGTAATGAAGTGTCGCCTCATAGAGACACACGCCAAGGCTTGAAGATAAGATGATCAATGAGCGGACACATGAAGATGAAGTGTCGCCTCCTGGTAGCAGAAGCAAAAGGCTGGAAGTTTAAATGATCAATGAGTGGACACTTGAAGCAGAAGTGTCACCTCATGACAGCAGAAGCCTAATATGAAGAAGACAAATGAACAAGGAGTCACTTCATCAACATGAAGAGGGGACTCATGAACTCAGTGAACATCGTCTGGTAAATGCAAAAGCAGGAAGTGTCGACACCACAAAAAATGGAGCCGACTCCCTCTATTATAACGACTATTTTTCTTAACGTTATAACGGATTGGACGCACATTAATGATGCCCAACCACCTCCAATGGATGGAATGAATGCAAGGGTATATATACTAGCCTCCAACTGCATTTATACATAAGAATCAAGAGGAAGAAACAACAAGAGATAAGAATCACTGATATACACTGAATATTCTTCCTACCTTCATCTGTGAGCTTTGAATGTAAAATCTACTCTTTGTAGAGGGTGAGTTGTATATTTCTATACACTTGTAACTGAGAGTTTGAGAGTTCTCTTGTGTGAAGCAAAACTCTTGTAAAGTTTGAGTGGAGCTTGGACAAAACCACTTGGGAATTAAAGAGCTCAGTAAGGAGTTCTTGTAGAGTAAGCTGAGCACTTTGTCAATCAGCAGCCCATCTTGTAATAGTTGATTACATAGTGGAAGAAGACTTCAAGGATGTCTTGAGGTGAGGACGTAGACCACGGTTTGTGGTTGAACCTCGGTAAATGTGTGTCTCTCTTCTATTGCTCTGTTTTCTTTACTTCTATTGATAACATTGCTTTATACATAGATTAACCACTGCTATATTGTTTAGATTAATTTTAATTAATCTTAACTTGCATTAATATTTGAAAAACCCAATTCACCCCCCTCTTCAGTTGCCCATTGGACCAACAATTGGTATCAGAGCAAGTATTCCTGTTTTAAGGCTTAACATCCTAGGAATAGATCCATGGCAACCAATTTCGGAAGCTCTCTTAGTGAGGGTCAATCCACAAATAGACCACCTATGTTTAATGGCACAAATTACAATTATTGAAAAAATAGAATGAGAATCTATATCCAATCGGTAGATTATGAACTTTGGAGACTTATTGTAAATGGACCTAAAACTCCTACTTCCAGAATAGAACAAATGGTTGTCCCTAAACTAGAATTTGAATGGGATGAAGATGATCTGAAAATGCTACAATCTAATGCTAAAGTTATGAATATCCTATATTGTGCACTTGATCCCAATGAATTCAATCGTATTTCCACTTGTGAATCTGCTAAGGAAATATGGGATAGACTAGAAGTCACACATGAAGGTACCAATCAAGTTAAAGAATCTAAGATCAACATATTGGTACATAACTATGAATTGTTCAAAATGAAACATGAAGAATCTATCAATGAAATGTTCACTAGGTTCACTAATATTATTAATGGCTTAAAATCTCTTGGAAAAGTGTGTCCTAACAGTGAACAGGTAAGGAAGATTCTAAGGTCTTTGCCAAAGGCTTGGGAAGCCAAGGTCATAGCAATTCAAGAAGCAAAGGACCTTAATACTCTACCACTGGAAGAACTCTTGGGCTCTCTAATGACACATGAGCTCACACAAAAGCAACATGCCCAAGAGGATGAAGAAAAGAAGAAAAGAGTAGTTGCATTCCAATCCACCTGTCAAGATGATGAATCAGCAAGTGAAGAGAATGAAGATGAAATTGCTCTCATCACTAGGAAATTCAGGAGATTCATAAAAAATAAATGGAGAGGTGGAAAGAAGTATGAAGCCAAGGGAGAATTTAACAAAGACTCCAACATAATCTGCTATGAACGCAAGAAACTTGGCCACATGAAGGTAGAATGTCCTCTGCTCAGAAAGAGAGGAAAGAAATATCAAGGAAAGAAGGCCATGGCAGTCATGACATGGAGTGATGATGAAGAATCAAGCTCCGAGGAAGAAACTGAACCACAGGAAGTGGCTAACTTATGTCTCATGGCTCATAATGATGATAGTGAGGTATCTGATTCATCCTAATTTACTTTTAATGAATTACAAGATGTCTTTGATGATTTAATTTGTGAATTCAGAAAATTGGGAATTAAAAATGGACTTCTTAAGAAGATGATTTCTACTCTTACTGTTGAAAATGAGAACTTGCAAAAGGAAAATGGAGTTTTGAAAAGTGAAGTTTGTGTCTTAAAGGATAGGATTAAGAAAAATTCTTTTCAAAAGGACTTTTCAAAAGAAAATCACATTTTGCTTGATAAAGTTAAACACTTGGAAACAAGTCTTCATAAATGTGTAAATAGAAAAGAAAAACTTGATGCAATCTTAGGTAAACAAAATTGTTCTCTTGACAAAGCTGGTCTTGGTTTTGATTCATTTAAAAGGAAGAAATTTTCAAAAGGGAGATTTGGAACTTCAACTGGAAAATCACAAATCTCATGTTTTTACTGTCATAAAAAGGGACACATTGCTAGTAGATGCTTTGCCTTACAGAAATCAAATGTTCCTAGCAATGCATGGGTCTCTAGAAGACCAATGAGGACTAACCCCCAAGGACCCAAGATGATTTGGGTACCTAAGATCAGATAAACTCTGCTGTAGGTTTGCCTTCAAGTCAAATCCAAGAAAGATCATTGGTACTTGGATAGTAGATGCTCAAGGCACATGACGGGGGATGAAGCTCAATTCATTTCTCTCTCTCCAAAGGATGGAGGTCTTGTCACATTTGGTGACAATAGCAAAGGAAAGATCCTCGGTATAGGTAGTATTGGTAAGAATTCCTCTACCTCTATCGAAAATGTACTACTTGTTAAGGGACTCAAACACAATCTTTTGAGCATTAGTCAATTGTGCGACAAAGGGTGCAAGGTTGTATTTGAATCCACTAAATGTGATGTAATTGACATTAATGATAACAAGATAATTCTCACTGGACATAGATAAGGCAATATTTATGTTTTCAATCTTAATGATTTATCTTCATGCAAAATAGAATTCTTATTGTTATGAATAGTGATGAAAGTTGGTTGTGGCATAGAAGACTTGGTCATATTAGTATGAGCATACTTTCAAAAGTTTCTAAATATGATTTAGTCAAAGGTCTTCCAAAGATAAAATTTAAAAAAAAACAGAATTTGTGATGCTTGTCAATTAGGTAAACAAACTAGAATTTCTTTCAAATCTTTAAACATGCTTACTACCTCTAGGCCATTTCAACTATTGCATATGGATTTATTTGGACCTACTAGGACTCTAAGTCTTGGCGGTAAACAATATGCACTTATTATTGTCGATGATTATTCTAGATTTACATGGACATTCTTCTTAACTCATAAGGATGAGACAATTGTCTTCTTTATAAAATTTTGTAGAAAAGTCCAAAATGAAAAAGGAATTTCAATTACTTCTATTAGGACTGATCATGGAGGGGAATTCGATTGTAAACCTTTTGAAATGTTTTGTGATGAAAATGGTTTTGATCACAATTTCTCAGCTCCTAGAACACCTCAACAAAATGGGGTTGTTGAAAGGAAAAACAGAGTTTTAGAAGAAATGGGTAGAACCATGCTTTGTGAAAATGGTTTACCAAAATACTTTTGGACTGAAGCTGTTAACACAGCTTGTTATGTTTTAAATCGAATTTTATTTAGAAAGTTTTTAAACAAAACCCCCTTTAAACTTTGGAAAGAAAAGAAACCAAATGTCTCATACTTTAAAGCTTTTGGATGTAAATGTTTTGTATTGAATAACAATAAACACAACCTCAGTAAGTTTAATGCTAAATCAGATGAGGGTGTATTTCTTGGCTATTCAACACATAGCAAGGCTTGTAGAGTCTTTAATAAGAGGACTCTAGTTGTTGAAGAATCTGTCCACATCACTTTTGATGAACTTAATCCTTCTTCAAAGAATGTTGCAAGTGATGATGCAGATGAGCTAGAATCTGGAATGGAAAAGCTGGACATCCAACCAAGCTCAAATGAGGAACCTCAAAAAGAAAGAGACCACGGTTTGTGAAAGAAGACTTCAAGGAGGTCTTGGGGTGAGGATGTAGACCACGGTTTGTGGTTGAACCTCGGTAAATCTGTGTCTCTCTTCTATTGCTATGTTTTCTTTACTTCTATTGATAACATTGCTTTACACATAGATTAACTACTGCTATATTGTTTAGATTAATTTTAACTAATCTTAACTTGCATTAACATTCGAAAAACCCAATTCACCCCCCCTCTTCGATTGCCTATTGGACCAATAAGCTACCTGTGCGATGTTGGTTCCTAAGACCGCCCAGTTTCAAAGAGCTACCTGTAGGGTGGTGTTAGTCCCCGAAATCGCCTGATTTTGGAGAACTACTAGATGATAAACATTCTACATTGACGGGCTAGCAGGTGCCAGAAGTGAATCGTCTAGAATTTGATAAAGGTGTTGGTCCTCGAGATTGCCTAATATTGGGAAGCTACCTGCATGGCATTGGTTCCTGAGACTGCCCACTCTCGGAAAGCTGCCTAGATGGCGTTAGCTCCCAAGACCGCTTGGTCTCAGTAAGCTGCCTGGATGGCTTTGGTTCTTGAGACCGCCAAGTCTAAAAAAGTTACCTGGAGTGCCTAAGGGCAATATGGTCTTTTTAACTTCTATTGGGCCTTACGAGCTTAGGAAGCGACCAGTTAATTGGATTGGAGATTGGAAAAGCCGTCTTGAGCTCATATGTGTTGTGATGTTTGAAACTGAATCCAACCAGCCTGGAGATTGCTTAGCGGGCAAAAATGGGGTGCTTACAGCTACCCCTCTTTTTCTGTCTTTGTTTGTCGAAGGTAGAAAAATAATAACATAAGAATCCCATTTTGGGCGCGAAGTGATTAGAAGGACCATATTTGAATAAGTTATCTCGAATCGATATTCTGTCTAGTGGAATGGTACTCCTCTGGGAAGGTTTAGGGCTAATATCTTGACACTAATTTCCTCTTAACTGACATTCCGTCTAGCAGAAGGGTGCATCCTCTGGGAGGTTCAATTTGATGTCTGAAAACTAAATCTTCTTGAACTGACGCTCCGTTTGGCGGAATGCTGCTCCTCTAGAGAGGTTCAAGGTTGATATATGGAACCTGATTCTTCTTGAACTGATGCTCCATCTGGCAGAATGCTGCTCCTCTAGGGAGGTTCAAGGTTGATATCTACTTTTGAAGAAAGAGGCTCGAAAACCCAATCAACTTTTTTTGGAGGAAGCTCAGAATCCCAATATGCTTTTCGGAAGAAACTCAGAAACCTAATTTATTTTTTTGGAGGAAGCTCGGAAACCTAATTTTTTTTTTAGAGGAAGCTCGAAAGCCTAATCTTTTTTCAAATGAGGCTCAGAAACCCAATTTGCTTTTGACGAAGAAAGCTCAAAAACCCCAATCTTCTTTTTCAAAGAAAGCTTGAAAACCCAATATGCTTTCTTGGAGGGAGCTCTGAAACCCAATCTGCTTTTTGAAATCTGCTTTTTTGGAGGAAGCTCGAAAACCCAATCTGCTTTTTCAGAGAAAGCTCGAAAATTCAATTTGCTTTTTTGGAGGATGTTTGAAAACCCAAGTTGCTTTTTCAAAAGAAGCTCAAAAACCCAATTTGCTTTTTCAGAACAAGCTCGAAAACCCAATCTATTTTAGAGGAAGCTCGAAAATCCAATATGCTTTTTAGGAGGAAGCTCTGAAACCTAATTTGCTTTTTCGAACAAAGCTCGGAAACCCGAAAATTTTGGAAAGCTAGGCATTTTTGAGGCGAAAGTTAGAAAACTAGATTTTTTAAAAGTTAGGCTTTTTTAAGCGAAAGCTTGAAACTCCGAGATTTTTGAAAAACGGAGCTTTTGAAGGAAAAGGCTCAAGAAACCTGAGAACATGTTTTGAAAACTGAGCTTTTGAAGGAGAAAGCTCGAGAAACCTGAAAATTTTGGAAAGCTAAGTTTTTTAGGCGAAAACTAGAAAACTCAAATCTTTGAAAATTAGGCTTTTTGATGTTAAAGCTAGAAAACTCGAATCTTTGAAAATTAGGCTTTTCAAGGCGAAAGCCTAAAAACATGAATCTTTGAAAATTAGGCTTTTTGAGGCGAATGCTTGAAAACCCGAATCTTTGAAAATTAGGCATTGTGAGCTGAAAGCATGAAAACTCGAATCTTTGAAAATTAGACTTTTTCAGGCAAAAGTTTGAAAACCCAAATCTTTAAAAATTAGGCTTTTTGAGGCGAAAGCTTAAAAACCCAAAATTTTACTTTTGAGATTAAACTTTTTGAAGGAAAAAGCTTTGGAAAATTGGTGAAATGATTTTGAAATGAAACTTTTTGAAGGAAAACGTTTAGAAAACTTCAAGAATGATTAGAATGGAAACTTTTTGAAGGAAAAAGTTCAGAAAACCTTGAGACTATGTTTTTTTTTTTTGAAGAAAAAAGTTCAGAAAACCTAGAACTTGGTTAGAATTGAAACTTTTTTTTTTTTTGAAGGAAAAGATTAGAAAACCTCAAAATTGATTTGACTTGAAACTTGTTTTGTTAAAGGCAATAATGTTTAGAAAATTCAATTTGACCTAAAATTTGAATTCATGAAAAGGAGATTCATTTTGATTTGAAACTTTTGATTTTTTGAAAGCAAAACATTTAGGAAATTTGTTTTGACTTGAAACTTTTGATTTTTTGAAAGCAAAACATTTAGGAAATTCGTTTTGACTTGAAACTTTTTGAAGAAAAGTTTTAGAAAAACTTATTTGACTTTGAAAGTTGATTTTGAATTTGAAAGGAAGTAAGAGTTTTGATCTTTTGAATTTGAAACCTTTTGTAGAAAAAGTTTTGAAAGCTTTTGAAGTTGAAAATTATTTGGAATTTGAAAAAAAGGAAGAGCTTTTATCTTTTGGAATGGATGTTGAAACTAGAGTTGAAACTTTTTGTTTTGAAAATTTTTATGAACTTGAAAATGATTTTGACAAGAGCTTTCGCTTTTTGAAACATTTTGATTTAATTTGGCAAACATTATACCTTTTCTTTGGAGGGATTTGCTTACAGTTCTTTTGTCTTGAACATTGGAGGAGAAGACGTTTGTGGTTTCTTGGATTGAGATTTCTGGAGATTGGAATACTCGGTGCTTACTTGATTGCCGAATTCTGCTTTTGCTGGGCATAATAGGATTCTTGCTGACATATCTTCTGAGGGGTTGTGCTTTTCTAAAGTCAAACGTCTTGAGTTTGTTTCTGGAGCAGTTGAGGTCTCTTTTAAAAATTTTAAGAGATCGAGCGGGTCAAACATCTTTGGTGGGTTCTTTTTTTTTTTTTTTTTTTTGAATGGATAGACTGGTTTGAAATTGAATGGGAGGTGTAAGGTGGGTGATTGCCCTAGTTTTATTGATTTGAGAAGGTTGAATCAGACTTTCCAAAGTTAATTAGGGAGGTCGAGGGTGGGATGTTGCCGGAGTCTTCATCGTTTCAAAAACGGTCGGATTAAGCTGTGTAAAGTTTTCACAGGAAGTTAGAATGATGTATGTTATACTCATGGATGGATGCACAAATTAGACAGGAATATGAATAAATGAATATACGGGTTTACACAGGGATTGAAATAAATGTATGTCATATTTTTTTATGAATGCATAGGCTTATGCATGAATGGAATTGAATGCATGTCATACTTTCTGATGAATGCACGGGATTATATAGGAATGGAATTAAACGCATGTCATACTTTTTAATAATTGCACAAGTTTATACATGAATGAAATTGAATGCATGTGATACTTTCTGATGAATGCACAAGATTATATAGGTTTACATGTCATGAATGCACAGGTTTATATAGGGATGATAATAAATGCATGCCCCAGGGATGCCTCAGGGATGCCCCAGGGTTTGTGTTTAGCTGTAGGAGTTATGTCTCAGAATTAAGCAATATTTTGAACTTATGTTCTTTTATTAGGATTTCCTTTTTAGGTTCTGCCCTTTTCTTGCTAGGATGTGATAGCATTTACATCACTTGTAGAGATTTAACTCATTGACTTGTTCTCCCCCTCTCTTTTGCTGAAAAAGAAAATTCCTCCAAGTGGGGCTCTTGAGTGACGACCGATATTGCCCTTTTGGCAAATCAGCAGGTAGCTTTCGTTCTTAGTTCGAGAAGACTTTGAAAACTATTTAAAAGTGCAGGAAAGTCCAAATTTTTTTTTGTAGAACTATTAAACTTTTCAAGTTATAGGAGCCCTATAAAGACATGATCAATTAATGTACGGTAAATATAGATTTATGAATATCACAATGCGGCTTAGCTTAAAAAAATCAACATCAAATATACACAAAACAAGCACAATTAGTCGTGAGATGATCAAGATTATATTAGTGAAAATGTAGTGCTGTAAGCATGAACTTCACAGAGACCAATGAGAATATAGACCCTGGGCGTGATCTAGGATGGCATACCATGTCTAATAGCTTGCAGATTGACACACCTAGAAATCAAACATGTCTCATCCCATACTCTTGACTCTTTTTTTTATTTATGAAAATCTAACCCTATCTCTCCAATGGTGGGAATACTAGAAACGTAAAGATATGGCGGCTTTCACACATATGAGTAGTTAGCATTCTCCTCTAGTCATATAAAAATGGTAGATGCACTCACATTCACTGGTAGCCCTTTTCATAAGTAATGAGAGAGGGAATTGACGAAAAGTCAATCTAGGTGTGAGACAATCCGTAAATATTTAACAATAGTGGAACCAGCTAAAATACATCATAAATGTAGATTCAAAATTCTAAGAAGTCTCGAGAAGTGTGCATTAAGATGAACATGAATCACTAATATGGTAAAGATCATCAAACCATTGACTCATATTTATACAGGTAATTATGCACACAAGATTCAATCTCAAACAAGCATGCACATCAATTTGTTATGTCAAGGTTGGTTTGAGTTGGTTGACATGTTGGTTTAGGACAGGAATTGTAATGTTACAGGGGGTGTTTTTGTTTCTTTTGAGTTTATTTGTTTTGACACAAAATCACCAAGGGAGAGATTGTTAGGTTTGTAACGGTGATTTGTCTGCTCATCAAGTTTGATTTCAGTGCCAGGTTTCATTCCCTGTAAAATTAGGATCAAAATGGTCAAATAGCTCAACAGGGGCAATACCGCTAGAGCAAACTCAAGACTGCTTGAGCAAAGTGACCAAGAATTTGAAGGTTAAATATCCAATAGCTATCACTCGACGGTTGCTCGAGCAAACTGTTTTGGGTCAACAAGAAGAAAAATTCCAGAGGCTATTACTTGAAGTTAGCTTGAGTGAACTATCGCTCGAGTGATACGATAAATTTTAGTTCAAATTAGAATTACTCTCCCATTCGAGAAAGACTCTTTGGCCTAGTTTTCTACAGCCAATCAGGAGATAGTTCCATCCTATTTTTCTGGCGTTTTTAAAAAGGGTTATAAGAGCACAAAAAGAAACACTTGAACTCTAGAACTCTCATATATTGTAAAATACATACAAGCCTGAACTATAGAGAGATCTAAAGAAGGAAGGTGAAGATTTGATTTCTTGATATCAACAAGACATTAGTATCTTCACTGATTGATTCTAAACTAAAGAACAACAAGAGATTGTCTTTAGAGGATTTTGAAGACGGAGAACACTATGCGGATTAAGTGTTGAAACCGAGGCCCAAAAAGTAGAAACTCGAGGAGTCAAGCAAGCAGGCTTAGACCAGAGATATTGAGGATTCGAATGTTGATTGTGGAGTTCAATTGTTATTGTTTGTAAGTTATGCTTGTGTAAACTGCTCTATTTTAGTGATTGGTTTGCTGGCTGTGATTTTTTTTTTCGAGTTTAGGTTTCCACAATAATTTTTGTGTCTTTACTTTACTATGTGATTGCTTATAGTGCATACATTTATCACATAGGTAAAGGATTAGACGTAATTCTGTGTACGATAAAATTTTAATTGGCATCAGAGCGAGTCACTCCATGTTTCTTATTTGAGTGTGATCCTGTTCAAGGATTTACCAAAAGGACTGTCCATTATAAGACCAACCCTACTAGATGGCTCTAACTACCCTTATTGGAAGGCTCAAATGTGAGCTTTCATCAAATCTATTAATGAAAGGGCTTGGTTAGCTATGATAAACAGCTATACTACTCCCACTACCACTGTCACTAATGTGACTGACCCTAAGACTTATGTATGGTAAGATATGACTGACTATGCTAATTCTAACTAGAATGGAAAGGTGCTTAATGCAATCTACGGTGCTCTCACACCTAAAGAATTTATGAGAGTTTTCAACTATGAGAATGCAAAGGAAGTATGAGATATCCTTGAGATAACCCATAAGGGTATCCTTGGGGTAAAGCTGTCGAAATTGCAAAGACTTACCATTACATTTGAAACACTCATAATGGAAGAGAATGAAACTTTTAATGAGTTCTACGCCAAACTAAGTGATGTGGTGGACACTAACTTTAATCTAAGGGAGAGAATTCCCGAGAATAAAATTGTTAGAAAGATCTTGAGGTCACTGCCTGAGAGATTCCAAACTAAAGTGACAGCTATAGAAGAGAGCACAAATGTCGACTACATATGTATAGATGAACTTGTTGGCTCTCTACAGACTTTTGAACTAAACACTTGTTAACCTAAGGAAAATAAGGGCATTACATTAAAATCATCTCAAGTCCATAGGGTTGAACATGATGAGGACGAACCTAATTTTGACTTAAATAATATGGCTTTAATGGTTAAGAAATTTCTTAAATTTCTTAAATATAAAAAGGGTAAGAGCACATGGGTGTTTGACAAAAAGAATAATGGTGGCGAAAAATTGAGATTAGGATAATAAGGTGATCAAAAGTCAAATAAAAACCTCCAACCCCAAGGCATTCAGTGTTATGGGTGCCATGGGTTCGGTCATATAGCTCATAAGTGTCCTAATAAAAAGAAAAAGAAAGGAGCTGTTGTTCTTGCTACTAGGGAAGATAGCAGTGAATCTAAAGACTCTGGTGAGTCTAAATCTGATGATGAAGAGGGTAACTACACTGTATTCACTACATCTCTAAATAATCTTGCAAAAACCCTTGAGTCTGATAGTGACAATAAAAGTGAGAAGTTGAAAAGGTCCAACAACTCTCACAATGAATCTCAAAGTGAGACTAGAAGAAAAGAAAAAAAATCTAAAATTTGCTCACTTTGAACTACATAAACAATGTCTCACACTAAAAAAAATATAAACTTGATGTGACTATTAAACTTAAAACAGTTGAAAAGGAAAGAGACATGTTTCAACATGAAATCTCTAAATCTACTGCCTTAGTTAGTCAATTGAAAGCACAAAGATTAACCTTTACTAATACAAACTTAGAACTTGAGAAAGAATTGCATGCTTATCTTAAAGAAAAAGAGTTACTTGTCCGTAAGATTGCTTCTTTTGAATCTGATTTGGCTAGAACTCAAGATTGTGTGAAGAAGAAGAATAGAGGTTCAAAGAAACTTCACCAAATGATAGATGCATAGAAGATGAGTGGTGACTGACATGGAATCGGCTATGTGGAGGAGATAAGCAAGAAAGCTCAAATAGTTGAGATGGTACAAACTAAGCCTCCCATTGCTAAGCCAAAAGGTAATGTACCAAAATCGAAAGGTAAAGAACCAAAAAGGTATGCTACTTTTCATAATTTTAAACCTATTTGTAAGCACCCCATTTTTGCCCGCTCGGCAATCTCCGGCCCGACCAGGTTCAGTTTTCAAACACCACAACACATGCAAGCTCAAGACGAGCCCTTCAATCTCCAATCCAGCCAACTGATCTCTTCTTGGGGCCACAAGGACCCGCTGGAGTCATAAGCACCATCATTCCAGGAAGCTTTCTAGAATGGCCGGTCTCGGAAACCAACACCATCCAAGTAGCTTCCCGAGATCAAGCGATCTCAGGGACCAAAATCTTGTCAAATTTCAGATGGTTCACTTTTAGCGTCTGCTAGCCCACCAATGTAGAATATCCATCATTCGGTAGTTCTCCGGGACCAGGCGTTCTCGGAGACCAACACCACCCTCATAAGTAGCTTTCTGAGATTGGACGTTCTCAGAAACCAACACCACCCTACAGGTAGCTCTCTAAGACCTGGCGTTCTTAGAGACCAACACCGCATAGGTAGTTTTTCGAGACCAAGTGGTCTCGGGAACTAACACCTAGGTCAATACTAGCGCCTGCTAGCCCGACTTAGTGAAAAATGACCAAACCTGCCCCTTGGGCCTCCGGGCACGTTTTGAGAAAGCACAAAATCCCTCAAAACGATAAGTCCACCCTTCCAAAATGTTATTAAACTATTAGGCATATTCTACACGCCATCCGATCCCATTCTGGTCCCATTCCTACCAAATCCAGTCAAAATGACCATTTTACCCCTGACGGCCCGAACGCGCCCCAAAACAACACCGGTTCTAGGTTACTGAATGGTGGATCTCGTTATGAACCCTCATTTAACCTAAGGAAGATGTCACAACGCTAAACACCCACAACTCGATAAAAATTCCCTGGAGCGTCTTGTAGACGCTCCGCCTAAATTGTCTCTTCTCCCGATTCCTTGATAATAACGCACCGTCAAATGACTTGAGAAATGCGTAAATCAGGGAATTCCCGAAAGCTCGTTCATAGATCTTTCCATTGATACGACTCGATCGGATAGATCGCTTTTGGAAGCCCTTCATCGTATGGTGCAAACACTACAACTTCCAGCAACCCCTAGAGTGTCTTACAGACGCTCCACTTAGGTTAACTTTTCCACTGATTCCCTGATTACAACGCACCGTCAAACGACTTGAGAAATGAGTGAATTGGGGAGTTCCCGAAAGTACTTCCAGAGTCCTTTCCATATTCACGGTCCAATCGAAAAGATCGCTTCTAGAAGGCCTTAATCATACGAAACGAAAACAGCCACTTTCGAACACCCACGGAGTGTATCACATACGCTCCGCAAAGACGCCATTTTAAGCACATTTCCCGGGACAATATCTCACACTTCCTAACACCATTCGAACTTCTCAAAAACATGAAAGTTTACCAGAAGCCCCAAGAGAACATCCCAGGTGCAACCGATTCCCCCGAAACCATCCCGGTTGGCTCAATTATCAAGGCAAAGTTTAAACGAACCTTCCCGGTGGTAGAGTGTATGCTACATGCGTTCAAATTTTGATTAGATAGACCAAATTTTGATCAATTGTCCAGATTTAACCAGTATAATGAGTGCTACGTGTCATTCTAGCAATGGAACAGTACTGGCGCATGTGCGATATGCGTCAGGCCAAAATTTGGCCAGGCACATGTAGCACATGCGCCAAGCCTGTTCCAGATTGCCTGTAAATATCAGCACACCCCTTTGCATATTCCAACACCAAAATTAATGCGAAGCTCTGCTGAAACTACTCTAGAACCTCAAATCTTTACATATATTCCACTCCTACAACACTTAGAATAGATACCACCCCACTCTAACCCATACACTTCACTTACATAGCCCCGTACACCATTAAACATCACCTTCCAGCCCCTCAAGCCTACTTGAAGCCATTGAAGTTCAAGTCAAGGCATCCATAGAAGTCTACAAGCATATTGAAGGCAAAAGATGGTATTTCTTTTACATTTTTGTCTTCCCCCACTCTTCTCTTCTCCCTCCTAGTCTATTTAGACTATTCTCTATTTTTAATTCCCATCTTCAACCCCCCTTTCTTGCATGCTTAAGCCAAGAGGGCTCTTAGTACATGCCTAGCGGAAAGCTAGTGGGAGCGACCATGTAGGGGGATCTTTCACTAGCCTACTTTAAGATGGTATGGCCTAGGAGCCCCTTGATTATGTGGTGTAGCCTAAAACCTTGTTTGTGTTCATGACTCCTTGCATATTACTATCTTAATCATGTCTTGTGTGCTTAGCTTCATTTTCATGCTTTTCACCATATTCTACAATGCTTACATTAATCTTATTTTCATGCCATTTCTCAGCTCTATATTTCTTTCAAAATGGTTCTAAGAGTTAGTCTCTTGAAGTTTAGGATGAGACCTTAGAAATCATGCCTTAGAAAATCTCCTACTAACCCCCTAACTCACTCTTTTGCATCATTGCCTTCCAACTTGCATAAAAATGGTTTTCAAACTCTCTAATTCCTAAGGTTTCTATTCTCTCAAGTTTAGTGGTTGGAATGGCCTCATGGAACCCTCTCTTGGGTGGTCTCCTTTTTACATTGGCCATAGGAGCCCTAAATTGTTAGAATGGTTCACTTTTCTTTCATTTCTTGCATACAAATGGTTTCAACTTCTTGATTTCTAAGGTTTCCATTCTCTCAAGATTAGTAGTTGGAATGACCCAATGAAACCCTCTCTTGAGTAGTCTCCCTTTACATTGGCCATGGGAACCCTAACTTATTGGAATGATTTCCTTTAAAAATGGTTTTCAAAATCTTCTTCTCAAAAATGGCTTTCAAAAATTCATTCTGTCCATCTTTGAATTAAAAATGGTATTTCAAAGGTTGTCATCTTCATGTTGATTCTTGAATTCCATACTCTTATCAAGATAATGGCTATCACGATCATAAGAAAACCTTCCTTGGAATGGTTTTCAAACACCAACCATAAAAACCACATTCTTGGCTAGAGTCAAAATTTTCATGGAAATGATATTTAAAAGGGTTGTCAACCAAAGTCCTTTGCATAACATGATTTGTTTTCTAAAACCCCTTTCAAAAGTGCATAAAATCATCTTTCAAACCATCTTCCAATCCAACCCTAGGTTAACTTGACCCCAGTGTTTAACCCTAGGTCTCCTTAACTCTTGGTTAACCAAACCTTAGTTAGTTAACCTTAGATCACCCCTAACCATTGGTCAACCCAACCTAGGTTAGTATACTTCAAGGTTCCAACCCATGAACCCCTTTTTAAATGACCATTCTATTTAAAGTTATGCTTATTACCCATTTTTTCAAAACTTCCTACTCTTTGGAGATTTCAAAAACCAACTCCATAACCCTTTCAAATCCCTGCAGTCTATGTTCAAAGTATTCCTAAAATTTTTTTCAAGAACTCACAACCCTAAGGTGTCCCTACCATTTCCATGGTTAGAGATTCCAAAGGAATGTGATATATCAAGAACAACCTCCGAGGTTGTCTGTGTTAGGGTTCCAAAGCCCTTAGGTATTTTCAAAAACCTCTTTTAAGAAGCTTTTCAACACTTCCAAACTTTATATCCAAGACCTTCGAAATAAGACCTCAAAACATTTTGAAAACTCCCTTGAGTCATTCCAAAGCATTTTCCAAAATTGCCTTGAATTGATCCAAAAACATTTTCAAAACACTCCACCATCCAATTTCAAGTCAAAGCTTTCAATCCTTCCAAAGACCTCAAATCGTCTTCAAAACTTTCTAAAGGCCCTAATGTGCCTATTTTCCATTGGGCTCTTGCCCGAACTATGAATGACCTGATTCTCACTAAATGAGATACGTAGGAAACCTAAAATGGTGTGGTCATAACTTATATTTCAATTTCAACTCCCTTTTCAAAAGTTTCTATCAATACAAAGTTTTTATCTTAAACCCCTTCAAAACTCCCATGTTTTCAAACTTCTTCCAAAACTCACATCATGTATCATTCATCTAAAAAGTGATGACCAAACTCTGTTTTCAAAATTCTAAAGTGGATACTAAGTGGACAATGGTAATCGGCTATTCTAGTGAGTGAGCAAAAGAGTGATTAGACATATAGGTACCGAAAGGGCGGGGTAGGGTGATGATCTTAGGATATCTTCCCTACACATAACCAACTCCCGAACCATAGATTTCTGTTTTCGAAAGACCAAAATGGAGTTAATTTTTCAAAAGGGCATAAATCTTTCCCAAGGTTTCTAAACAACCTATTTTCTTAAAAACCCTCTCTTGAGAAAGTATTTTCAAAAAACTCTTTTCAAAAACCCTAAGTTTAATCTTCGGATTATACTTAGTTCTAGGTGTCCTAACTCACCTTAATCAAGTTATGTGGCGACTCCTATCTTTCCAAAAAACCCTTAATCAAACCAATTTTCAATTCAAACCTAGTTGCACTTGTCCTTCTAGAAGGATGAGTTCTAGTGACAAAATTTTGTGTTTTTAGTCTCCGAGCCGAAAGGACCTGGGACACCCAAAAACTGAGGCGCGACACTACTAATTCTAGACCTAAACCCTACTGGCCACCACCACTAAATGAGTTTTTCCCCATTTATCACCATTGTGCGATTCAAGCTCACATACGGCCTTAATGTCATAAGCTTTATGGTCTTCCAGCTGACTACATTAAGACTAAAGCTAATGGATTCCAGCAGCCTAGGTATGAGTATAACTTTATAAGCAATAGGTTTAATGTACTCTCACAGCCTATGTGGGTTCAACCACCAAGACAGTTTAGATAGAGATTTATGGTAAACCAAAATGCTACGACACTACCTAGGAGAGCACCAAGTTAGACCAAACCAAAAATAAAGAAAATATTGTAAACACCCCATTTTTGTTTGCTCGGCAATCTGTAGTCTGACCTAACTCATATTCAAACTAACGCATACATATTCAAGTCCAAATCAATTTTTCAGAGTTAATCTAGTCAATCAATCGCTTTGCAGGTCCACTGGGCCCAATAGAGACAAAATGACCAAAATGCCCTTGGAGCATTACTCGGTCCAATTCTAGTTGCCACGTCTTCCTATAGATGATAAATCTTTATTTCAATCTCAAATTCAATTTCAAATCCAATTTCAATCCAGATCAAATCCGGCATGCCTTTTGATAAAGTTGATCACTTAGGCGATAAGCCCATCCAGTCCGGCACGTTTTTTGAGAAAACTCTTCAAAACGGTAAGTCCCTTCAAACCAGTCAACCAGGAAAGAATCCAAGTCCCCAAAATAGTAGAACGGTTCACCTTTGGCGCATGCTAGCCTACCAATGAAGAATGTTTGTTATTCGGCATGTCTTTCCAAAAAGTTTATTCCTCAGACGATAAGTCCACCAAGCAACTTCTCAACATCAGGTAGTCTCTAGAATGAACGCACACCGCCAGAGTGGCAGAAATACTTACATACATTGCAACCGTCAAAGTGGCGGAAACATTCACAAACAGGACAACATTAGAAATTGCCAATAAAAGCCCTATGTCACGAGACCGAACTCGCCTCTTGGCCGTGACCCGTTTACTAAAGGACAAGATATATTTAAAAACTAACTTATCACAAACCGTCAGAGTAATGGAAACACTTAAAACCCAGGTCAACACCAGTGCCTGCTAGCCCACTCTAGTAAAAATGACCAAACTATCCGTTAGGCCTTTTCTGCCACGTTTTTCAAGAAAGTACCTAATTCCTCAAAGCGATAAGTCCATCCTTCATGTTTAACTACCTTCCAGTCAATTTTGGACCAATTCCGAGACCATCCGGTCAAAATGATTATTTTGCCTCTAGGCATCCGAATGCCTCCGAGAACCACACTGGCTCTGGGTATCAAACTGGTTACTTCCTGAGAATACTTTTTATAGTATTCCCGATCTTCTAGCACCTTTCCGAAACATTCCGAGTCCATTCCGGCGAACCCGATGCGGAATGACCATTTTGTTCCTAGTGAGCCGACCGCCTTTTCAAACCATACCAGCTCTGGTTATCAAAACAACAATTCCCTAGAACGCTCTAGATAGTGTTTCCAAACTTAAAGTCCTCTCATGAGTCATTCCAAGTCTATTCTGGTGATTTTTTGGTCTAGTTGACCGTTTTGCCCCTAAGGGCTTGACCGACCACTTCAATAATCCCAACATTGCTTTTCAAGTATGTTACCCTTAGGACATTATTTCAAGGGTTTCTACCCATTTTCGGTCTTCCGGATCATTCTCGACCACGCAGAATATTCTCGAACCTTCCGGAGTCACTCCTAGTAGAGCCAAGCCAAAAATTACATGGTAGTCACTAATACAGGTGATCAAATCTTTTGCCTTGTATATCAAGGGTCGAAAGATATATTGCTTGCCGCCCTTAAAACTTTCCTAAGTGGCTCACACCACTAACAGTGGTGCCAAGCCAAAAATTGGCCTGAATGTCGCCAAAAGGAATTTTGCCCTAGCGCCACTACAACAGGCACCAAGCTAATCCTATGTTTATAAATACAAAGCCTCCTCCTGCGTAAAAAGGGTCTGCAAACTCAGTGCAGAAACTCTGCTTTTCAAATTACAGAGCTCGAAGTCTCTCCAAAACCCTAGCCTCTCTAGTCTCTTCAAACCCTAGCCTCCATACACTTAACACTAACACCTATACACACTCCATACACTCATACACAAGCCTCCAAAGCCTCCATTGAAGACTCAAAGTGCTGCAACTTGGAAGCTCTTAAGGATCAAGTAAAGTAAAGCAAATTAAGTAAGCAAAACAATAAGAAGATAAGGTAGGGTCTCTCTTTCTGTTTATGTACTTCCCCCTTCTCTTCTTCCTCCTAACCCACTTGGCTTTTCTTCTATTTTAATCCCCTATCTTCTTCCCCCCTTTCTTGCATGCTTGAAACAAGAGTCTTCCCAATTCATGTGTAGAAAGGACTGTTGAAAGTCACCATGTCAGGGACTTTCTTCTACTTCAACCTTAGACCATGTGAATTTGGCTCCCTTGATTATATGGCGAAGCCAACCTTGTATGTTTTCGACCTCACTTGCATTATGCATGTCATATTTATACATCCCTTCAAAATTTGTTTTCAAAGTGGTTTTCAAAACTTGCATCAAAATCATCTTTCAAACTTTCATTAAAAATCTCTTTTTCAAAACTTGTTTTCAAAATCACAATCTTAAGATGATTCTAGTAATTCTATTGTTAGGGTTTGTTTTAATAAAGTGTTATATTAATTGTGACCATTAAGGTCCATATTTTGAGTGTAAACCCTAATTTATTTTTCAACAAAACCACTATCTTAAGAAGATTCTAGTCATTCCATGGTTAGGGTTGTTTTAGGAAAGTGTGATATTCAATGGGTTCATATTGGTCCATATTTCAAATGCATATTATTTTCAAAATTACCAACTTAGAATGGTTCTAATCCTTTCATGGTTAGAATCATTTCAAGAAAGTGAGACATTCAAAAGATCTCAAAAAGTTCATATTCAAGCTCCTTTCCAAATTGCTTTTCAAACTCCTCTCCAAATTGCTCTTTAAAATCTCTTTCTGAAAGCTCTGTTCAAAATTCACTTTTTAAAAACTCTCTTCAAGTTTCCTTCCTAGAAACTCTGTTCAAAAGATCTTCTTTCCCAAGTCTCTTTTTTTTTTTGGAGTCTAAGTCAAGCCCTAGATTCCATAGTTAGGAAACCCTAATTCTTTTTCTTAAAATCATGACTTCCAATTTTGCCTCAAATCATAGGCTTTCAAAACCTCTATTTTCGACATCAAATCATAGGTTTCCTAAATCCCTTTTTCTACACCAAAATCATTAGCTTTCAAAATCTAAGATTTTCAAAATTCAACCCTTCCAATTACATGTCAAATTCAATCTTTCAAATTAGGAAACTAGATCAAATCTTCCCGTTTAAGATACTAAATCAAATTCTTCAATTTTAGAAACCAAATCAAATCATCTAATTTTTTAAAATAAAATCTAATCTTCTACTTTAGGAAATAGGAATCAAATCTCTCTTAATTCAAACATTTCCTAATTCTAACATTTCCTAATTTCAAACTTTTATAAATTTCAAATTTCCAAACTCTAAATCTTTCTAAATTCAAAACTTTCCAAATACAAAACTTTTCTAAAATGAAACTTTCTAAATTTAAGACTTTCCTAAAATGAAGCTTTCTTAAAATTAAACTTTCCTAAAATCAACACTTTTCTAATTTGGCACTTTCCTGAAATGAAACTTTCCTATTTTGAAACATTTCTAATTCGAAACTTTCCAAAGTCCAACCTTTCCTAAACCCTAACTTTCCAAATCCTTCCAAGTCAAGTGTTTTCAAATCAAATCAAATCTCTTCTCAAATTTTTCTTAAATCCAACTTTCCTAGTTCGAACCTTTACTAATTCGAACATTTTCTAAATCCAATTTTCTAAAATTGAACTTTTTAAATTTAAATCAAATCTTTCCAATTCAATTATATATTCCAAACTTAGGTTACCTAAACCCTAGTTCAACCCTAATCCTAAGTTAGGAAGCTTCAACTCCTTTTTTGAACTCTTTTTTAAAACTAAGATGGTTTTCCAAACTCCAATTTAAGTCAAAGATGTTTTCAAATCTTTATCTTTCCTAAGTCAAGTCCAAGTTTTCCTTCCAAATTCAAACATTTTTTCAAGTCTAAGTTCAATTTCAAATCAAATCTCGATTTCATATCTTCTATTCTAAATCCAAATCAAAATCTTTTTTGAATCAAACTCTTTTCAAATTAAATTTTTCAAAACTTCAAAGTGTCTATTTTCAATTGGACTCTTGTTTGACCTACAACTGATCTGATTCCCAAAAAGAGATATATAGGTAACCCTCATGAGTTCGGTCACAATCTTTTTCAAGTTTCTAATTCCACAACCTTTTTCAAATTTTTAATTCCATAATCTATTTCAAATTTTTAATTCTAAAATCTATTTTCAAATCTCCAATTCCAATTTCTTAAACCTTCTCTCTAATTTCAAATCAAGTCTTTCTTTTTAAATTTTTTTGCAAAATCAAATATTTTACTTGCACTTGTATGTCATACATCATATCAATTTTTCTTTCTAAAAATTTATTTTAAAAGTGGATAGTATGGGACAATTGTTAATCAAAGATTCTAAATGAGTGAACCTAAGGTAAACAGACATATAGGTACTGCCAGGGCGGGGTAGGGTGATGGCTTAGGGCGTCTTCCCTACATGTAACCAACCTCTGAACCTAGAATCACTGTTTTCAAAGACTAAAATTGAGTTATTTTCAAAAAATGTCACAATTTTTTTAAAATTTACTAAACAACCTATTTTTTAAAAATCCCTCTCTTAATGAAGTTTTCAAAACCTTTTCAAAAACCCTAAATTTAATCTTTGGATTATGCTTAGTTTTAGGTGGCTTAACTCACCTTAATCAAGTTAGGTGGTGACTCCAAACCTCTTTCTAAAAGCTCTTAATCAAATTTATTTTAAATTCAAACCTAGTAGCACTTGTTCTTCTAGGAGGATGAGTTCTAACGAGAGAATACCGTGTTTTTTCTACTTGTGCGTATTTTTCTCGAGTGCGGAAAATCGAGGCGCAAAAAATATAGATAAGAAGGTCAGACTATAGGTGTCAAGTTGTCAAAACCTAAAATCTTAACATGTGGTATCATGATAGTGGGTGTTTGCATCATATGTGTGGAAACAGGTCACTATTCACCTCTATTGAAGAGAGTAATGGTGGTATTGTTACCTTTGGAGATGGAAGCACCTCCAAAGTGATTAGTAGGGGTTATTTTTCAACTCCTAGCATTCCCCAATTGAAAGATGTCCTCTTGGTTAATGGCTTGAAAGCAAATTTAATTAGCATTAGTCAATTATGTGATTCTGACAAACAAGTTTTGTTTTCTAAAAGGAAATGCACCAGTTTGACAAAAACTGGAGAACTTGTTATGAAAGGGATTAGGACGTTGACAATTGTTATAGCATGGTTCCTGAAAGTAGTGTTGTGTGTAATTCTGCACAATCTGATGATGTTAAATTGTGGCATGATCGACTCGGTCATGTAAACTATACAGACCTCACTAGACTGTCACAATTAGAACTTGTAAGTGGGTTACCCCCACTAAAGAAACCCTCAAACCAAGTATGTGGTCTATGTTAGTTAAGAAAACAAGCAAGAACTGCACACAAAAAAACCAAAGATCTTGCCACATCTCATACCTTGAAGTTAGTGCATATGGATCTCATGGGCTAAGATACTAACACAACATCCAACCATAACCAATATTTTGTTTCCCTTTCTTACTAGAAGTGATGTAACCAGGTAGAGAATGCAAACATGCAAATGCGAGTGCACATGCAGTGTGTGTGTGAAATTTTAAAAATCGGAGAAAATGACCCAATAACTCCCATCCATCTTATCCATTCCATCCTATCATTCATGGCAGTTTATATAGACAATAAAAATAAATGGGAACATGGTCTACCTACAAAATAAAATGTAAAAAATCAGTACCTTGATGACAAACTTAATGTAAGATAGAATGATTGAATATGAATTAAATGCAAGTGATGCCATGTTTTTGAAAATAATTTTGAAAAATTTGAACTGGGTAGAATTGGACAAATTAAACGAAGATTCTAGATGAGTGAAGGATGAAGAAACATAATAATGGCCTAACTCTCTAAGCGACCACAGTGGAGTCTCCAGCTGTTGCGCCTCAATTTTTTGCACCATCAAGATGATATGTGGGAAACATACGGTACTCTTTCGTTAGAACTCACCCTTCTAGAAGGATGAGCGCAATTAGGTTTGAATTGAATATTGATTTGAATAAGAGCTTTTGAAAAAAAGTTTGGAGTCGCCACCTAACTTTGTTAAGTCACCTAAAACTAAATGCAATCCAAAGATTAAACTTAGGGTTTTTAAAAATGTTTTGGAAAAACTTCCTTAAGAAAGGGTTTTTGGAGAAAACAGGTTGTTTGGCAACCTTTGGAAATATTTAAGCCCTTTTTGAAAATAACTCCATTTTGGGTCTTTTGAAAACAATAATTCTAGGTTTGGAGGTTGGATACATATAGGGAAGATGCACTAGGTTATCACCCTATCCCGCCCTTATAGTACTTACATGTCTTTTCACCCTAAGTTCACTCATTTAGAATCTTCGATTATCCAATGTCCAATTACACCCACTTTGAAAAGAATTTTGGAAAGATGCTTGTGTCATCACTTTAGGGATCATATAATGCATGATATGCAACTGCATGAAAAGAATTTGAAAATAAAGATTTTGAAAAAGGAAATTAGAATTTTGAAAAAGGTTGTGACCACACTCATTAAGGTTGCCTACGTATCCCTTTGTTGGAAATCAGGTCAGTCGTAGTTCGAACTCGGGGTCCGATTGAAAATAGATACTTTAGGGTCTTATTTTGATTTGAAAAGACACTTTGAAGCCATTGAAAAACTTTTCTTGAAAAGGGTTTCATTTGAACTTGCTTTGTAGATTGAAAATTAAACTTTGATTTGAAATTAAATTTGATTTGAAATCAAACTTTGAAGTAAAACTTAGACTTATTTTGAAAATATTGAATTGAACTTTAAAATCATCTTGACTTGAATTGGAGTTTCAAAATCATCTTGGTTTAGAAAAGAGTTGAAATTTCCAAACTTAGGGTTAAGGATTGAACTTGGGTTCTTGCCTCCTAGAGTGTGAGTAACCTAGGGTTTAAACATGCAATTGAAATAAAAAGGTTTGATTTTGAAAAGTTTGATTTTAAGAAAGTTTCAAATTAGAAAAGTTTTGAATTAAAAAAGTTACACTTTAGGAAAGATTTGATTTTGAAAAGATTTAATTTGATTTTAGAAAGATGTGATTTTTGAAAGTTGCCATTTTAGGAGAAAGTTGATTTAGAAAGCTTTGAATTAAGAAATGTTCAAATTCAGAAACATTAAATTTAGAAAGTTGAGTTTGAAAAAGGTTTGACCTAAGTTTGAGGAAACTTGGGATTTAAGCAATCCTAGAATCTAGGATTTATGCAATGCATTTTGAATTAGAAATATTGGATTTCAATTGAAAAAGGCAAGTTTTGTTTTTGGAAAGTTTTGGAAAATGAAAGTTTTGAAATTATAAAAGATTGGAATTAGAAAAAATTTTATTTTACTTGAAATTTGAAAGCTTTAGTTTTGAAAATCTATCATTTTATGTGACTTTTGAATTAGGAAATCCATGATTTCATGTAGAAAAATGGTTTTGGAAACCTATGATTTAATGTAGATAGAAAACTATGATTTTATGTGAAGAAACTAGGATTTCCTAAAGATGGGCTCTAGGGTTTTGGCTTGAACTCCAAGACAAAGAGTTTTTAAAAAGTAAATCTTTGAAAAGAATTTTAGAAAGTGAATTTGCAAAGCAATTTTAGAAATGTATGAATATAGACTTTTGAGAGTCTCTTTAATATCTCATTTTCCTAAAACGATTCTAATTATGAGAATACTATAACCATTCTAGGGTTGTGATTTTGAAACAACTAGGGTTTGAAACCCAAAATTTGGACTTTGATGGTCTCTTTGAATGTAAAACTTTCCAAAAATAACCCTAACCATGGAATGGCTAGAATCATCATAGAGTTGTGATTTCTTCAAAAACAATGTAAGACTTGAACTCAAATATAGACCTTGATGGTTATATTGAATATAATACCTTCCTAAAACAACCCTAATCATGGAATGGTTAGAATCATCTTAGGGTTATAGTTTTGAAAACAACTTTGAAGGAAAGGATTTTGAATGCAAGTTTTGAAAGCAACTTTTAATGTAAGCTTGAAAACGCCTTTGAATGCAAGATTATGATAGCAACAATGCAATAGGGATATGAACATATAAGGTTAGGCTTCACCACATAACCAAGGGGGCCAAATCCACACCGTCTTAGGTGGAACTCACAAAAAATCCCCAACACGGTGATTCTCTTCAAGGCCTTCCTAAACATGAACCGGGAGGTTTCTTGTTTCAAGCATGCAAGAAGATGAGGTAAAAGATGGGGATTAAAATAGAAAAAAACCCAATTAGGTTAGGAAAGAAAAGAGAGAGAGGGGGATTACATAATTTAAATAGAAACCCTACCTTGTCTTCTCTTTGCTTTGATGCTTTGATGGTGGACTTTGCTTGGACTTTGAGAGCCTTGAATGTGTAGCACTTGATCTTTAATGGATGCTTGAAGGCAAGGATTTGAGTGTATAGATTGTATGGAGGCTAAGGTTTGAGGAGGCTTGAGAGAATTAAGGTTTTGAGGGAAATCGAGCTCTGTTTTTAGAGAGGCAAAGTGTCTAAAGTGATTTTACATACCCAGAATACGCAGGAGGGTGGGCTGTATTTATAGGCCACTGAAATAATGACTAGCGCCTGTTGTAGTGGCCCCAGGCTATTTTTTGGCTTGGTGCCACTCCTAGTGGCCCCAGCCACTTTAGAAAGTTTTCAAGGTGACAAGAAATAGATATTTGACCCTTGTGACGCAAGGCAGAAGCCACTTTAGAAAGTTTTCCAGGTGACAGGAAATAGATATTTGACCCTTGTGACGCAAGGCAGAAGATTTGAGCGCTTGTCCTAGTGACTACTATGCAATTTTTGGCCTGACTTTAGTAGGAGTGACTCTAAAAAGTCTGAGAATGATCTGGAGGGTCCCGAGTAACCAAACTTGGTCGGAAATGGACGAAAAACCTCTAAAAGAGTGTCCTAGAGGTAAAAGGCTTGATAACCAGAGTCGGAGTAGTTAAAAAGGGTGACTGACCCATTAGTGGCAAAACGGTCATTTGAACCGGGAAAACACTAGGATTAGCCTGAAATGATCTGTGAGAAGACTTGAAGGTTGAAAACACTAGTGAGAATATTCTTAGGGATTTTCGGTTTGAAACTCAAAGCCGGTGTAGCTGGAAAAAGCAACCGGCCCACTAGGGACAAAAAGGTCATTTTGCATCAGGTTTACCCAAATGGACCCAGAATGGTCCAAAAAGGTACTGGAAGGTTTGAAATACTATTAGAAGTATCCTTGAAAGATTACCGGTTTGATACCCAGAGCCGGTGTAGTTTTTGGAGGCAATTGGATGACTAGGGGCAAAATAGTCATTTTAATTGAATGTTCTCGAAATCGATCCAAAAACGACTAGAAGGCACTAAACGTGCTAGATTATCTTTGGGACAATCTTGAAAGGATGGACTTACCCCTCAAAGGTCTTAGGTACTTTTCTGAGAAGCGTGCCTCGTGGGCCCAAGTGGCAATTTGGTCATTTTTCACCTAAATGGGCTAGTAGGTACTAGTGTTGACTTGAGTTTTGGGTGTTTCCGTCACTTTGACGGTATGTGACAAGTTGATTTCCAAAGATATCCCGTCCTCTAGTAAACGTGTCACGGCCAAAAGATACGTTCAGTCCCGTGACATAGGGGATTTGTTGGCATTCCCGATGTCGACTTGCTTGTGAGTGTTTCTGTCCTTCTATCGATTGCAATGTTTGTGAGTTTTTTTGTCACTCTGACAGTGTGCATTCATTCTGAAGAGTGCCTGATCTTGGAAAGCTGTTGGATGGACTTATAGCCTGAAGGATCAACTTTTTCGAAAGACATGTTGAATAGTGGAAATTCTACGTTGGCAGGCTAGCAGGTGCCAATAGTGAACTGATCTACCATCTCAGGGACTTGGGTTTCATCCCAGTCGACAAGTGCGAAGGGACTTATTGTTCTCAGAGATTTTATGCTTTCTGTGTAAATATGTCATACTGGATGGACTTACCATCTCAAGGATCAACTTTCTCAAAAGACGTGCCAAATTGAATTTGACTTGTTTGGACTGGAATTGGAACTAGATTTGAGGTTGAAATATGGACTTATCGTCTTTAAGAAGACGTGCGAACTGGAATTGGACCAAGCAATGCCCCAAGGGAATTTTGGTCATTTTGTCTTTATTGGGCCTAGCAGGCCCGTAAAGCGGTTGATTGCCTAGATTAAGTCTGGAAAGCTGGTTTGGGTTTGAATGTGTCTGCGCCGATTTGAATGTTAGTCTGGTCAGGTCAGAGATTGTCGAGCAGGCAAAAATAGGGTGTTTACAACGCAAACATAAGAAATTGGTCAATTCCATCCACATATTCCCTTGACAGCTCAAACCGCTTCGTCCGTCTTTAAGGAAAATATGATAGTATCTCCCTGCAGTTTTCCTAAGTACACACCATAAACGATGTATATTGCTATATACTACATCCCATATGTATCCAGAGAATAACAAATTTTGCCACACAATCTCTATCAAATAAGAATAATTTAAAGTAGTCAGCCACTGACTACCATATAGATTTATGCATTCTCAAACTGTCTGAAACTGGACAATTCAAGGATCATCTCACCAAAGCTAAATACACTAGCTTCAATGAGGATTCTTGAATGGGTCTAAGGTGATATGTTTATATTTTAATTAACTCATATATTCTTGAGTTGACCATAATATAAAGTATGCAATAATACAATATCATAAACATGCACATATGTATGCATGCATGCAATGATATAATTATGTACAATAGAGACACAAAAGATGAACTTTTAGAATAATCTCAATGAATATTTAGTACCAAGAAAATTCACTCTTGTTATATCTAATAAAAAAACTTAAATACATGTCGCACTGTAAAAACCCAAAATTAACTCCCTCACTGTCTAACTCTTTGTCTTCCTTTTACTCACCAAAACCAACCCAATACAAGCCAATAAAATGTCCACATCAGTATTACCACCAATGGCAGACAGGCTGCCCATGAAAGCCCCAAAAATAATCACAAACCCTAGCGTTTTTGCCCATTTAGCTTGGAAATCAAATAACCAAATTTTTTACAAGTTGGCATATGAAATTTACCTAGCAAATGGTAGTTGTTAAGTTGGGCGTAATTTCGACCATGTGCTATTTTTTCTTAACTACTATAGCTATTGTATGTACTTGTTGAAGGATTCAAAATCAAACTAAAATTAATTAGAGAAGTATATAAACATGGATTTGAATGTTTTGCATAAGCAACTTATATACAATTACTATTTTCTAAAATAAGACACCCTAAAATTTTAAATTTAGGTAAAACATAGAAGGTGAAAAGTGTAATTTCAATGAGTCTAATATTCAAAGAACTCTGGAATGAAAATAGTAGGAGAGATTAGTAATAAATATAGAAGGTAGCTTCAGTTAAAAGAGATTGGAAATTAGTACAAACCAGACAAGGGCTTATAATCAAAATAATAGCTAAAATCTCTATGCTATCAACACAAAATCAACCACGCCAGTCATCACCTAGTGAACCCAATTGAGGCAAATGGCAAGGACATCTGAAATGAAAGATTTCATAAATATTACATCCACTCAGGCAATGTGAAGAAGCCATGAGAAGAAACAATAGACATGGATGGAATGAAAATGTAAGAAAATTTTTTAAGCCAAAAAATGTACATACAGAGAGAGGGGGGAGGGGCGCCGGGGGGGAGAACAGTAAAGAGCCTCCATATAAGTAAAAATAGAGCCTACATACATTAAGTCACAAAAAACCACAAAATATCATTGTAGATCAAGCACATGCCCTAGACTACCAATAAATGATCACGTCAAAAAAGGGATTGACATAGGGAGTTTAAGGGCTTGATAACTATGAAATGAGCATGAATGCTCAAATATTAACCCAAAATTTCATGCGAATTCAAGATACACAAATGGGTAGCATGGATTGTACAAGAAGCAATATAATCGAAGCTATCAAAGTCCACAACAACTAAAATCATCAACAACTCTAGCTCTCTACAATGACAGAAGAAGTTTAATTAAAATACCAACTTAGTCCGTAATGGAATTCCAATTAGCGAATGGAATTTGGTGGTGGCTATGGTGGCACCTGAAAAAGGAGAGTGACAGTAAGAGAGAGAGAGAGAGAGAGGCATACCTGGGTGCCGAAAATGGGTCAGACCAATGGCAAGAGGCAGTTGTGAAGGACAGATTTGAAAGATTCAATGAGGAAGAGTGGAGGCTGAGAAAGACAGAGCTGAAATTTTAAGCCAGAGAGAGGGGTTTTTTGGGATTGATCAATACAAAGCGTTAGGGCTTGGGAGGGAAGGAAGAAAAGGAAAAGGGGAGAAATTAATTTTTACCATCTAAATGATGTCATTTCACTAATAGGCTTTGGCGACGGGGTTCTTACCGTGGCATTAAGTTCATCGTATGCGATGGCATATGAGCCATCGCCAATACTCCGTCATAAAAAAATGACATCATTTTCATAGGCTTCAGCAACGAGATTCATTACCGATGCAAATATGTCGTCGCCATTGGTTTTTTGATGTTGTCGCAAAAAACAATATTATGACAGCAAAGGGGCCGTCACAAATAGAATCCGTAGCAAAAGTCCCATTTTCTTGTAGTGTATTGATGTTTGATACCCAAATCTTGTTGGGTCCATAGAGGTTAGCTTTATGCACATGAGATTTCATAGAATTCTTAGGAACCGAAACCTTTTTAACACCAACATAATAGTTCCTAGCGCAAGAGTGAGATATATGTCGTTTTCTACCACAATGATAGCATGTAACATTTGGAGCATTGTAAGATGTGGTTTTAACAAAGAAATCTTTATAAGACTTTTGTTGTTTAAAACCTATTCCAGATTTATCAAAAGCACATTTTTGTTAACCAAGTAAAGTATCTAAATTCTCTTTCCTTTTAACAAGAGTAGTCATAGACTTATTCACAGTTTCAAGCTCCTTTTTCAAAGACTTATTTTCAAGCTTCAAATCATTTGAAATACTTTCTTTTGAAAGTTTCTCAAATTTCTCTTTCAAAACTTTATTTTCATTTTGAAGGGTTTCCTTTTCATGAGAAAGAGAAGTAACATTCTTTTTTAGGATTTTATTTTTCACTATTAGTTTTTCAAACTCATGAAGTAATTCCTCAAAAACATTTTGAAAATCATCAAAAGAAACATGCTTATCAATTTCAGTATTGTTTTGTACCTCATCAGTTTCATGAGCCATTAAGTAGAGATTTGCCAGTTCAGTGTCGCTAGGTTCCTCTTTTTCGGAATCACTATTATCATTTTCTCCCCATGTAGCCATCATGCTTCTACATTTGGAGTTCTTGTTGGATTTCTTAAGCATAAGGCACTCAGCCTTTATGTGACCAAATTTTTGCATTCATAACACATAATAGTATCTTTGGAGAAATTTTCACAATAGCATCTTTGGAGAAATTTTCTCCTTTTGTGGGTTCTCTTCTTGAGAACTTTCCTCCAAACTTTTTCTTTTTAAAGTAGCTTTTGAACTTTTGGGTGATTAAAACTATTTCCTCATCATCACATGATCCACCATCTTCATCGTTTAAGCAAGTGGATGATTTGAGAGCTATTCCTTTTTTCTTTCCGTTTTCATCCTCATCACCTTTTCTTATGAGTTCGTAAGTCATCAATGACTATAAAAGCTCATCAAGACTTAGAATAGTAAGATCAATGGCTTCTTAGATGGAGGTAACCTTAGCTTCCCAATTTCATGGTAAAGACCTGAGAATTTTTCTCACCATCTCAACATTAGAATAGGATTTTTTAAGAGATTTTAAAGCATTTATAATATCAATGAATCTTGTAAACAAGTCAAAAATAGTTTCATCAAAATTCATTTGAAACAACTTATATTTGTACACAAGCAAACTAATTTTTGACTCTTTAACTGGATTTGTACCTTTATGTGTAACTTCTAATCTATTCCATATTTCTTGAGCCAACTCACATGTAGATACACGATTAAATTCATTTGCATCAAGAGTATAATAAAGAAGATTTATATATTTAGCATTTAATTGAACACTTCTTGTATCAACTTCGTTCCATTCACTTTCTATCTTAGAAATAGTTTTACCTTCTACAATTGGTAGGCGCGGTAGGACCACTAAAAATTATTTTCCATAGTTCATAATCAACAGATTAGATGTAGATTTTCATCCTAGCTTTCCAATCATTGTAATTGGTTCCATTAAACAAAGGTGGCCTATTTGTCGATTGACCTTCAGCAAGGGAAGTGCTAATAGCAGTTGCCATGATCTTTCTCTTAGACGATTAAGTCAAATACAAGAGTGCAAGTTTTGATACTAATTGTTGTCCAGAAAGCAACCCAAGAGAGGGGGGCTAAATTAAATTTTAAAAAATTTAAAATAACTTTTTAAAATAGTAATATATGTACAATAGTTATGAGCAAGCTCTAAACTAGAATGAGAAAGCTTAATTTGACAACGAGTTAAAAACCTAATTAAGCAGATAAAAGAATGGTCAAAACCAGATATGAGAATGCTCAATTATCCAGAGAGCAAATGTGGTTTAAATAGTTAAATGAGAATGCTCAATGTTCAGTATGAGAATGCTCAATTAAACAGAGAGTTAAGTTCACTTCAGAACCAAAAAGGAGAATTCTCAAAGTAAGAATGAGCAAGCTCAAAAACCTAACAGTGAATGAATTTGCACTTGTTACTTTTATGTAATAATTTTACCAAGCAATGTTAAAGATATATGCAATGATTTCACCAAGCAATGCTAAAGTTATCAATCAATAGGATAAAGTATGGCAAACATAAAAGATCAAAACAAGCAATAAAGGAAGACACAAGATTTATTGTGGTTCGGCGCTCCCTTGGCCTACGTCCACTCCCCAAGGCTCCCTCCTTGAGATTTTGTCTTCACTATATCCAAATCCATAATATAGCCACTAACATTGTCAGCGCTAGTCCACCTTGTCGCGCCCAGATTTTTTGCACTCGAGGAATACATACACAAGCGGGAAAAACATTGTACTCTCTCGTTAGAACTCACCCTCCTAGAAGAATAAGTGCGACTAGGTTTGAATTGAAAATTGGTTTGAATTAAGGGCTTTTGAAAAAAGTTTGGAGTCGTCACCTAACTTGATTAAGGTGAGTTAGTTCACCTAAAAACTAAGCATAATCCGAGGATCACACTTAGGGTTTTTTAAAAAATGATTTTGAAAATATCTCCTCAAGAGAGGGTTAAACAAGTTATTTAGCAACCTTTAGAAAATATTAAGCCCTTTTTTAGAAATATAACTCCGTTTGGTCTTTCGAAAACAGTGATATAAGTTCGGAGGTTGGTTACGTGTAGGGAAGACACACTAAGCCATCACCCTACCCCGCCCTTGCAGTACCTACATGTCTATTTACCCTAGATTCACCTATGAGAGTCTTCAACTAACCAATGTTCAATCCTATCCACTTTGAAAAAAAAAATGTTTAAAAAGAAATTTGACATGATGCATGATATGCAAATGCAAGAAAAGAGAATTGAAAAATAGATTTGGAAAGAAATTGATTTGATTTAAAACGGAAGAGATAGAAGTTTGAATTTGGAAAGAAGGTTTTGGAAATTGAAAATAGAGATTTGGAAATAGAAATTTGGAATTGGAAGTTTGAAAATAGATTGGAGAGCGTTTTTAGAAAGTATGTTGAAAGAAAGGTTTTTAGAAGGAGGGATTTCAAAAGAGAATTTTTAGAAAGTATATAGAAAATACCTCACTTTTCTAAAGTGATTCTAACCATAAGAAGGTTAGAACCACTTTAAGATAGTGGTTTTGAAAACAACAATGTTTTGAAAATATGGACCATATTGATCACTTTAAATGTAACACTTTCCTAAAGCAACCCTAGCCATGAAAAGGCTAGAATCACCCTAGGATTGTAATTTTAAAAACAAGTTTTGAAAAAGAAGATTTTGATGCAATTTTGAAAACGAGTTTAAAAGCGAACTTTGGAAAAATGCAAGATCATGATATGCACAATGCAAAGAGGGTCGTGAACATACAAGGTTAAAGGCTTCACCACATAATCAAGAGAGGTCGAACCCACGTAGTTTCCGGTTAAACTAAAAGAAAGCCCCCGACACAGTGACTTTCCAATAGCCTAATCCTACACATGGACCGGGAACTCCCTTGTTTCAAGCATGCAAAGAAAGGGGGGGAAGAAGATGGGGGATTAAAATAAAAGAAAACCCAAGTGGGTTAGGCGAGAGAAGAGAGAGGGAGAAGTGCATAAACTTAAAGAGAAAGCCTACCCTGTCTTGTTTATTTCACTTTGCTTTGTGTGCCTTGCTTTTCTTTGATCTTCGCTTCACTTCAGTCTTCAAGGGCTTGTCTTTGATCTTCAAAACTTAAAGTTGCAGCAATCCAAGCCTTCAATGGAGGGTTGGAGGCTAGTGTATAAGTGTATAGGAGTGTGTATGAATGTATAGAAGGCTAGGGTTTGTGTATGGTGGCTAAAGTTTGGAAAACCCAGAGAAGCTAGGGTTTAGGGAGGCTACGAGCTCTATATATTGAATATTAGGGTTTTCAGACTGATTTTGCGGACCTCTTTCACGCTGGAAGAGGCTCTGTATTTATAGAGAGAAGAATGCACTGGCGCTTGTTGCAGTGGCGCCAGGCCAAAAATTACATTGGCGCCACTCCTAGTGGCACCAAGCCATTTTTTGGCTTGGCACCACTCCTAGTGGCCCCAGCCAGCTATTTAAGAAATGTTTAAAGTCGGCAAGCAACGTATCTTTAGAAGATTTAGGCGCTTGTACTATGACTACCATGTAATTTTTAGCCTGGTTTTACTAGGAATGACTCTGGAAGGTCCGGGGATGAATTAAAGGGGCCAGGAATGACCCGGAGAGCCGAAAAAGGACAGGAACCCTTAGAATAATGTCTCAGGGACAAAGCACTTGAAAAATGATGATGAGATTTGTTAGAAGGGTTGACCAGGCCATTAAGGGCAAAACGATCAACCGGGCTGGAAAGCTGCCGGGACGGACTCGGAATGTCCTAGAAGGAGACTCGAGGTTTGGAAACATTATTTAGAATGTTTCCAAAGGTTATCGGTTTGATACCCAAAGCCGGTGTGGTTGGAAAAGGCGATCGGCCCGCTAGGGGCGAAACAGTCATTTTGCACCGGGTTTGCCGGAATTGATTCGAAATGATCTGGAAAGATAAAGGAAGGCCAGGAATACTATAAGGAGCATTCTCGAGTGGCTACCAGTTTGATACCCAAAGCCGGTGTGATTCTTGGGGCACTCGGTTGCCTAGGGGCAAAATGGTCATTTAGCTTCAAGTGAGCCTTAAGGGCCCGGGAAGCGACTGGTGAGCTAAATTCAAGTTTAGAAGGTTGGTTAGAGTCTGGATATGCGTGTGATGTGTAAAAGTAAGCCCAATCGGACCAGAGATTGCCGAGCAAACAAAAATGAGGTGCTTACACACCTCATAAGTGATCGCACACTCCCAAACTAGCTTTTTAACCCAAGTGCTAGCTCAAACCTGAACAAGTGATTTTAGCACTCCAACTAGTTTTTCTTTGAAGTACTAGTCACACCCAAACCCCATTCTTACAATGAAGACAATACAAGAGAAAAACCTCTCTTATTTTACAATCAATTCTCTCACAGAATGGATATACCAATGAAGTTTAGAATATACATGATATGACTTTAGCACTCAATGGCTCAAGAATACTATAGCTTCACAAGAGTATGATTTCACTTTGTTGGCTCGGTTGGTGTATTCTTCTTCTTCAATTATTGGTATATATATATAGGCTTTTAATCTCCTTTGATTTTCAAACTAGCCATTGGAGATGATCTTCCTGCCTTTATCTTCTTACCAAAAATTGCATCCAAGATCTTTAAGGCTCCTAGCCATTTGGAGAGAGAGAGAGAGAGAGAGAGAGAGAGAGAGAAAAGATATGCCATTTGAATTTTCTTTCCAAAACTAACTTCAACCAGTTATGATGCTTCCATCTTGAGATTTAAATTTAAATTTGAATTTGAATTTGACAGCTGCTAGTTTTCCTTCCATGTAGATATAAATCGAAATCTTCTTCAAATCTTGAATCTTTGAAGTCAAATCTATCTTGATATAATATATTTTCTTTTGGCCAAAAATATCTTCTTCAAAATCTTCTTGTCTTTGATTTGATATCTTTAAGATTGAATTAGATTCTTTGAGATCAAATCTTCTTTGACACAAGATCTTTCCTTTGTAGTCCTTGACGGAAATTGCCTTGATGTTAGAATATCATTTGGCTTGCATTATTTCTTTTTAAAGGCTGCACTGAAATCTTGCCTTCATTGCTTCCATTCACAAATCTTCCATATGAATAGTTTTCCAATATGTAGTGGCTCTGTGATAGATATAGTATTATTGACCTTTGATCTTCCTAGAAAAATAATTACATCTTCTAATTATTCCTTTATTTCCATATTGTATTCCCATGATCTTTGCATTGGATATTTCCTGTCAAAACTTTAAGATACAATCTAGCCAAGATATGTTTAGCAAGATACAATCTAGCAAAGATATTTATCAAGATAAAATCTAGCAAAAATATATCTAGCAAGATATAATGCAGCCAAGATATATTTATCAAGATAAAAATCATTTAAGTTTGATCATCAAAATATAAAATTAACATTATAGAAATCTTGGGGTTAACAGCAATCATAATCTCCACTTTGAATGCTTTTTTATGTTAAAATTTGCCATACCTCCTTTGAAAAGTAGCTTTTGATCAATTAAGGTTGAAACTTTCTTTTGGCTATTGGAATTTTTTTTCTTTATTATAACAAATATCATTTTTCTCTAATGTTCTTTTTGGCATTTTTTAAGACTCATTTTTGCCAATAGACTAATTTGTCAATTTAAATAGGTTGCATGCGTATCATTTAGAAACAAGTTTTGATGGGCTATTAGGCTTATTTTATCATTTGAATCATGTCATGCTGGTCACTGCGCTCTCATAGCATTATTTCATATATGCCCTTAGGCCCATCCCATTATTTTACAATGGTATAAGGCCCATCTCAATGTTTTAAGCCAATAGATCCAAAAATGTTAGACAGTGGGCCATTCGTATTATTTGTATTGGACCTTTCATGTTTTCTCTAACTTGATTTTAGACCATTTGGTTAACCACATCATATAGAATTATAATATTTTTCCAGCATGTTTTGAATCACAACTTTTCAAACCAATGTTTTTCAAAGTGCTTTTTCCAAAACTCGAAAGTGTTTTCTAAAGAGGGTTTTCTAAATACCTTTTCCAAAATCTCAAATGTTTTCCCCTAATGATTTCAAAAACCAATATCGCGTACGCATGGAACTAATTCGGCCTCCATATATCATGATTAGTGGCTCAAATATGTGCAATATTAATGACATCCAATAGGGTACGCTCTTTTCATTTTTAAACTTAAACCCATTTTCAAAATCAAACTTGTTTTCAAAAAGCAATCGTTGATGTGCAGAAGAGGGAGATAAGTCCACTTGGTATGGAATCTTCCGTACAAATTCCTATCAAGTTATAGCATGTGACATAATTACATCTGCAATACCTATTTGTTACAAATAAAGTAACTTTTAAAAAAATTAAATATCACATAACCAAATCAGGTATGAATGTATGTGAAAATGAGTTTAATTTTGATGCACTAACAATGTATAATTTTTTTTTATACAAGTAAGGTACTAGAGTGTGACGTATTTTTTAAAATTTAAGTACAACATAAGCAAGTAAGACTCATGGACACATGTCGCATTCTAGTGTCCACTTATCTAAAAAAAAAATTACACTGCCAGTGTATCAAAATTAAACTCTGTGAAAAAACCCGAAGAGACCCAACTACCAGACTTCTTTCAACAGAAGTGAGAGCAATTGGTCTATCCTAATATGAAAGGGACAGGAAGGGGGGGTATATTTGGTTGTTTGGTTAATAGAACTCCCTAATGCCTACAACAATAACGAAACCAAAAGCTAGTTAGTTGGCCATGCAAATGGATGTGGGACTATCTTTAGTTTGAATTGTGTCCAACCAAAGATAGAGTTGGGGGAAGACCTTCCAAGAGCTGCGTAGCCATCTATTATATATTGCCTAACCTATGCATCATCAACCAAGAAGAGAAGGAGCGGCCAGTCCCAAAGTGGATTGTAGACGACAATGAAGCCAGTGGTGGGAATAATGGGATATATAGATACCTTTCATTGGGTATACTTTCCAGCTAGAGTTAGGTGTCACCGGACTACAAATGATTTTTGCGTAACAATCTGAGTTGCTAATTCTAAAAGCAAATGTGAACAAGAGGGCTGCTAGCCATCATCCATCTATTCATGCTAGTCATCTTAGTTGGAGTCCACGAGCTGGCTTATACTAATCATCTCAGTTGGGGGCCAGCTAAGGTGGCTAGCATAAATCAATGAGGTTCCATAACTTGTGATTGATGTTAGTATTTTTTATGTGAATATTGATGGACTAAAATTATAAGTCATATAGTCTTATTCTTTTTACTGTTTTTTTTTTTTTTTTTGAAGGGTTGAGTAACTTGAAAGAGATTAATTCGAAAATCAAAACAATGAATAAGCGCCCAAATAATTCTATGTTTAAAACAATACCTAAAATGTAGCCAACATAATTGGACAACGGCTACATTTTCACTAGAAAATTTTCAGCATATGAATGCTCCTAAGACACATCAAATCCACACATAGAACACAAGCAATCAACTGCTAGCATTAAAGAATACTAGAACAGAATTTTGTCTCCATCTCTAAATTTTACATACCTTATGAAGCCAGCTTTCACCCTCTAATTTCAGCCAACTCTTTCCCTTTTTTGTCTGTTTCATTTTCACCATAAGAAAAAGGGTTTTTTCAATGAATATAACTTTTCGTGCCAACCAATTATCTATGACGATGTAAATGCCATCGCAAATAAATCCTTCCGACTACAGTAAAAGATACCGTCACATATATTTTTACTTTTCAACAAATTATTTGTGATGTCAGAGTGGTCGTTCCAAATAGAGGCCTTTTTGCAATGACAATTTACCGTTGCTAAAGACTGTGGTGTTGTCGCTAAAGTATTTATGACCCATTTGTCATAGCACTACAGCTAAAAAAATTCTAGTGACAATTTTTTTATTGACGGCACCGTACCGTAGCCAAAACACAAAAAGTTTATTTTGTAGTGTTTCTTTGTTGAAGATGAGAGGCAAAGCGTTTCTAGAGCACTACATATTCAATTTGTACTAATTAAGTTAATTTAAGATTTGTGATATAGTAGTATGAATCTCCACCCTCGGCTTTCCCTCACCAAGACACTTAGCACACATGTCATGACTTATCTTATATAAATTAAGACAAATCAGTCCTTAAATTACTAGTTACTATAAAGTTGGTAATGTAACTTAGTTCAATGTAGGTCACATTGGAACTAAGAGATGTTAAGATGAAGATTTGGGAACATTACACAATAGAAGAAGCTAATGCTAGGCAAAGATCAAGAATGTTATGGCTAAAGAATGAGGGCAGAAATACCTTTTTTTTCACACTTCAATGGGAAATAGGTTCAGAAGGAACTGTATAAATCAGTTAATCATTAATGGGATGATAATTACTGATCCCGCCTTGATTAAACAGGAGGCAGCATTGTATTTTCAAAACTATTACAAGGAGTCCTCGAAGTGCAGGCCAATTTTGCAGGGGCCTTTAAAACTACAGTTGAGTATGGAAAGTAGAGAAAGTTTTGAAATGAAATTTGAAAAAAAAGAGGTCTATGAAGCAATATGCATTGGTGATGGCAGCAAAGCCCCAGAACCTAATAGGTTTAAATTTAGTTTTTTTAAAAAATATTAGAAAATCATGATGAATGACATTATGAAGTTCATGGAGGATTTCTTTTCAAATGCCAAGTTGGTGAAAGGTATCAATTCTTCTTTCATCTCTCTTACTCCTAAAGAGGAGTTTCTTGACGATTTGTCTAAGTTTAGACCAATCAGCTTAGTTTCTTCAATGTAGCAAGGAGGTTGAGAAATGTGATTCAAGAGGTTATAAGTGAAAATCAGACTACATTTATTAAGGGAAGACAAATTTTGGATGGGGTTTCAATTGCAAATGAGATAATTCATGATTGGAAAGCTAACAAGAAACAAGGACTTTTGATAAAACTTGATTTCCAAAAAGCTGTTGACAGTGTAAATTGAAACTTTCTATGATGATAATGGAGAAAATGGGGTTTGGATCTAGGTGGTGTAAATGGATTTTTTTAGTGTATTTCTTCTGGAAATGTGTTTGTTCTTGTTAATGGTGCACCATCATATAAATTCAAGATGGAAAGAGCCCTAAAACAAGGTGATTCTCTTTTTCCCTTTCTATTTAACATGGTGGCAGAGGGGCTTAATTAGTTGTTGAGCAAAGCTTTAAGTTTAAACATCATTAAAGGTACTAAAATTGGATTGCACGGGCCTACTTTGATGAACTTACAGTTTGTAGACAATATTATTCTCTTTTGTGAAGGTGATTTGGAAGAACTTGATAACATTAAGGGAATTTTGAGATGTTTTGAATTGCATTTAGGTCTTACAATTAATTTTTAGAAAAGTACTATTTGTGGAGTTGGGCTAGATGATGGTATTTTGGATAAAGTGTCAAGATTATTTAATTTCAAGAAACAAAAACTTCCCTTAAACTCTTTGGGACTAGGTGTGGGGACAAATCCCAAAGTCACAAAGCCCTGAAAAATCATCTTGGAAAAGCTAAAAATGAAGCTAGCTTCTTCGAAAAATAGATATTTATCGATTGGAGGGAGGTTAACCTTATTGAAATCTACTCTTCTAATCTTCCTTTATATTATTTTTCATTGTTTAAAGCTCCATATGCTGTATACAAGAAGATTGAAATGATTAAAAAAAAAATCTTATGTGGGGATGATAATGGGAAAAGGAGAGTTCATTGTGTAAGGTGGAATCAGATTACAACAAACAAGAATAAAGGAGGGCTTGGGCTAGTACCAGTAAAAATCATGAATTTGGCCTTGCTTGCTAAGTGGTGGTGGAGGTTTGGCATGAAAAGGGAAGCATTATGGAAAAAGGTTATTTGTGCTAAGTATAATCAATGTGTATGGAACTGGAAACCTAAGGTGCTACATGAAGGTAAGATTAAATGCTCAACCTTATAGAAAGACATACTTGATCTTGGTGGTGACAATTATAAGTTCAGAGATCTAATATGCAAAAATATATTAGTTAATCTGGGAAATGGAAAGACTACCTTATTTTGGAAGGATGTTTAGGCAGGTGACAAGTCTATGATGGAGGAATTCCCTATATTATTTCATTTATCCTGTCAACAAGATGTCAGTATTGCAGATTTGGTGGAATCAACAAGGATCTGGAATTTATTATTGAGAAGAAAGCTCTATGCAGGGGAGGAAGAGAAGGTTAAGAAACTACCGACCTTATTGATCAACAAGAAGGTTGATGATAATAAGGACTCTTTGATTTGGAAGCTAGGGAAGGATAAGACATTTAATGTTAAATCAATATGTGATGAGCTTCAGGTTGAAAGTCTTAATACAAGGGCATTATATAAAATGTTAGGCAAGATTAAAGCTTCTTTAAAATGTCAGATTTTTTAGGTGGTTATCTCTTTAAGAAAAGATCTTAATTAGAATGTTATTGATTCAAAGAAGAATTATTCCACAAAATAGTGATAAATGTTGTTTATTCTGTAAGGCCTATGAGGAAGATTCAAATCACTTACCTCTCACTTGTATTAAATCGTGGAAGATCTAAAGCTCCATAAATCGCTCCAAATATGTGCAATTTATAACTACAAGATTCAGTTGACGATGTAGTTTAAATTTGGTAAGTCCAGATATCATTTCTCTCAAAGATCAACCTCAATATAAGCTATAGGTTTCAACTCACATACATTTCTCTCAAAATTTGCAACAACCCAAATGAAATTACTTCTTAAAAAGGTAAAACAAAAAACACTTGATTTTGAAAGGTTGGTTTGGCTAAACTAAAGCAATATTAAAACAATTAAACTGCTAAGATAAAAGAGCTTGTACGCAATCGATCCAACCATCCAATTCGCCCAAGATTCCAATGAGGTTTGATAACTCAAATCATTGGCTTTATCGTAAGCCTTTGATACAGAGGATTGAGACCATTAAAACAATTAAATCAATGATAATCAACTTAGAATTGTAAATGATGAGATTCTTGTGTTCATACCAATGATCTAAGTAACACCCATACCAAATTGAAAATTCGTGCATGGATACTCAAAGACTTAGTCAAGAACACAAGATTTCAATAAGAACTAAGAAATTATTACCATAAATTCAATTCAATAGCAATTTGAAGTTAGATTCATAGTCAATTTGAGAATCATAGACTAATACCATCGATTTGTGCAATTACAATACCAATTATAGAATTGTGTATTCAAATTACCAAACATAATAAATAATCTGTGTTCTAAGATATCTAAGTTTCAATTGCTAAGGATTTGAGATTTAAGAGGATAAAACAATTATAAACCCATTACCTCCATTGAAAACCTTGAAACCCATGTATAATCTCCACAATTGGACCCAAGGGAAGAATTAGCTACTTGATTCCATTAGTAATTGACTTGAATTCATAAGAAATTGCATTGAAATGATGAAAATGGCTCTTGATTACAATGAAAATGAAGAAATATAAAGAAATCTAGAGTTTTTCTCTCTAAAAGTATTCCTAAAAACCCTAAAACTCTAAAAATAAGATGAGATCCCCAAATTTGGGCCAAAAACGGCCTTAAAGAGGCTGAAAAATAACAAAGCTGCGCAAACCGTTAGCTAGGCATTCAAACACCTAGCTAACACCTTGCAAACCTGATTCAAATGCTAAAAACCAGCATCAGAAGTTTGGTGAGCGTTCATACGGCTCCAACGAGTGTGTGCACAGGCTTTAGAACGCTTCAAACGGGCGTTCGCAACGAATGGCCATCCGAAAAGCATATATTATTCACCTCGGTAGCACTTCTGGTTTGAGAGATATAAGCTTCTAAAGTTTCAACTATGCGTGCTTCAATAGCTTGTACTCTGACAGCAAACTAATTCTCCATTCATCCAAAATGCGCCCGAAATCATCCGATTTAAGCTCAAAACATATAAAAAAAATAAAATAAACTTAGTTAATATTAAAATCTAACTAAAAAAGCATATAAACTCATAAATGTTGGCTAACAAAGCACAAATTAAGATGTTATAATTGCATTTTTGGAGTGTAATCACACCTCACCCCCCCCCCCCTCCCAAAAAAAAAATTTACTTTTTGCTAGTCCCTAGCAAAATGCTAAAACCAAAATGGATGATCTCCACTTGCATATGAGTCCCGGATGCTTTTAGCCTATGCAGCAAGCCTTTTAAACCCCTAGGTTACCCCTCATAGACGAGTGGTGTCTCATAAAAGTTTACAGTGATAATACTCACAAATATCTATCCATGGCTTGCAATCAAAGATTCATTAAGACAAATAAAGCATGCATAGACTTGTTCAAGCTAATCCTCAATTTCCTATCTCCTAATACAAGCAAGATTAAATCATAAATCAACATAAGAGAGATTTAAGTGAGTGTGTGATGAAACAATGCAATATAACTCAAGTTTTAACACACTCACAAAATCACATCCTTTAAGGCTCAATCCAGACCTTACAGAGCATACACTCACAAGAAAGGTGATTACACAATGTTCTCACAATGGAAAGCTCATCGTATGAATAAATGCATAAAAACACAAAAGAGCAATCCAGTTACAAAACCGAAAGAATGAAAGTGTATTCAACTTAACATAGCTTCATGAAAGAATATCCATAGTTAAACACCAATCAAAGTAATTGACATTATACTCCAATGAATTCTCAAATCACATAAACATTTCGGATCAAATAGGACTTTCTAAGGTTATAGCTTAGCCAAGAGTATAATCTAAGTAAAAAGAAAGGATAAAAGGCTCCAAACATGTGTGATCAAGGCATGTAATGATCAATAAGTACCTACTTTCAATTTTCCCTTTTCATTTGATGTTGCTCTTTTCTTTTCAAATATCTAATCTCTTTATTCTCTTTTTTTTTCTTCTTCTTGTTGTACTTGCCTTAATTTTAATTCCTTTATTAACTTTTCTCTTTTCATTTTTCCACATTGCGACCATATAACGCTTTCCTTTTCACTTCACAAATGAACTTCTCACAATTGAAAGTACTTATACTTCTCAATCATAGAGAGTATTTCAACAATGATTCACTTTAGCAAAGATCTCATAAAAACATGGTAAAAAATGGGTCCAAAGGGAATGAAAACTAAAAGCACATCGGTGGCTCAAATAGTGAAATGATGGCCTAGAATCATATCCGAAGTACATAAAATAAGAGCTCAAAAGAGTATAAGTGTTAACATCAGCAATCAATATCTAACATATGAATAAAAAACAACAATAATGAAGCTATAGAAAGAATGGAAGATGAACAACTTAACCTTGAATAAATATATACACTATGAAAAGCGAAAATAGCTCTAAAACTTACAAGGTAAAATCTCTACTCATGTAAGGATGAGAATGCACAAGGTAGCAACACATGATGCTATATGATATGTTGTGCACAATAGTGTAATCTCCTCTACTTATGTGTTTATGATGTAATCTCACAATGTATTAAAATTAAAGGGTAAATCAACAATTAAGCTCATGTCACACCCCTAACCCAATTAGACACCAATTATGTCACATTAGGCGAGGCGGGATTGCACAAGTTAAGCTAACTTCAGCACTGATATTAACAATTCCTTCTGGGAAAGGAAACTTTATGGTGTATAGTGATGCTTCACATCAAGGATTGGGGTGTGTTCTAATACAGCGAGGAAGGGTGATTGCTTATGCTTCGAGGCAGTTGAAGACACATGAAAGGAACTATCCTATTCATGATTTGAAGCTGGCAGTTGTGGTATTCGCATTAAAGATATGGAGGCATTATTTGTACAGGGAACCTCATGAAATTTATATGGATCACCAAAGCTTTAAATATCCATTCACTCAACGAGATTTGAATGCACGGCAGAGAAGATAGATGGAACTAATCAAAGACTATGAATGTATGATTCATTACCATCCGAGAAGAGCCAATGTAATAGTTGATGCCTTGAGACGGAAGTCTTCAAGTAGACTGGCTTGCATGCGATGTTATCAGGCATAATTGTATGCGGAAGTAACTTCCTTGGGAGTGGAGTTTGAACAGAAAGGTATGGGTGTCATGTTAGCTCATTTTCGGGTGAGACCATTCTTACTTGATCGAATCCAGAAACTTCAAATGCAGGATAAGCAGTTGATAAAGGTTAGGAAAGAAGTGACGGAGAATGTGAGCACCGATTTCTCTATTCCTGATAATGGTACTTTGATGTTGGAAAATTGCTTTTGTATACCTAATCATTTAGCTTTAAAGAATGAAATTCTAGAGGAGGCATGTCACTCACTATATGTTATGCATATCAGGAGCACGAAGATGTACAGAGATCTTCGGGAGATATTTTGGTGGCCAGCTATGAAGAAGCATATTGCTGACTTTGTGGCAAAATGTTTAACTTCCCAACAGGTGAAAGTTGAGCATCAAAGGCTGGCAGGATTATTGCAACCTCTCTCGATACCCCAATGAAAATTGGAGCATATCACTATGGATTTTGTGGTAGGATTACCGAAAACTCCTAGTGGACATGGTTATTGTGGATAGATTGACCAAGTCAACTCATTTTCTTCCAGTAAAGGTTACTTATACACTGGATCACTATGCTAATTTATATGTGAAGGAGATTGTCAAACTACATAAATTGCCAGTATCTATAGTTTTGGACAGAGATCCAAGGTTTACTTCAAGATTTTGGTTAAATCTTCAGCAAGCTATAAGTACAACATTGAAGTTTAGTATGACCTTTCATTCTCAGACAGACGAAAAATCTAAGAGGACTATTAAGATATGCTACAAGCATGTATGCTTGATTTCAAAGGTAGTTGAGGTGATTACATTGCTTTGATGGAATTTGTGTATAACAATAGTTATCAATCTAGCATTGGTATGGCACCATTCAAAGCATTGTATGGTAGGAGATGTAGAACTCCGGTATGTTGGAGCAAAATTGGTGATAGACAGTTGTTGGGACCGAAGATGATTCAAGACACAACCGAGAAATCAAGACAGTGCAAGAGCATCTGAAGGTGGTACAAAGTAGGTAGAAATATTATGCGGATAACCGACGGAGTGAAATTGAATTCAAGATGGGAGATTAAGTGTTTCTTAAAGTATTTCCATGAAAGGCATATTAAGATTTGGAAGGAATGGTAAGTTGAATCCGAGATATATTGAGTCGTATACTATTGGGGAAAGAATTGGTGCTGTGGCTTCCAAGTCAGATCTACCTCCAGAGATATCCTCTCATATATCACCTCACATATACCATCATCAATATCATGTTATAGATAATCATCAAGCAATTCAATATGAACAAGACCATCTATATTCCCACCTGTCACCATACACACACCCCATGACAAATATCACTCCTTGAATGACGTTGACGGATCTTGCCCTCCGTTAGTTCCTATCACCACAATCGTGTTAGTTTAGGAATTTATAATTCAGAATGTATACACCCCAAACAAGTTATAGAACTGAAATTATGCATTAGAAATACCATATGATAACCTGAATTAAACTCTAGTATTTCCAGAGTACTAGAAGCCATCCTGCTCAAGGATCTCTACGACCCACTGCGACCCCCCCGCAGAGAACCGGTCCTACCACTGCCCCGCACAGAAACATCCCTACTGCCTCCAGGCACCGTGCCACCCTGACCGCTAATCCGAGCTGCCCCGACTACTGCCACCCTCCTCAAGCTCTATCCGCGGCGCCTTCCCATGGCGCCTCCTGCCCGGGCCGTCGCCTCCGTCCTACGACATCCTGAAAAATGACAACATTCAATAGGATCAGTCAGTTACTAATATACGAGAAGTGCGAAGATAAGTGCATCAATGTAAACACACAAAAAAATGATGTTGAATAAAAAAAATAATAATAATAAAAAAGAGAAGAAAAGAGGAAAAAGAAAAAGGAAGAAAAGTTGAAGGGCAAGGGCCCCATCTATCACGGTTCAAGTCTTTACAGGGTTTTTGAGCTTTTTCCTCAAAAAGTTTGGTTTCTAAATTTTAAAACCGCTTTTTTGGGTTTTCTCCTTCAAAAACCCTGGTTCAAATTTTTATAGGTTTTCGAGCTTTTTCCACAAAAAATTTGGTTTCTAAATTTCGACATCGATTTTTTGGGGTTTCCCCTTCAAAAACCCCGGTTCAAAAATTCTCCACGGGTTTTCAAGCTTTTTTCCTCAAAAAGTTTGGTTTCTAAATTTCAAAACCGGTTTTTCAGGTTTTCTCCTTCAAAAACCCTGGTCCAAAAAATTTTTTTTTTTCTCTAAGGATTTTCCAAAAAAGCCTCACTTCAACATTTCTACCGGTTTTCGAGTTTCCTTCTTCAAAACCCTAGTTCAAAGGTTTTCTAACGGTTTTCGAGCTTTTTCCTCAATAAGTTTGGTTTCGAAATCCAAAACCGATTCTCGGGTTTTTCCTTTAAAAAAAAATCCCGTTTCAAAAATTTCAAGCAGGTTTCTCGGGCTCTTTCCTTAAAAAGCCCTGACTCAATATATTTACGATTTTTATGAGGTTTTCCTTCAAAAAGCTCCATTTCAAGGATTTAATGGTTTCCTGGGCTTTCGCCTTCAGAAACCCTGTCCTTCAAAGTTTTCGAAAAAAAAAAAAAACAGTGTCCCGGGGCTTTTTTTTGCTCACAAAATCCCACTCCCAAAAATCTCTTTAAAATTATGGTTTTTCCGAGATTTCTCCCTCAAAAGCCCCTTTCTCAAAAAGATTTGCTTTCTCGAAAGGTTTTAAAACTAAGCGTTAAAATTCTCAAAAATTTCGACAGAGTTTCGCTTTAAAAAGTCACTATCCCAGAATTTCACAAGTCACAAACGCAGCCTATAACAATTTCAAACCTTCCACCGCATCATTCAAAACAACCTCGCCCCCACGACACACGGCTCGGCCTCGAACACAATTTTTATGACAGCTCGTTCAAGCTTCCGAAATTTTCCGGTTCCAATTTCATTTCCAAAAAATTTTGCAAAAATTTTCGGAACATTCGAGCAGGTCACCGTAATTTTCAACCTTCAATAGGGTCGGTTTTCTAATTATCTTCGTTTTCCCCTATTTTTCATAACTTTCAAAAAATCCAAAAATTCAAAATTTTTTAGAAAACTACGAAATTTCATACGATTGTTCTACACATTTTTCTAAGGTCCCCGGTGAAAAGATCACACAAAAGCATGCAATACCCAAGCCTATAGAGGTGATTTTTCGAATCCTGCCAGAAACCCCTTTTCATAAACATACAAACTCATCCAGAACACACTGGAATCTCTACCAAATCATAAAAACAATCCGACCGTTGCGTTCTAAACATCCTAAAACATAGGATTACATTGATCATTTGCAAAAAACGGAAGCAAACGCATCGAAATCGACAAGATTTTCAAAAACTAACCTTTGAAATTCTCCGGCGAAAACCTAGCTTTCCGGCAAGAATCCGGTGACGATGATGATCTCCGGCCCGTGCCCGACATCACCTAATGCCCCTCTGACGATTCCCAAGCAAAACTCCGCGAAACACTCCAGAGAGAATCCCGAAACCAACCAAAACCCAACAGAGCGCAATGCTGAAACGCAAACTGCTTTGTTTTAATAACCACGGGCTGGTGCATGTTGCAGATCCTCCAGAAGGGAATTCCAACTAGCGCATGTGCTACATGCGCCAAAGTCAAAAGAAGCCATGCGCATAAGATACATGCGCCCGGCCCTTCAGCTTCCCGCCAAAACCAATTTCGAGCTCCCCAAAAATCCGAATTCGCTCGTAACAGCCTTGTTAAAAGCCGAAAGTCGGGCCTTCAACTTTCACCGGTAGGAATCAGTTGCCCCGGACCAAAATGTGTCAAACCGACAACCCGGCTCCCGACTTAGGCCTGAGACTTTTCGAATTCCAAGATCTTCCAGACCAGTAACCCACAAGAGGTTTCGAAGCATTCCAAATTCACCGACGCATAGTCCCTTCGATCGCCTCGCGGTCAACATGGGATCCTTATTATTTTTTTGTCTTCGACAAGCAAAGCCAGAAAAAGAGAGGTAGCTGTAAGCACTCCATTTTTACCCGCTCGGCAATCTCCGGCCCGATCGGGATCGGTTTCCAACATCACAATACATGCAAGCTCAAGATGAGCCTTTCAATCTCCAATCCAACCAACTGGTCGCTTCTCGAGTCCACTAGGATCCGCTGGAGCCTTAACCACCATTATTCCAGGTAGTTTTCTGGACCAGGCGGTCCCGAAAACCAACGCCATCCAGGTAGCTTCCCGAGATCGGGCGATCTCAGGGACCAACACCTCATCAAATTCAAGACGGTTGACTTCTGGTGCATGCTAGCCCGCCAACGTAGATTGTCTGTCATTTGGTAGTTCTCCGAGACCGAGCGTTCTCGAAGACCAACACCATACTTCCAAGTAGCTTTCTGGAATCAGGCGTTCTTAAGAACCAACACCACCCCTACAGGTAGCTCTCTAAGAGCAAGCGTTCTTGGAGACAAACATCGCATAGGTAGTTTTCCAAGACCGGGCGGTCTCGAAAACCAACACCTAGGTCAACACCGGCGCCTACTAGCCCGACTCGGTGAAAATGACCAAACCTGCCCCTTAGGCCTCCAAGCAAGTGTTGGGACAATTCAAAATCCCTCAAAACGATAAGTCCATCCTTCCACAATGTTACTAAACCATTAGGCGTCTCTCGCACGCCATTTGGTCCAAATCCGGTCCTATTCTAGCCCATTCCGGTCAAAATGACCATTTTGCCCCCGAGCGCCTCGGCACGGCACAAACCCCGCTGAACGATAAAGGACTCTCTCAAACCATCCCTGAACAGTCCTACACACTCAACACAATATACCAGACCATTCCTGACCATTTCCTGCCAACTCCGATCAAAATGACCGTTTTGCCCCTAGAAGCCCAAAATGCCCCGAAACAGCACCGGCCTTAGGATTTCGAGCAAGGGTTTCACCACGCGCCCTTGTTTAACCCGAGGAACACCCTACGACACTAAGCTCACACGACACGATAAAAGTTCCCTGGAGCGTCTCACAGACGCTCTGCCTAAATTGTCTTTTCCCCCGATTCCCTGATTATATCGCACCGTCAACCGACTTGAGAAATGCGTAAATCAGGGAATTCTCAAAAGCTCATCCATAGATCTTTCCATCGATGTGGTTTGATCAAATAGATCACCTCCCGAAGCCCTCCATCGTACGGTGCAAAAACTATAACTTTCAGCAACCCCTGGAGCGTCTCACAGACGCTCCGCTAAGGTTGACTTTTTCCCAAATTCCCTAATCAAAACGCACCGTCAAACGACTTGAGAAATGCATAAATTTGAAAATTCCAGAAAGTATTTCCAGAGTACTTTCCATCGGTATGGTCTGATCGAATAGATTGCTTCTCGAAGGCCTCGATCGCACGAAACGAAAACAGCAACTTTCAAACACCCACGGAGCGTATCACAGACGCTCCGCGAAAGTGTCCTTTTTGGCACTCTTCCAAAGATGATATCACTCACCTCCAAACATAATTCAAACTTTTCGAAAACATGAAAGCTCATTGGAAGCACTAGGAGAACATCCCGAGTGCGACTGGTTCCCCCGGAACCTTCCCGATTGACTCAATTATCGAGGCAAAGTTTAAACGAACCTTCCCGGTGATGGAGCGTATGCTACATGCGCTCAACGGTCGAGATTTAACCAGTACACAGGGTGCCACGTGTTATTCTGGCAATGGAACAGTACTTGCGCATGTCCTACATGAGCAAGGCCAAAATTTGGCCATGCGCATGTAGTACATGCGCAAGGTCTGTTGCAGATTGCCTATCAATAGAGGTCTCCCCCCTTGCATATTCCAGGTCCGAAATTGATACGAAACTCTACTAAAATCACTCCAAAAACTCGAATCTCTACATATATTCCTCCCCTCCAACACTTAGGCTAGATTCTACCCCTCTTAAGCCTATACACTCCACATACAAGGCCTCATACACACTTACACACTCCACTCTAGCCTCTCAAGCCCTCTTGAAGTCACTCAAGCTCCAATCAAGACATCCATTGAAGACTACAATAGTGTTTAGGGCAAAAGGTGATATCCATTTTACATTTATGCTCTCCCCCACTCTTCTCTTCTCCTTCCTAGCCTACTTAGGCTATTCTCTATTTTATTCCCCATCTTCAACCCCCCCTTTCTTGCATGCTTGAGCCAAGCAAGCGAGAGCCACCGTGTAGGGGGACCTCTCACTAGCCTACTTTAAGATGTATGGCCTAAGAGCCCCTTGTTTATGTGGTGAAATCTAAAAGCCTTGTATGTGAATCATAACCCCTTGCATATTATTATTTTGATCATGTCTTGTATGCTTGGCTTCATTTTATGTTTATTGCCATATCCCACAATGCATGCATTACTCTTAATTTCATGACATTTCCAAGTTTTACATGTCTTTCAAAAATTATTCCAAGAGTTGGCCTCTTGAAGTTTAGGATAAGACTTTAGGAGTCATGCCTTAGAAAATCCCTCACAACCCCCTAATTCATACTTTTGCATCATTGTATTTCAACTTGCATGAAAGTTGCTTTCAAACTCTCTAATATTCAAGGTTTCCATTCTCTCAAATTTAGTGGTTAAAATGGCTCCATGGAACCCTCTCTTGAGTGGTCTCCCTTTATATTGGCCATAGGAGCCCTAAATTGTTAGAATGGTTCCCTTTTCTCTTTATGATCGCCTAAGAATGATGTTCAAGACCTTTGATTTCTATGGTTCCTATTCTCTCAAGTTTAGTGGTTGGAATGGCCCCATGGAACCCTCTCTTGAGTGGTCTTCCTTTTGTTGGCCATATGAACCCTCTCTTGATGGAATGGTTCCCTTGAAAAAATGATTTTCAAAATCCTTCTCTAAAGATGATTTCAAAAATGCATTCTCTCCATCTTTGCATCAAAAATGATTCTCCAAAAATTATCATCATTATGTTGAATTTTGACCCCTTATACTCTTGTCAAGATATTGGTTATAATGGCCATAAGGAAACCTTCCTTTGAATGGTCTTCAATCACCAACCATATAAACCATACTCTTGGCTAGAGTCAAAATTTTCATGGAAATGATCTTCATAAAGATTGCTAAGCAAAGTCCATTGCATATCATGTTTTGTTTTCAAAACTCTTTCCAAGAATGCATCAAAACAACTTTCAAGACCATTCTCCAATCTAAACCTAGGTTAACTTGACCCTAGTTACCACACACAAGGTTAACTTGACCCTAGTTACCTAACCCTAGGTTAATTTGACTCTATTTACCAAACCGTAGGTTAACTTGACCCTAGTTACCTAACCCTAGGTTTACTTAACCTTAGTTACCAAACCCTAGGTTAACTTGACCCTAGTTGTCAAACCCTAAGTTAACTTGACCCTAGTTACCAAACCCTAGGTTAACTTGACCCTAGTTACCTAACCCTATGTTAACTTGAACTTATGTTAATTAACCTTAGGTTCCCCCTAACCCTAGGCTAACCCAACCTAGGTTAGTAAACTTCAAGGTCCCAACTCTTGGACCCTTTTCTAAATGATCATTTAAATTTTCAAACTATTCTCATAGCTTTTTTTCCAAAACCCCCTATTCTCTTGATTTCAAAAACCCAACTCCATACACTCTTCAAATGTCCCTACACTCCAACTTCAAGACATTTTCAAAAAAAATGCTTTCAAAAGGTCACAAACCTAAAGTATTCCTAGCCCTCTCATGGTTAGAGATTCCAAGGACAAGTGATAAATCAAGATCAACCTCTAAGGTTGTCCATACTAGGATTTCAAACACTTAGCCATTTTCAAAACCACTTTCAAAAAACTAATTCATCAAAACCCTCCAAAGTCATGCATCCAAGGTTTTCAAAACAAGACTTCGAAAACACTTTCAAATTCTCTTAAGTCATGCCAAAACATTTTTCCAAAACTCCCTTAAAGTTGATCCAAAAATATTTTCAAAATACTCTACCATCCAGTTTCAAGTCAAAACTTCCAAGACCTCAAAAGTGTCTTAAACATTTCCAAAGACCTTAAAGTGTCTTAAATTCTTCCAAAGATCTCAAAGTATCTTAAACCCTTCCAAAGACCTCAAAGTGTCTTAAACTTATCCAAAGACCTCAAAGTGTCTTGAACTCTTTCAAAGACCCAAAGTGTCTGCAAACTTTCCAAAGGCCCTAATGCGCCTATCTCCCATTGGGCTCTTGCCCGAACTACAAATGACCTGATTCTCGCCAAAAGAGATACGTAGGCAACCTAAAATGGTGCGGTCATAACTTTTATATCACCCCCAACCCCTTTTTCAAAAATTCTAATCAATTTAAAGTTTCTATTCCAAATTCTTTCAAAATTTCCATTATTTTCAAACTTTTTCCAAACACTTGCATCATGCATCATCCATCTGAAAAGTGATGACTTGACCCTGTTTTCAAAATTCTAACGTGGATATTAAGTGGACAATAGTAACCGGTTATTCTAGTGAGTGAACAAAGGGTGATTAGACATGTAGGTACCGAAAGGGCGGGGCAGGGTGATGATCTTAGGATATCTTCCCTACACGTAACCAACCCCCGAACCTTAGATTTCTGTTTTCAAAAGACCAAAATGGAGCTATTTCAAAAAGGGCTTAAACATTTCCAAAGGTTGCCAAATAACCTATTTTCCTAAAAACCCTCTCTTAAGGGAGTTTTCAAAAAACCTTTTTCAAAAACTCTAAGTTTAATCTTCAGATTAACGCTTAGTTTTAGGTGCCCTAACTCACCTTTATCAAGTTAGGTGGCGACTCCTAATTTTCTAAAAAGCCCTTAGTCAAATCAATTTTCAAACATTGTCACACTTGTCCTTCTAGGGGGACGAGTTCTAATAACAGAGTTCCATGCTTTAGGGTCTCCGAGCCGAAAAGACCTTGGACACCCAAAAATCGGGGCGCAACACATGGGAAAGAGGGAAGAATCGAGTTCGAAACACCCCCAACTCGAGGAAAACTCTATAAAACTAAAAACCTTAAAAAGAAAAAAAAATCTACTAACTACTCCGACTTCTACACAAAATTGTAGAGGAGATCACCAGATACCACTAAGTGAAAATTTGTTATTATTCCACGCATCCACTATTGAAACTTGTAAAGAGTTTTAAAAAGCATAATAATAGGCTGTTGCAACATCTTTGTTGAACTCAAGGATGTAACATTGAAGCATACAAGGGTCAAACGGACCATAGAAAGTAGAGAAGGTAAATCGATCATGCATGAAAGTGTGAAATAAGCTCATGTCATGAACCCCTTTGGTGTTCCCTATTTGTTTATCAAGGTAAAAAAATGTTCAAATCCACTATCGTGTTGCCAAAAGAAAGTTTCATCTCACCATTCATACAATTAATCAAAGCCTTGGACATAGCTAAGATTGGGTGGCCCAATACGATGGGAATTTGAATATGTGCATTTAGCGGAAGTGTATCCACAATAAATAGGTCACTATCCTTAAAATTCTCTATTTTCTCTCCTTTCTCCTCCTCACTCTCCTCTTGCTTGGATTCCTCCGTCTTGGGCTGCTCTCTCTTGGGTTCCTCATCCCTATCAACATCTTTAATAATTTTCACACTCAGCTTAAAAGCTTATTCACTAAACTCACACTCTTGGGGAAAAATAGTTTCATCTATGATGCCCTCATTTCTAAGGATAATGACGGGATGGACTTGCTCTTGGTTAGGATTAAAATCATGATGGGTTTCACTTAAGCTCTCTTGGTTGGTGGTTGTCTCTTGGACATTCAAGGCTTCCAATAATAGGGTTATTTGAACATTTAAGTCGGCTAACACTCTTTGTGTCCGTTCTAGAGATGCTAGTTCAAGGTCATCCCAAAGAGACTCATTGGGTGGAGATGGATATACAATATACTCTTGGTAGTGATAAATCAATGGTGATGTTTAATAGTGTTCAAGTGACTCTTTGTAGGATTGAGATGAGGCTAGCTAATGAGGTGAAAAAGTTCCCTCATGTCCCTAAACAAGGTTAAATTGGTCACACCATCCCGGATTATAGGTTTGTGCAAAAGGATCCATTCGGCCATTAGCTCGAATGCAATCTCTAAGAGACTGGGAAGATGGTTTTTGGGCCTTATTCTTATTAGCTAGAATATAGTCTCTAAGAGACCAACAAGGAGGTGCTTCTGCACCACCATAACCATGTACACTCCCATTACTATCATTCTTAACCCATTGAGAAGAGTATTTCATTGTGCTTATGTCAATGTGTAGAGATGATGTGTGAAAAATGAGCTACCAAGCATAGTGGAATAGTTATTGGAGTTCACTCTTAGGTGCTTACCAGTTGAGTCACGAATACAAAATTATTATGCAATGCGCAAACAAATTGGCAATCCACGCCTCAACAAGTTAATTCACAATTCACAACCACCAATCTCCTTCAAAACCCTTCAATCTCCATATAAAAATTTTCAACAATTCTAGTAATTTTAATTTCAATCCAACCAAGCCTCCAATTTTGTTATGTAAAGATAATACCACCAATAAGCATATAGTACAAAAGTCTATCCACCAATTGCTATCCATCGATTGAATTCTCAATGCAATGCAAAATTCTACACTAATCGAACAAAAACAATCCTAAAATAAAAGAGAAAATAAAAAATCAAAATCTATCATGTTAGCACATAAAAGGAATGGAACGAAGTTACCCATGGCCTTATCCAAAGATTACTCCGTTGTAGTAAATGTTGGTGGAGAAGCAATCCACCGGTTGTCGTGCTTCCCAAGGTGCTTGGATGCTCGCCAATGCCTTTGATCCCCCGTAACGACGCCAAAACTTGAATCACTCCAAATCTGTGCATTGTATAATAGAAAATTTTGGTTGTCGATATAGTTTAAATCCGGTGAGTCAAGATATCGATTCTCTCGAAGATCAAGCTCAATATAAGTTATAGGCTTCAACTCATATTCATTTCTCTCAAGATTTAGAACAATCCAAGTGAAATTATTTCTTAAAAAGGTAAAACCACAAACACTTGATTGTGAAAGGTTGGTTTGGCTAAACTAAAGCAATATTAAAACAATTAAACTACTAAAATAAAAGAGCTTGTACCCAATTGATCCAACCACCCAATTTGCCCAAGGTTTCAATGAGGTTTGATAACTCAAATTATTGACTTCGTTGCGAGCCTTTGATTTCGGAGGATTTTGACCATTAAAATAATGAAATCAATAATAATTAACTTAGAATTGTAAACGATGAGATTTTTGTGTTCATACCATCGATCTAAGTAACACCCATACCAAATTGAAAGTTCTTGCATGGACACTCAAAGACATAGTCAAGAACACAGAATTTCAATAAGATCTAAGAAATTATTACCATAAATTCAATTCAATAGCAATTTAAAGTTAGATTCATAGTCAATTTGATAATCATAGACTAATATTATCGATTTGTGCAATTACAATACCAATTATAGAATTGCACTTTGAAATTGCCAAAAATAATTAGTAATGTATGTGTTCTAAGATATCTAAGCTTTAATTGCTAAGAATTTGAAATTTAAAAGGATAAAACAATGATAAACCCATTACCTCCATTAAAAACCTTGAAACCCATGTATGATCTTCACAATTGAACCCAAGATAATAATTAGCTACTTGATTCCATAAGTAATTGACTTGAATTCATAAAAAAATTGCATTGAAATGATGAAAATAGCTCTTGATTACAATGAAAATAAAGAAATATAAATAAATCTAGAGTTTCTCTCTCTAAAACTACTCTTAGAAACCCTAAAAACTCTAAAAATAAGATAAAATCTCCAAATTTGAGCCCAACACGGCCTTAAATAGACTAAAAAATAACAGAGTTGCACGAACCGTTAACTAACGCCTTGCGAACCTAATTCAAACACTAAAAACCAACCTCTAAAGTTTGCCAAATGTTCGCACGGTTCCAACAGGAGTTCGCACGATTGACCGATCAAACGGCCATTCGAACGGTCTAACGGTCATTCGAACGGTCTAACAAATAGTCTATTTGGAAAGATCTCAAAAAGTTAAATGAAAAGCATATATTATGTATCCCGGTAGCACTTTTGATTGGAGAGATATGACTTTTCAAAGTTTCAAGTATGTGTGCTTCAGCAGCTTATACCGCAGCTTTAGTAGCTTGTACTCTGATAGCAAACTCATTCTCCCTTCATCCAAAATGCAACCGAATTCATCTGATTAAAGCTCAAAACTTATACTGAGCAAAATAAACTTAGTTAATATTAAAATCTAACAAAAGATGCATATAAACTCCTAAACTAAGGCTAATAAAGAACAAATTAAGATGTTGTAATTGCACTTTTAAAGTATAATCAATCCATTCTAGAATGGTGGGGTACTCAAAGGGTGGTTACTGGAAATCTGATGGATCATGCTTTATGGTGGCTTTAGGGGAGGTACAAAAAAATTGAAAAAACTGCTTTGGAATTCTTTGTTTTTAGCAATGATATGGGGTATATGGACAGCAAGAAATAACATTTTGTTTAATCAAAAACTTCTTACATGGTCTGATGTGGTGGACAACACGAAAATTTAGGCTACATTATGGATTAAAGCAATGGTTCCAGGCAACTCTTTTACTATCAATGATGTGCTATATTCAATTCAAGGTGTGAGGAAGATGAAAGTGAAGTAAGATGTGTTGAGCCCCTATTTTGCTCTGCTCTAGCTATGTCTCAAGTACTGATATCCATGTCTCGAAAAGTTAAAGGAAAAGCATATACTATGTATCCCAATAGTACTTCTGGCTTGAGGGATATGATATTCAAAGTTTTCGGTTTGTGTGCTTCAGCAGCTTGGACTTTGATAGTAACCTCATTCTCCTTTCGTCCGAAATGTAACCGAAATCATCCGATTTAAGCTCAAAACTTATACAAAGTAAAATAAACTTAGTTAATACTAAAATCTAACTAAAAAGACATATAAACTCCTAAACTAAAGCTAATAAAGAACAAATTAAAATTTTGTAATTGCACTTTTAAACTGTAATCACTCCATTCTGGAATGGTGGGGTACTCAATGGGTGGCTGTTGGAAATCTGGTGGATCATGCTTTGTGATGGCTTCAGGGGAGGTACAAAAAATATGGAAAAATTGCTTTGGAATTCTTTGTTTCTAGCAGTGATATGGGGTATATGGACAGCAAGAAATGACATTTTGGTTTAATCAAAAACTTCTTATATGGTCTGATGTGGTGGACAACGCGAAAATTTAGGCTACATTATGGATTAAAGCAATGGTTCCAGGCAACTCTGTTACTATCAATGATGTGCTATATTCAATTCAGGGCGTGAGAAAGATGAAAGTGAAGTAAGATGTCTCAAGTACTGATATCCATGTTCCAGTTGCTTGGATGTAGAAGATGTGGGTGTTGAATTTCATGAAGTTCGTGAATCTTCAGGATGGTACTTACAGATTTATCATCAGTAATTGTTGTTTTGGTTTCTTTCTTGGTTGCTCCTTCTACTGTTGAGTTGCTAACTTCTGATTTGCTCTTTGCTTTGGTGATGGTTGCTGTCTTCTACGCCTTGCTCCTGGCTCAGCATCTCATCCCTAAGCTTTTGTATTATGTGTTCTTCCTTTAAATGGAATTCCTTTTGCTGTTCAAAAAAAATAATAACTTAGTTCCATAACTAACCTCTTTTGCTATCAGAAGTACACCCGCATAAAAATCTAATATTTGAGTTATTAAAAGATGAGTTATATATCTATAACTTAACCCCACCATTAAACTTAGAAAATAATTTATCTAAAATATTTTCAAATACCTGTATTTGTATTATAAGCCACTAGAATATATAGCAAATAGAACTAGAGAATTACATGGAAGTAAATTCATAACACCCTAGTCGCAATAATAATTATGTTAGAAATGGGATATTCCATCGGCTATGGTGAATCAGAGGAAAAAAGGACCGGAGGTTAGAGAGAGAGAGATAGAGAGAGAGTAAAGTGAAGAGAGATAGTTTTTGCATATTAAACGGAGGGAAAACCACCTAATTAGGTGAAAATGAGGTCATGCAATAAGTTTTGTTTATTCAAAAATAACTTTCTCGTCATTGTCTCATTGCATGCAAAAAGAAAATGAAACGGGACAACAGTTTGATATGGTCGATGAAAACATGCTCTTTATTCAAAAAAAAAAAAAAGTTGTACAGAAAATTTTACTAGAACAACACATTTTTCAAATAAAAAAAGACAATAAAAATTTTTCCTCCAATAAATTCTCTAGCTACAATAAGAGTCTAGTAGTTAAGTAGTATTGAATACTCAGTATTAATTCCTATCAAATGGTGACATGTGGTGGTTGAATATATCAATAATCTGAGTTACTAGAATAGTGGAGAGACTTTTAAAGAAAAAAATATTACTTAACAAAATTTGATAGGATATTTCCTTAAAAATCTCTCAACTACTCCACTAACTCAAGTTGCTAATATCTTCACACAACACGTGTCACTATTTAATATAAATTACCACCGAATACTCAAACTACTTGACCACTAAACTATTTTTCTTGCTCGACAAGTTAGAAAACCATGTTGTTTGACTATTAAGAAAAACGGTCTTACTCAAAACCACCACAAAAACTTCAGATTTCTGTGACGTTTGTGGTCAAACGTGGGCAATGATCCAAATGTATCAAGAAAAACAGCGTTTCTTATTTAAACCACCAAAAAAACTTCAGATTTCCGTGACGTTTGTGGTCAAACGGGGGCAATGATCCTAATGTACTGCGCTGAATTAACACACCCGTTATTTTTTTTTTTTTTTGTTTTCAATTGACATGGTATATATAGAATCAACATTTTTAAAAACCCCTGCCCAACCTCTCTTTGTTCAAGCGATTGTTAGAGCCAATAAGTCAAAAACCACTTCATGTACCATTTACTGATTAAAAAACACATCGCCAAACAAAACACACATTAACCATGACTGTACCACGCTTTAGCGGATACAGTCTTTGACGCAATCATGCTATTAGACCCACAATGGCCATTGTTGCATACCCAAATAACCAAAACTAAAAAAAAAAAAAAAAACACAAAAAAAAGGAAAAAAAAAAATAAAGTTTAGACTCTGAAACCCTGCACTTTAATGAAAAGCAGCAGCCCTCGAAACTTTGACCGATGGTGCATCAGGTGGCGGAGATGGGAGCATGGTAAGTGCAAACACCCCACTGGCTGCCGCCGCAACGGCTCCTACAACAAATGCCGGTAAGTTGCCGCCTCCAAACATGGCGTCCCACGGTCCACTTGCTACAGACACCACCATCTGTTTTAAAGGTTCCCAAATTAGTCCAGTTTGGTGTAACCATTTCTTACCTTTATCACACAATTAACAATTATGTTTAATGAATCTGAACATAATCTATCCATATCATACCATTAATCCAAATATGGGTCACTCCAAAAAAAAACAGAGAAAAAAAAGGATATTTGTTTGGCTTTTCTGAACATGACCCTTCATACCATGTGACATGCTGGTTATGGGTTCACACCACTGGATGGAATATTACCTTGCATTGGAGCTCAATCATGAATTTATAAAATAATACCGAGCTCAATCATGAATTTATAAAATAATACCAATAATGGGGTTTCACTTTAGGTTATGTATATTTGTGACTAGGCATGGTTGAGAGGATGAATAATGCCACATCATCTATTGTCTGTCCTTCAAGGACAAGGATCCTCAAACATGATGTGACAAGGTTCTTCTGAAGGTAACTGATTTGTATGGAGTTATGGAATAAAGAGAAGTGAGGGATATAGAAAAGAGACATGTTACCAAAGGGAGGATCTGTCTTGACTTTAAAATTTTAAAATGTGTACCAAAAAAAATTTTTCCACAAAACCCTAAAACTTCCTAAAAATTAGTCTACCTTTTATCTTACTCATAATAACAAAACAGTAAAATACTAACTCAAATTTTATAACCAACCATTACTCACTTTTATATAATTATATATCAAGCTCCTACAACTAATTTTAGGAGAGCGATAGTGGATTTAGGAAAACTTTTGGAAATCATGGATGGAATGTTGGAGATTTTTTGTTTTTAGTGTAAATACTATATGCCTAATTTTATCCAAACTATTTGTAGAATATATTTTACATTGGCATGAAACGCATTTTGACTACCTTGAACCCCATGCCAATATCAAAATATAAGATTTGTGTAATCCTCATAAACCTAAGTTCTCTACACAATTTTCATACAAAACTTTTGTGACTGTTTGTAAGCCATTTACTTCAAACTAAAATCATTCACCATTTTGACGCATAATTTCAAAAATATCGTTACCAATCATTCTGATAAGATTTTCTATATAAAAATTCTATAAACGTGTAATTCTCCACGTATATATGATCGCCAATAGCATATATAAAGAGCAATAGTATTGTAGAAGGAAACACTCATACTCGTAGGTGTAGTTATTATACTAACTAGAAGAGTGACATGCATGATGTGCGTGTGCTACACTGCACCCAATCTCTTTCTACCACTAATTTAGTAGTGAGCTGTTACAAAATTTAAAGAAGTAATTTAGTTATGGATATTACATAATTACTCTTGCATGTGTTAAATGTAAACTGGACAAACTTTCTGCTATGGTCTGAGAGTCATTTTTGTCAACCAAAAAAAAAGTTTCACCAAACCCAAGGATTTGTTTTATAATATTATAGATATAACCATGAAATCTTACCTGTGGTATAACAATTGCAAGATTCAGAACTCCCAGAGATAGACCTATTAAATTCAATCATCACAAAAGAACTTAGAAGAAGGTTACTAACCAGAATTTTTTCAAAATGGATATAGTTAAATTAACTTCATACCTTGTCCAGCACCAGAAGCACTGGAGAAAATGGATGCCATAGCGAAGGGAATGCTGTAAGTAACCTGCCAACAGAACAAGAATTAAGCAACATCATTAATACTCCCTTATGATCTTGATTGAACGTTGTTAATTGAAAATACTTTTCAATATCTTGTTTGGTCATTATGACTCTTCTATCCAAATCACCTTATTTCATAATTCATATTTTGGTTTAAAATATGATCTTGAACGTTGTTATCATAACATGATATGCGTATTTGTTTTAAAATAATAAAAAAAACGCTGACTAAAACATTTTTGTTCTAATTAAGTAGAGAGTAAAAGCTGTGGATGAAATGGTTTCATTTCATTTTTCTATGTTGGGATTCTTCTAATATATTAACATTGACAAAAGTGTGGGATTATCTTGACTTGATGTGCTTAAAGGGGCAGTTTCAACTTTCACTGCATGCACTCCACATGGTTGCCTTCCAAATCCAACAGGGTAGGGTGTCTTTTAACCAAATGACCCCAACAACCACCCCTTACACGTGTGAATAAGGACCCTAAATTTTCCCCTTATGTAGTGCCACGTGAACCTTCATAATAAAGGGCTTTTCGATTTTGTTTTTCATTTTACTGGGTAAGAAAGGTATTTCCAATTTTAGGGCTGAGCCAACCACTGTGTCAGACTATGGATATGGTGCCTTGAAAAAGGTGTGAACAAAGCCAAAACGTAGACACGTGGACACCACGCGCCACACTCATGCAAATTGGGAAATAATTAATAAAACTAACTCACCGCTAGAGGGATTCCAAGGGCAGCGAAGAGTGACAACGCGCCAACCTTGACGCCGCTATCGGGTTGTGATGGGGTAGCGCCGCCGTGGTGTGCGGCGTATAAGTGCCGAGCCGACTGGGCTTTTTTGGTTATCAGCACCGTCATTGCTAGACAAACCGCCAGTAAAAAGTTGACCACACCCCACAACCGCTTGACGCCGCCGAGCCCACGCGCCAGGTGCTCCACCGCGAGGGACATGAAGCCCAACACCACCGAGTTCAGCATCAGCCCTAATGCACCCGCGCGCACGCCGTGGTCGTACGCCTGCCCTTCTCCGACCTTCCCTCCGTACACCTCCCTCCCCATCCAATCAGTGTCGAACAACAGGAACGGGAACCATGCAATCCAGTTGAGACACGTCACCAGAAGTAAGATCCACATGGGTTTAGGCAAGTCCTTAAGCGCAGCGAATATTTCCCCGAAGAATGGGACCGGGCGAGCCTTTCCTCCTTCCTTCTCGGTCTCAGCCAATGCACCGGCATTTTCCGGTTCCGGTGTGGACAGTGCTTTTTCACGGACAGTGGTGAGTGCTATGGTAGTTAGAGTGAGTAACAGAGCGATTGAGAGGAAGAAACAGCTCTTGAGATTTGCACAGTAGACGTCACATGCACGGGTGGAGCTGAACGGGAAGACTTTATAAAGGCGGGTGTAGGAACCAGCGGCGAACCCGAGGACGTTGCCGACGGCCATGAAGAAGGAGTAGCAGGCGTTGGCGGTGCGGGTTTTCCGTTGATTGTCGCCGGAGAGGTCAGCCAGGAGAGCCCGGCACGGGCCCTGGAGCATGTTGTTGGCGACGTCGAGGATCCAGAACCCGATGACAAAGACTGCGATGGCCCGGGGCTTGGGGCTCCGACCCAGTGGGTCGCCGGATAGATGCCCGATGTCGGCGGCGAATCCGATGAGGAAGATGGCAATGGCAACAAGGCCAGCCCCCGCCGCGATGAAGGGGCGGCGCCTTCCAAACCGGGAGGTGCACCGGTCACTGTAGTACCCGACCAAAGGCTGCACGATCATGCCGGAGACTGGCCCGCATAGCCAGATGAAGGCGGCCCAAGTGTGGGGGATACCCAGCAGCTGGACGTAGGGTGTCAACAGGGAGAGCTGTAGGGCCCACCCGAATTGGACCCCAGCGGCAATCGACGCCACCATTATTATCTTCCGCAACGGCGATTGCGGTGGCGATGGTACTGCTGGTTGAAGTTCCAAAGCCGATGGCTGCTTATCGGGTTTCACTTGTCCGTCAACCTCCATTCTCTCTCTCTCTCTCTATAGATATACAAACCTATGTATGTATAGGTGTGTGTGAATAATGTATACAGTGTGTGTGGGTTTGGAGAGAAGTGAGTTGTTGGGTCTGTCGAAGCGAATTTATAAGGGTTTTGGCGGCATTGCTTGGGGCGTGGTGACTGGGAACTGGAATGGCCTTATCCAATTCTGTTCAAAATTTCAACGGTGCAAAGAAAATCAAATAGGGTCAGACCTAAAAATGTTTAGTGGGATAAGAACTTAATGCTGGATAATTATGAAGTCTAATTTTTATCCAAAGATTAATAAATATATGGAATATGTGTGTTTGGATTTCACCTCATCGCCATTAAGGAACTTACCCTTCCATAATTACTTAGCAATATGGCTTGGCTTTATTCATCTTTGGCATTTATATAATATAACCCATGGTGATTTTCAATATCAAAAGTCTATAAATAATACCAATGCTCTATACTTTATAAAATACTCTATACTTTGATGGGTCTTTCAATTGAAAATGATAAGGCCTAAATCTGTCGCATTGTTCTGTATGGACTTTATGTATACTTTTTCTATTCATAGTTCATTACCCTATCTATGTATAGATGTATATCACTATCGTTACTGTGTTATGACAGATGACTTATTTTACTTTTAACTTTTTTTTTTATTTGTTTGCTCTTGAAGCACGTCGTAATCTGCTGTTCTTCTTTGTTGTCGCGCCCCGGTTTTTGGATGTCCAAGGTCCTTTCGACTCGGAAACTCTAAAATACGAAACTTTGTCACTAGAACTCGTCCTCCTAAAAGGACAAATGCGATCAGGTTTGAAAATTGATTTGACTAAGGGCTTTTTAGAAAAATAGGAGTTGTCACCTAACTTGATAAAGGTGAGTTAGGGCACCTAAAACTAAGCGTTAATCCGAAGATTAAACTTTGAATTTTTTAAAAAAGTTTTTGAAATCTCCCTCAAGAGAGGGTTTTTAAGAAAATAGATTGTTTGACAACCTTTGGAATGTTTAAGCCCTTTTTAAAAATAACTCCATTTTGATCTTTCGAAAACAGAAATCTAAGGTTCGGGGGTTGGTTACGTGTAGGGAAGATATCTTAAGATCATCACCCTACCCCGCCCTTTCGGTACCTACATGTCTAACCACCATTGATTCACTCACTAGAATAACTGGTCACCATTGTCCACTTAATATCCACTTTAGAACTTTAAAAAAGGGATTTAGTCATCACTTTTTGGATGAATGATGCATGATGCAAGTTTTGGAAGAAGTTTGAAAATATAGAGGTTTTGAAAGAGTTTGGAATAGAAACTTTGAATTGATTGGAATTTTTGAAAAAGGGATTGGGGTTGAAATAAAAGTTATGACCGCACCATTTTAGGTTGCCTACGTATCTCATTTGGCGAGAATCAGGTCAATCGTAGTTCGGATAAGAGCCCGATGGAAAATAGGCGCATTAGGGCCTTTGGAAGGTTAGAAGACACTTTGGGTCTTTGAAGGAGTTTAAGACACTTTGAGATCTTTGGATAAATTTGAGACACTTTAAGGTCTTTGGAAAAGTTGAAAACACTTTGTAGTCTTGAAAAAGTTCAAGACTCTTTATGGTCTTGGAAGTCTTGACTTGAAATTGGAAGTGAAGTGTTTTGAAAATGCTTTTGGATTGACTCCAAGGGAGTTTTAATAAAATGATTTGGCATGGCTCAAGAGAACTTGAAAGTATTTTTGAAATCTTGTTTTGAAATCCTAGGAGGCATGACTTTAGAATGTTTGGATGAATTGGTTTTTAAAAGTGGTTTTTGAAAATGGCTAAATATTTGGAATTCTAACATGGACAACCTTAGAAGTTGTTCTTGATTTGTCACTTGTCCTTGAAATCCCTAACCAAGGGAGGGCTAGGGACACCTTAGGTTTGTGACCTTTTAAAAACTTTTTTGGAAATGTCTTAAAGATAGAGTGTAGGAACATTAGAAAAGTGTATGGAGTTGGGTTATTGAAGTCATCGAGATAGGAGGTTTTGGAGGAATAGGTTATGAGGATAATTTGAAAGTTTGAATGATCATTTAGGAAAGGGTTCAAGAGTTGGAACCTTTGAAGTTCACTTAACCTAGGTTGGGTTAGACTAGGGTTAGGGGGAACCTAAGGTTAAGAAGACTACGGGTTAACTAACTAGGGTTGAGTCAACCTAGGGTTAGGCAACTAGGGTCAAGTTAACCTAGGGTTAGGTAACTAGGGTCAAGCTAACCTAGAGTTAGGTAACTAGGATCAAGTTAACCTAGGGTTAGGCAACTAGGGTCAAGTTAAGCTAGGGTTAACTAACTAGGGTTGAGTTAACCTAGGGTTAGGCAACTAGGGTCAAGTTAACCTAGGGTTAGGTAACTAGAGTCAAGCTAACCTAGAGTTAGGCAACTAGGGTCAAGTTAACCAAGGGTTAGGTAACAAGGGTCAAGTTAACCTACGGTTAGGCAACTAGGGTCAAGTTAACCTACGGTTAGGCAACTAGCGTCAAGTTAACCTACGATTAGGTCACTAGGGTCAAGTTAACCTAGGGTTAGATAACTAGGGTCAAGTTAACCTAAGGTTAGAGTGGAGAATGGTCTTGAAAGTTGTTTTGAAGCACTCTTGGAAAGCGTTTCGAAAACACAACATGATATGCAATGGACTTTGGTTGGTAATCTTTACGAAGATCATTTCCATGAAAATTTTGACTCTAGTCAAGAGTAGGGTTTGTATGGTTGGTGATTGGAAACCATTCCAAGAAAGGTTTCCTCATGGCCATTATAACCACCATCTTGACAAGAATACAAGGGTTCAAAAATCAACATAATGATGGTAATTTTTAGAACATCATTTTTATGCAAAGATGGAGAGAATGCATTTTTGAAATCATCTTTGGGGAAGGATTTTGAAAACCATTTTTCAAGGAAACCATTCCATCAAGAGAGGGTTCATATGGCCAATAGAAAGGGAGACCACTCAAGAGAGGGTTCCGTGGAGCCATTCCAACTACTAACTTAGAGAGAATGGAAACCTTAAAAATTAGAGGGTTTGAAAGCAACTTTTATGCAATGGTGTAAAAGAATGAATTAGGGGGTTGTGAGGGATTTTCTAACGCATGACTCTTAAGGTCTCACCCTAAACCTCAAAGGGCCAACTCTTGGAACAATTTTGTGAAGGACATGTAGAACTTGGAAATGTCATAAAATTAATAGCAATGCAAGCATTGTGGAATTTGGCAATAAACATCAAAAGAAGCCAAACATACAAGATATGATCAAAATAACAATATGCAAGGGGTCATGATTCACATACAAGGCTTTTAGACTTCACCATACAAACAAGGGGTTCTTAGGCCATACCATCTTAAAGTAGATTAGTGAGAGGTCGCCTTACACGGTGGCTCTCACTTGCTTTCCTCTAGGCATGATCTAAGAGCCCTCTTGGCTCAAGCATGCAAGAAAGGGAGTTTGAAGATGGGGATTAAAACAGAGAATAGCCTAAGTAGGCTAGGAGGGAGAAGAGAAGAGTGGGAGATAGCACAAATATAAAAGGGATACCACCTTTTACCTTCAACACTCTTGTAATCTTCAATGGATGTCTTTATTGGAGCTTGAGTGACTTTAAGAAGGCTTGAGAGGCTTGAGTGGAACCGTATCAATGAAGAGATCTATGGACGAGCTTTTGAGAATTCCCTGAGTTACGCGTTTCTCAAGTCGATTGACGGTGCGATATAATTAGGGAATCAGGAGAAAAGATAATTTAAGCGGAGCGTCTCAGGAAACTTTTATCGCGTCGTGTGAGTTTAGTGTCGTAGGGTGTTCCTCGAGTTAAATAAAGGCGTGTGGTGAAATCCTTTGTTCGAAACCCCAAGGCCGGTTCTGTTTCAGGGCATTTTTGGCCTCTAGGGGCAAAATGGTCATTTTGACTGGAGTTGGCTAGAAATGGTCAGGAATGGTCTGGTATATTGTGTTAGGCGTGTAGGGCTATTCAGGGATGGTTTTGAGAGAGTTTATCGCCGTTCAGCAGGGTTCGTGCCGTGCTGAGTCGTTTAGGGGCAAAATGGTCATTTTGACCAGAATGAGCCGGAATAGGACCAGATTTGGACCAAATGGCGTGCGGGGAACGCCCGATCGTTTGACAACATTATGAAAGGACGGACTTATCATTTTGAGGGATTTTCAACTTTCCCACAACGTGCTTGGAGGCCCAAGGGGCAGATTTGGTCATTTTTCACCAAGTCGGGCTAGCAGGCGCCGATGTTGACCTAGGTGTTGGTTCCTGAGACCGTCTGGTCTCGAAAAACTACCTGTGCGGTGTTGGTCTCTAAGAACGCTTGGTTTTAGAGAGCTACCTGTAGGGTGGTGTTGGTTCCTAAGAACGCCTGGTCCCAAAAAGCTACCTAGGTGTTGGTCTCCGAGAACTCTTGGTCCCAGAGAATTACCGAATGACGGACATTCTACATTAGTGGGCTAGCAGGCGCCAGAAGCGAACCGTCTGGAATCTTTGATGAGGTGTTGGTCCCCAAGATCGCCCAATCCCGGGAAGCTACCTGGATGACGCTAGTTTCCGGGACCGCCTGGTCCGAAAAACTGCCTAGAATAGTGGTGCTTAAGGCTTCAGCGGATCCTTGTGGGCCCGAGAAGCGACCAGCTGGTTGGATTGGAGATTGAAAGGCTCATCTTGAGCCTGCATGTGTCGTGATGTTGGAAATCGAATCCGGTCGAGCCAGAGATTGCCGAGCAGGCAAAAATGGGGTGCTTACAGCTACCCCTCTTTTTATGGCTTTGCTTGTCGAAGACAGAAAAATAGTAAGGAAGGATCCCATGTTGACCGCGAGGCGATCGGAGGGACGATGTGTCGGTGAATTTGGGAATGCTTCGAAACCTCTTGTGGGTTACCGGTCTGGAAGATCTTGGAATTCGAAGAGTCTTAGGCCCAGGTCCGGGGTCGAGTTGCCAACTTGACACGGTTTTGGTCTAGGGCAACTGATCCCGGCCAGTGAGTGTTAAAAGGCTCGATTTTCAGCTTTTGACAAAGCCTTCGCGTGCGAGTTCGGGCTTCTAGGAAGCTCGAAATTGGTTTTGGCAGGAAACTGGATCACCGGGCGCATGTATCACATGTGCATTTCGTGGCATAAGCCATGCGCATTTAATACATGCGCCAGCAGAGTTTTTGTTTTGGCGCATCTGCTACATGCGCGAGCCCGTGGCCCTTAAAATAGAGCAGGTTCGCGTTTTGCTCACTTGCACTTTGGATTTCAGTTGATTTCGGTATTTTCTTTGAAGGATTTTGTGGAGTTTTGCTCGGGGATCGTTAGAGGGGTGTTAGGCGACGTCGGGCACGCGCCGAAGATCATCACCATCACCGGATTTTTGCCGAAAAGTTAAGTTTTTACCGGAGAATTTCAAAGGTTAGTTTTTGAAAATTTCTTTGATTTTGATGCATGTAGCTCCGTTTTTTGCGAGTGATCAGTGTATTCCTATGCTTTAAGATGTTTAGAACACAATGATTGGATCGCTTTTGTGATTTGACGTAGATTTGATTGTGTTTTGAATGTTTTTGTGCGTTTGGGGAAAATGGTTTTTCGCAGGACTCGAACAATTGCCTCTACAGGCTCGGGTATCGACCGTTTGTGAGGGATTTTTACACCGAGAACCTTAGAAAAGTGTGTAGAACAACCGTATGAAGTTTCGTAATTTTTTGAAGAATTTTGAATTTTTAAATTTTTAGAAATTATGAAAAATAGGAAAAAATTGAAAAAAAAATTATAAAATGAATCTCGCCGATGGTTGAAAAATCATAAAACACTTTTTTGAAAATTGTAGTGATATTTTTGCATGTTCTGGGGAATTTTGTGAAATTTTTTGAAAATATAGATGAAATAGGAAAATGTCGAGGAGATCAAAAAATTGGCTTGAAAATTGTGTTTGAGAACGGGATGCGTGTTTTGGAGGATGGGGTTGTATGGTTGGATGGTTTGAAGTGTTTCAGGCTGTGTTTTTGATTTGTAAAATTTTGGGGTAGTGACTTTTTAAGACGAAACTCTGCCGAAATTTTCAAAAATTTTAAAAACCTTTCGATAAAGCAAATCTTTTTTAGAAAGGGGCTTTTGAGGGAGAAAGCCTGGAAAACCGGCTTCGAAATCTAGAAACAGAACTTTTTGAGGAAAAAGCTTAAAAATCTGTGGAGGATTTTTAAACCGGGGTTTTTGAAGGGGAAGACCCAAAAACCGATGTCAAAATTCAGAAATCGAACTTTTTAAGGAAAAAGCTCAAAAACTTGTAGAGAATTTTCGAACCAGGGTTTTTGAAGGAGAAAACTCGAAAAACCGGTTTTGAAATTTAGAAACCAAACTCTTTGAGGAAAAAGCTTGAAAACCTGTAGAGAATTTTTGAACCAGGGTTTTTGAAGGAAGAAAACCCGAAAAACCGATTTTAAAATTTAGAAACCAAACTTTTTGAGGAAAAAGCTTGAAAACCTGTAAAAATTTGAATCGGGATTTTTGAAGGAGAAAACCCCAAAACCGGTTTGAATTAAGAAACCAAACTTTTTGAGGAAAAAGCTTGAAAACCTGCAAAAATTTGAATTGTGATAGATGGGGCCCTCGCCCTTCCACCTTTTTCCTTTTTCTTTTTCTTTTCCTCCTTTTCTTCTTCTTTTCTTTTGTTTTTTTTCTTTGTTTTTCTTCTTTTCTTTTCTCTCTTTTTTTTCTGTGTTTTTCTTCTTTTCTCTTCTTTTTTTTTCTTCTTTCTTTTTTTTCATTCATTCATCATTTTTTTTTTATGTATATACATTGATGCATTTATCTTTGCACTTTTTGTATATTAGTGATTGACTAATCCTCTTGAATGCCGGCATTTTTCAAGATGTCGGAGGCTGGAGGCGATGGTTCAAACAGAAGGCGCCACCGGAAGGTGCCACGGATAGAGCTTAAGGAGGGTGGTAGTAGCCAAGGTAGCTCGACTAGAGGTGGCAGCGGCAGCGGTCCCTTTACTCTGGGAGTGGGAGCGGAGGAGGGTAATGTAGTCATCTCCCGGCTCAGGGCTTGGTATGCCAGCTGCACTGAGGAGGAGCGGCAGATTTTTTGTAGGGCATTCGGGTATCTGGGATCGCTTCTTTCTGTGAGACTGGTATCGGGCTTGGTTGAGGCCTCGGCCGCTTTCTAATGCCCAGAGTTGTGTTTATTCCGTTTCAGTGATTTCGAGATGACGTCGACACCTCACGAGTATGGGCGCTTGCTGGGTTTGAGGAGTGGCCAGGAGGGCATAGTAGGCCCAGACTTTCCCCGAGGCTTTATATCTGTTATCTCTGGTCAGTTGGGGCTTAGACGTCAGGCTCTGGATTTGGCTTCTCGCCCTGCTTTTCCGGCACTGGAGGTGGGTTTTTTGTTGGATCACTTTGAGTTTTGCACCGGTCAGACTGTTTATCCCGGTGTTTGGCATACTTCCACGGAGTGGCCCATTGCTCGGATGAACGCGCTTGCCCTCATTTTGTTGAGTCTTTTGGTGTTCCCTCGGGAAGATGGTCGGGTGGATGGCAGGCTCTGTTCTTTGTTGTTGTCAATCCGTCGAGGGTATTCTTATGCCCCGTTGGCTGTGGGTGAGACATATGTGAGCTTTTCCCGGTTTCAGAGTGGGGAGGACACCTTTTTCAGAGGGTCTAGGCCTCTTTTCCAGCTGTGGGCTATTGAGCACTTGTTCATTCATCGCATTACCTGCCATATATGGTATACGGAGTTTGATTCCATCTGTGCTTTGGTGAGGTCTCAGCAGGAGATTACTGACAGGGTTTGACTGCCCAGATTCTCAGATGTCATGGGTGACCTTCCTCCAGACGAGGAGGTCCGATTCGGTCTAGTGGTATGTGGGTTTATGTAATGTTGACTCGCTGCAGGTACGGACTTCAAGTCAGGTTTTTATCCCTTTGATTGGCTTGAGCGGCGTTGCGCCCTTCTTTGGCATGCGGGTTCTCCGCCAATTGGGTCGGACGCAGGATGTTCCGTATACTGCCGCGGTGACAAGGTATCCAACTTATTTTGGTGACGAGGTTCCGAGGGGCATAATAGCTGAGCTGACAGGGTTGTGGTAGACTCTTGGGGCGCATGATACTTCAGACGACTCATTCTCTTTCGTGCCGACAGCTACCATGGATTACACCAAATGATTTCGAGAGTACGTTTTGGGGGGTGCCTTGGTTCGGGATCCTCTTCCAGAGTCGCCTTTGCCTCCGGTAGGGTACGCCGATCTCTTGGCTATTGCTGCCATCAGGGCGAGGCTCCTACGGAGACTTTATCGTGCCCGCATGAATGAGTTGGAGACTCAGCTGAAGACGAGCAGAGGCCGAGTGAGTGATTTAGAGAGACAGCTAGAGGAGGCATCCAGGGCGAGAGACTCTCCTCTGGTTGATGTTTCCTGGGGGCTTAGACGCCCTCAGGGATCCCGAGACACTTCCTCTTCAGTAGAGGGCGACCCGCAGGACACATTCATAGTCCAGTTGAGGGATATGGTACACACCCTTTCGCAGGAAAAGGACAGCCTCCTCGATCGATGTCAGTGCCATAGGTTGAGCCAGTTATCGACTTCTTCTTTTGAGGCTTTTACCAGTGCCGGCTCTTCCGGGGGAGGGTTGGTGGTGTCACCGTTTAGTGAGCCCGGTCCCTTGCCTGCTATCTCTGGTCCTGTGAGTCTTGTTGCTAGGGGTTCAGATGAGGACTCTTCGGATGGAGACGTGGATCGCTACATCGTAGTCCCTCGCCCTTGACATGACTGCTCCTTCTCCTTATTCTTCCTCTTTTTTCTTCTTGTGCTATGGTTCTGGGTTTTTGGCTTTCTTCCAAGATTCCCTGCATTTGTAGACATGCTCATTTTAGCTAAATTATTATGTTTCTAGTTATAACAAATCTCACATTTTCTTTGGGATATGTCACCATCTTCTTGTTCCTGCATCGGCTTGTTAGTTTAATGTGTACTATAGCAGGTATTGTATCTATTGATAAGAACTACTTCCCTAGAGTGGGATTTTCCTCAGGGTGTCTTTGGCAGGGTCCCGCATGGTTCCTTCTTCTTGGCCTATTGATTTCGAAAGAATGCCACTTTGATGATCACAATCTCTCCCCGTCTTTTCCTAGCATGGCCAAGGAATGATCCATTTGATGAATCCGAGAAGAGTGGAAGAAGTTTTTTTTTTTTGCCTTTTTTGCCATCAGTGCCTTCGCAGGTTTTCGCCGACCCCGACTCTGTTATTTTTGTGTCTAGGTGCCCTTACGGGTGTTCACCGTACCAACAGATTTGTATCTTGCCATGACTCCATCTTTTTACTCTCGACGCTCTTTCGAGTTTTCGCCACTCCCTTGGGGTCATGCTATTTTTTTTCTTTTCTTGTTTTTTTTTTTAAGGGAACTTTCTCGAAGCTGAGGGAAGGCCTGTTTGTCGAGGCGGCAGCTTGGGAATTTCAAATGTTTGCCCCTATTCGAGAATCATCGTCTTCCTTACATTGGATTCGGTCCAGATTAGGCAATTTTCATTGATCAGGGAGGACTTTTTGGGTCAGTTTGTAATAAGGTTGGGTTACGAGTTCTTGGGAGGGATGGTGTCAAAAGCTCAAGGTGTCATGTGGTTTCAGGGGTTTGCCGATGATCACCTTTCCAGGTCTTTTCCTTTTGTCTGTGGATTTCTTTTCTCCATCTCCCTTCTCCTTGTACAAACTTGTACTTGTATAGGGCTTCTCATTCCCTCGGTTTTTGCCCCAGTATTATCACTTGCACAATCTATTTACTCCAAAGAGACACTAATCATTATTTAATCATTTTTCATTCATCATTTTGTCATTCATTCATTCATTTTCTTTTTTTTTACGGGAAGCCCCCTTTTTGTCTCAGTTTTGCTCCTTCATTTGCCTTACCAAATTTACTTTGAACGATTTTGGATGGTGATCACCGTGTTAGGTTTGTTGGGAGAATGTAATTGGCTCAAAATGAGGTTATAGCAAAAGGGTATAGTGTATGGAAAAATGTGTTGATGGCCTCTCATCATATCAATTTAAACTGCCTAATCATTGTGAGTCCCTTTGCAAGAATTTTGATGGTTCAGGAAGGGAACACATTCAATTCTTTTAATCAGAATTCACGGCCCTCTTTGCATTGTAACTGGACTTCCCTGTTGCTTTAGGAGAGAATGGGAGTTTACACAAAGTAACGTTTAACTGCGTCTGAATTTAAAGGGTTGGGGAACTCCTGCCTGTCCATCTCTGCCAGTATTAGTGCCCCCCCTGTCAGGACCTTCTTGACTACGAACGACCCTTCGTAATTGGAGGCGAATTTTCCCCGAGCCCCCTCTTGGCTAGAAATGATCTTCTTCAATACCAGATCCTCGACTTGAAAGTTTGAGGTTTCACCTTCTTATGAAACGCCTTACCTACCCTCTCTTTATAGCATTGAGCGTGGTAGACGGCGGCCAGCGGCTTTTCGTCCAGCAGGCATAGCTGAGCGTAACCATCCTTGATCCATTCTGCCTCTTCTAGCTGAGTCTCCATTAGCACCCTCATAGAAGGGACTTGTATCTCAATCGGAAGCACTGCTTCACTTCCGTAGACCAGCTTATACGGTGTTGCCTCGGTAGAGACCCTCATCGTAGTTCGATAGGCCATGAGTGCGAAAGGAAGCTTCTCATGCCAATCTTTGTAATGGTCGATCATTTTTCGAAGGATCCTCTTGATGTTCTTGTTGGCGGCTTCTACTGCCCCATTCATCTGCGGCCGGTAGCCCACCGAGTTTCGGTGAGTGATTTTGAAGTTTTGACACAATCGGCTCATCAAGTCGTTATTCAAATTGGTAGCATTATCGGTGATGAGTGATTTCGGAACCCCGTATCGACAGATAATATGGCTTTTGAGAAATTTGTTCACTACTTTCTTTGTGACATGTGCATAGGATGCGGCTTCAACCCACTTTGTGAAGTAATCGATGGCAACCAGGATGAACCGGTGTCCATTTGAGACTTTTGGAGAGATTGGGTCAATCATATCCATCACCCACATGGAAAAAGGCCACGGGGCTACCATTGAATGAAGCTCGACGAGTGGGGCCTTGATCATGTCCCCGTGTATCTGACGTTTGTGACATCGGAGGACGTATCGCACACAATTTGTTTCCATGGTGGTCCAATAATATCCTGTCCTGAGTATCTTTTTGGAGAGAGTATGACCGTTCATGTGAGGCCCACAGGTTCCTTCATGGACCTCCCTTATGATTTCTCCTGCTTCCGCTGCATCAATGCATTTCAAGGGCCCTAGGGGGGATCTTTTGAAGAGCTCATTTCCCACTAGAAAGTATTGGGCTGCCATCCTCCAGATCATCTTCTTATCGTTTTGTACAGCCTGGGTAGGGAATTCTCCGGTCTGCATGTACCTTTTGATGTCGTAGAACCAGGGTTATCCGTCTAATTCGGTGGAAGTGTTGAGGCAGTGTGATGGGGCATCCCGGACAAAGATCTGAAGAGGAGGGATTTCGAAACCTTCGTCCACTTTGATAGCTGCAGCTAAGGTGGCCAAAGTATCAGCAAAACTGTTTTCAGTTCGGGGAATATGTTGGAAATCTATCTTCTGAAACCTTTGACAGAGGCCCTTGATCTGCTCATGGTAAGGAGAAAGTTTGTCATCTCTAGTCTGGTACACCTCCTTAGTTTGCTGAATCACTCAATTAGAATCCCTGAAGACCGTTAACTCCTCAATTTTCATTTCTACCGCCAATCGTAACCCCAAAATGCAAGCTTCATACTCAGCAATATTATTGGTGCAAAGGTCGAACTTTAGTTTGGACACAATGGGGTAGTGACTGCCCTTCTCAGATACTATTACAACCCTAATTCCTATGCCCTTCTTATTTGAAGCTCCATCAAAATAGATGTTCCATCCGGGATCTTCTTGTTTCTTGGCCTTAGACTCGGTGTATAAAATATCTTCATCGGGGAAGCTAGGGTCCATGGGTCGATACTCCTCGACAGGGTTCTCTGCTAGGTAATCTGTTATGACTTGCCCTTTAACCGCTTTGCGGGTTGTGAAGACTATGTCGAATTCCGCCAGAATCATATGCCATCTGGCCACCCTACTGGAAAGAGAGGGTTTTTTGAATAAGTACTTGATTGGATCTATCTGGGATATGAGGTAAGTGGTGTGATGCAGCATATAGTGCCTGAGCCGATGAGACACCCATGCCAAAGCACAACAAGTTTTTTCAAGCATGGTGTATTTGACCTCGTAGGGCAAAAACTTTTTGCTGAGGTAGTAGATGGCCTGTTCCCGTCTCCCAGTTTCGTCATGCTGCCCCAGAACACATCCCATTGAGGTCTCGAGAACAGTTAAATACATTAGGAGGGGTCTTCCCGGGGTTGGTGGTACCAGTACCGGGGGCTTCAAGAGGTACCCCTTGATGGTTTCAAAAACTTGCTGGCATTCTTCATTCCACTCTTTGGGGGCGCTCTTCTTTAGCAATTTAAAAATTGGCTCGCAAAGGTGAGTCATTTGTGAAATGAATCTGCTAATGAAATTCAACTTGCCCAGAAAGGATCTAATTTCGGTCTCTCCCCTCGGGGGTGGCATTTCGAGGATTGATTTAATCTTGGCGGGATCCACTTCTATTCCTCTCTTGTTGATAATAAACCCCAACAATTTCCTAGAGGTGACGTCGAAAGTACACTTGGCGGGGTTGAGCTTGAGTTGATACTTGCAGAGCCGGTCAAATACTTTTCGTAAATTGATCAAATGGTCCTCTTGAGCTCTCGATTTGACTATCATATCATCCACATAAATCTCCACTTCTTTGTGCATCATATCATGGAAGAGAGTGACCATGGCCTTTTGATAGGTTGCCCCGGCGTTCTTCAACCCGAAGGGCATTACCTTATAGCATTACACTCCCCATGGGGTGATGAAAGCCGTCTTTTCCCGGTCTTCCTCAGCTATTTTAATCTGATTGTATCCCGAAAACCCATCCATAAAGGAGAACATTTCATGACCGATCGTATTGTCCACCAAAATATCTATATGAGGTAATGGGAAATCGTCTTTCGGACTGGCCTTGTTGAGATCTCAAAAATCAATACACATCTAGACTTTCCCATCCTTTTTTGGGACTGGGACGATGTTGGCCAGCCATTGGGGATATTCGACCACTTGTAGGAATCCAGCATGACACTACTTGACTACTTCTTCTTTGACTTTCAGACTCCATTCGGGCTTGAGCCTTCAGAGCTTTTGCTTCACGGGCTTGACTTGCGGATCTAGGGGTAACCGATGTTCCACAATAGATTCCTCCAGCCCTAGCATGTCCTGGTAAGACCACGCAAAGACATCAATGTAGGCGGTCAAAAGCTCCAGCATTTCCCGGCGTTGCCAATGATCTTATCCTGTCCCTATCTTGACTTCCTTTGGGGATTCCTTGCTTCCTAAATTGATTGTCTCTGTTTCCTCAATGTTGGGAGTTTTGCGGTTGTCATGCTTTTCCAATTGCTCTAAAATCTCTTTTGGGATTTCATCGATGTTGTTGACATCAAGTTCAATTCCCAAGCGTTGATAGTCGAATTCAGTCTCGAAATTATGATTAGTTAGAATAGGCGTTCTTTCAATCAATTGGCCAAGACGTTGGATAAGCGGGTTCCTGATCAGAACAACAAGGAGGTTCATTCAAAAACAGGGAAGTAATTCTCCTCTTTTATATATAGATTTTGCATGCTACAGCTTTTGATTTGAAAGCAGAAATAGCAATAGAAAGATAGACAGATTACAAAGTTTTAGGGGTTTAGAGATGCATGGAGTGCCCCGGCAAGCTTGTACTGAAACTTGCGCGCTCGAAGAAGATTCTCACTGTCCCAATTATCAAGGCCCTCACCCAAAAGGGCGGGCCTGATGGTCCCGTGCTCCGATACTTCCATATTTGTAGGTGGAGGCACATCGATCATCAAGGCTTCTTGAAGATGATTGACTTGACCGCCTGCCCCCTTCTTTCCTCTCTTAGGCCATCATCGTTCTCTGTCAAGCAAAGTTCTATGAATTGGAGTGCTACTTCTTCCTCTCCTCCCTTTTTGGGTGCAACCCTCGGGCGTTTCCTTTTTTTAGGTTGCTCCTTGATTTCTTTCTTTGTCAGCTTGTACCCTAAGCCAAAAGTATGTTTTTGGGACGGGATGTCTGGAATTTCAGGAATTCCTTACAGCTTTCTCCCTAACCCCTTGCTTGGCTAATACCCGTTCTTCTAGAAGTAGCGAGCAATCATCTATGCATTACCTGAATACCTTGGCTCGACTAAGTCTTCCTTATGTATTGCGGTGACGTATTCCAAAGACTGGAAATAAGATGAGGTGGCCAACTCGGTGTATGAAACAATGTCGGCTTTGTAAATCGCAAACTCCTCTTCAGCGAAGATGGAAATTAGCTTAGCCTTGATGATGAATTTAATCTTTTGATGAAGACTGGATGGCACCACTCCGGCCAAATGAATCCATGGCCGTCCGAGCAACATGTTGTATGCTGAAGGTATTTGTAGAACTTGGAATTTGATAGCAAAGGTAACAGACCCTATCTCAACAGGTATCTCAATTTCCCCCATTGTCTCTCTCCTAGATCCTTCGAAGGCCCGTATGACAATGCTGCTGTGGTTTAAGTGGGATTGGTCCATCCCAAACCTCTCCAAGGTCGAGTACGGGCAAACATTCAGAGCCGATCCATTATCCACCAGTACCTTTGATACGATCATCCCCTTGGTTTTGACGGTTATATGTAGTGCCTGCGTGTGTCCCGTTCCGTCGGCGGGGATCTCATCGTCAATAAAAGTGATGACATTTGGTGCCATGATGAGCCCCACCATGTTTTGCAGGTTGTCAGGGGTAAAGCTATTCGGCACATGGGCTTCTTTAAGGACTTTAAGCAAGGCATTCTGATGGGTTTCGGAGGTGAGAAGCAGACCCAACATGGAGATGTGAGAAGGGGTTTTCTTAAGTTGCTCCATTACATCATAGTCATTTTTCTTTAAGGCTTTGGTGAATTCGGCGATTTCGTGTCCATCAAAGGATTAGAACATTATCCCTCCTTATCTTTTCCTTTCCTTCTTCTTTCTATCTCTTCTGAAATATAGCATCGGCCAGACCTAGTCATTCCCCCACTTTCCGCAATAGGTTCATCTATGGTAAGAGTTGGGGGGTAGTTCCAGGATACCTTATGCAGGTCGGTAACGGGTGGTTGCGTCAACAGAGGTAGGGTTGTTCTTTGTGGTATTGGTAGGGAAACGGATGTTGGTTTTTCGTCTGAAGGAGAATGGGTAAGGTGATGGGTGACAGGGGGATACCCCGAGGCACAGGAGTGTATACAGGAGGCGGGGGCCTCATGGCTCTTCGAGGGTCTGTGTAGGGGATGAACCCGGCCATTGCAATCATGGGTTCTAGGACTCCCGGCTCTTGGTAGGGGGTGAGAATGATACGGAAATGCGAAGGGTAAGGTAGGGCTTCGGTGGTTAGGATTAGACCGGTTTGCATAGGCTGGATGATTAGGATAGGTTCCAGGGTGGTGGCTTCAAGGGGATTAGCTGTTTGAATTCTGACTGGGAGAGCAGTACCCTTTGGGATGAGGATCTCCTGAAGGCCCCTAGGTAGCTGCTCCGAGGTCGGCAAGCCTTATCGGGTTCCCCCTTTTTTCTGTCATCTTGGACAATTTTCAGTAGTTTATCAGTGACGGCCCTTAATGTGGCGGAAATATCAACCAATTTGCCCTCTATCTGTCTTGGATCGATGGCTCGATCCTTTGGTGGGGTGGCCCTTTTTTCCACAGGGTCCATATCCTCTTGCATTGGTTGTTTCCCTCATTTTATGGCAAGGATTCGGGCGGCGTGATTGTGTTGATCGGGAGTGTCGCCTTCCTTGCACATTTGCATTGTTCTTCGTCGGGTACGGACTAAAGTTCAAAGGACGGGGGTCACTTGTGTTTCTCTTTTCCCTTTCTTTTGAAGCAATAGTGACCTACAATGCAAGCAGTCTCACAAAAGCTATAGCTAGTCTTTTGATGAGATGGGGGGAAGGAAAAGAAAATAAAGAAAAACAAAGCAAAAAGATTGCAAGTTAGGTTCTTGATTTGGAAAGGTTTTATGCGATGCGTGTCCTAAGGATGCCCCTGCTTTTTGAGGGGGACTAAGCATGATGCTTTGGCTCATGTCTAGAGATAAGGGATTGCCCCTGCATGCAAATACCATACCTGCCCCTGTTCATTCATCCATTCGTAGATTCATTCATTCATTCATTTGACAATAGGAAAGATTTTATTAAGATGAATTTGTTTTGATACATAGGATTTTCTCAAGAATACATAGAAATGGGGAGGGGGAACATTTTCCTTAGGGCTTCCACTTATATCTACTTTTACATCATAGGATCCTAAACTACTCTTGAGCCTCCGGATCTGCTTTGTTGGTAGGAGCCCTTGATTTGAATTGCTCCCTTGTCTTCTCGGCAACCTTATCTCCATGAGCGAAGAGGGATTAGGGCCCCTCTTTATGAGATGACTTTGATGCATGCCATGAATCCTTAGGGTCTCGTGGTACCCGTAAGAGTTTTGGGTTGGCTTATTTTGAGCGAGAAGGTCTTTAGGCCTTTCTCTATGGGTTGATTGGATGCATGAAGATGCATTGACTTGAGTTACTTTGGGAACTCTTGTCTTGAAGTGAATTCCGATGCATGAACAATTATGATGCATGTACATGGAAGCAACAAGAATTAGATGGCATAATAGGGAATATTAAGCAAAATTTGTAAGGAAGAATAAAGCGGTCGCCCTTTCCTCCTTTATTTTGAAATTGTCGCGTGTGTCTTAAATCTGGCAGAGGTTCGGTTGTGCATGGGGTGCTACATGAGCATGAGGTTAGGGGTTTACTAATGCTTCCTAAAAAGCTCGGTCCCCGAACCTTCAAACCTTCGGCGTCCACCCCCGAAAGGGTGAACTCCATCTTTGGTTGGTGGTTCAAGCAAGGGAACTATCAAGAGACCATAGGCTAAGAAACTGACACAACATCTGCCCACAGTCAATATACTGTTCTCCCTTCTATCTAGAAGGGTAGTAACCGGGTAATATATGTAAGATGCAAATGCAAGTGAGCGCACCAAGTGTGTGTGGAATTTTCGAAAAATGGAGGAAAGGACCCAACAACACACATCACATCCTGTCCATTCATTCACATACATGAAAACAAATAAGACATGAAACAAAATAAGAATGTGAACCAAGGTCCACCTACAAAAGAAAAATGCAAAGAGTTAGTAACTTTTCGACAAACTCAATGCACGGTAAAATAGATGACCAATGCAAGAACATAAATGTAAGCAATGGATGTAAGTGGTGACAATTATTTGAAAATCATTTTGAAAAATAAGGTTTGTGTTGGAAACTTGAAAAAATTGAAGAGTGGATAAAACTGGACAAAGTAACCGGAGATTCTTGGTGAGTGAAGGGTGAAGAGACATGTTCATGGCCTAACCCTCTAAGTTTCCCCAGCGGAGTCGCCAGCTGTCGCGCCCCGGTTTTTGGGTGTCCAAGATCCTTTCGGCTCAGAGACCCTAAAGCACGAAACTCTGTCACTAGAACTCATCCTCCTAAAAGGACAAGTGCGACTAGGTTTGAAAATTGATTTGACTAAGAGCTTTTTAGAAAAATAGGAGTCGCCACCTAACTTGATAAAGGTGAGTTAGGGCACCTAAAACTAAGCGTTAATCCGAAGATTAAACTCAAAAAGGTTTTTGAAATCTCCCTCAAGAGAGGGTTTTTAGAAAAATAGATTGTTTGGCAACCATTGGAATGTTTAAGCCCTTTTTGAAAATAACTCCATTTTGGTCTTTCGAAAACAGAAATCCAAGGTTCGGGGGTTGGTTACGTGTAGGGAAGATATCCTAAGATCATCACCCTACCCCGCCCTTTCGGTACCTACATGTCTAACCACCATTGATTCACTCACTAGAATAACCGGTCACCATTGTCCACTTAATATCCACTTTAGAACTTTGAAAAAGGGATTTAATCATCACTTTTTGGATGAATGATGCATGATGCAAGTTTTGGAAGAAGTTTGAAAATAATAGAGGTTTTGAAAGAGTTTGGAATAGAAACTTTGAATTGATTGGAATTTTTGAAAAAGGGATTGGGGTTGAAATAAAAGTTATGACCGCACCATTTTAGGTTGCCTACGTATCTCATTTAGCGAGAATCAGATCAATCGTAGTTCCGACAAGAGCCCGATGGAAAATAGGCGCATTAGGGCCTTTGGAAGGTTAGAAGACACTTTGGGTCTTTGAAGGAGTTTAAGACACTTTAAGGTCTTTGGATAAGTTTGAGACACTTTAAGGTCTTTGAAAAAGTTGAAGACACTTTGTAGTCTTGAAAAAGTTGAAGACTCTTTGTGGTCTTGGAAGTCTTGACTTGAAATTGGAAGTGAAGTGTTTTGAAAATGCTTTTGGATTGACTCCAAGGGAGTTTTAGAAAAATGATTTGTCATGGCTCAAGAGAACTTGAAAGTATTTTTGAAATCTTGTTTTGAAATCCTAGGAGGCATGACTTTAGAATGTTTGGATGAATTAGTTTTTGAAAGTGGTTTTTGAAAATGGCTAAATATTTGGAATCCTAACATGGACAACCTTAGAAGTTGTTCTTGCTTTGTCACTTGTCCTTGGAATCCCTAACCATGGGAGGGCTAGGGACACCTTAGGTTTGTGACCTTTTGAAAACGTTTTTGGAAATGTCTCAAAGATAGAGTGTAGGAACATTAGAAAAGTGTACGGAGTTGGGTTTTTGAAGTCATCGGGATAGGAGGTTTTGGAGGAATAGGTTATGAGGATAATTTGAAAGTTTGAATGATCATTTAGGAAAAGGTTCAAGAGTTGGAACCTTTGAAGTTCACTTAACCTAGGTTGGGTTAGACTAGGGTTAGGGGGAACCTAAGGTTAAGAAGACTACGGGTTAACTAACTACGATTGAGTCAACCTAGGGTTAGGCAACTAGGGTCAAATTAACCTAAGGTTAGGTAACTAGGGTCAAGCTAACCTAGAGTTAGGTAACTAGGATCAAGTTAACCTAGGGTTAGGTAACTAGGGTCAAGTTAACCTAGGGTTAGGTAACTAGGGTCAAGTTAACCTAAGGTTAGGCAACTAGGGTCAAGTTAACCTACGGTTAGGCAACTAGGGTCAAGTTAACCTACAGTTAGGTAACTAGGGTCAAGTTAACCTACGGTTAGGTCACTAGGGTCAAGTTAACCTAGGGTTAGGTAACTAGGGTCAAATTAACCTAAGGTTAGAGTGGAGAATGGTCTTGAAAGTTGTTTTGATGCACTGTTGGAAAGAGTTTTGAAAACACAACATGATATGCAATGGACTTTGGTTGGTAATCTTTATGAAGATCATTTCCATGAAAATTTTAACTCTAGTCAAGAGTAGAGTTTGTATGGTTGGTGATTGGAAACCATTCCAAGGAAGGTTTCCTCATGGCCATTATAACCACAATCTTGACAAGAATACAAGGGTTCAAAAATCAACATAATGATAGTAATTTTTAGAACATCATTTTTATGCAAAGATAAAGAGAATGCATTTTTGAAATCATCTTTGGGGAAGGATTTTGAAAACCATTTTTCAAGAAAACCATTCCATCAAGAGAGGGTTCATATGGCCAATAAAAAGGGAGACCACTCAAGGGAGGGTTCCGTGGGGCCATTCCAACCACTAACTTAGAGAGAATGGAAACCTTGAAAATTAGAGAGTTTGAAAGCAACTTTTATGCAATGGTGTAAAAGAATGAATTAAGGGGTTGTGAGGGATTTTCTAACGCATGACTCTTAAAGTCTCACCCTAAACCTCAAAGGGCCAACTCTTGGAACAATTTTTTAAAGGACATGTAGAACTTGGAAATGTCATTAAATTAAGAGCAATGCAAGCATTGTGGAATATGGCAATAAACATAAAATGAAGCCAAGCATACAAGACATGATCAAAATAATAATATGCAAAGGGTCATGATTCACATACAAGACTTTTAGGCTTCACCATACAAACAAGGGGCTCTTAGGCCATACCATCTTAAAGTAGGCTAGTGAGAGGTCCCCCTACATGATGGCTCTCACTTGCTTTCCTCTAGGCATGATCTAGGAGCCCTCTTGGCTCAAGCATGCAAGAAAGGGGGGGGTTGAAGATGGGGATTAAAATAGAGAATAGCCTAAGTAGGCTAGGAGGGAGAAGAGAAGAGTGGGGGAGAGCACAAATATAAAAGGGATACCACCTTTTACCTTCAACACTCTTGTAATCTTCAATGGATGTCTTTATTGAAGCTTGAGTGACTTCAAGAAGGCTTGAGAGGCTTGAGTGGAGTGTATAAGTGTGTATGAGGCTTTGTATATAAGTGTATAGGCTTAAGAGGGGTAGAATCTAACCTAAGTGTTGGAGGGAGGAATATATGTAGAGATTCGAGTTTCTAGAGTGATTTCAGCAAAGTTTCATATCAATTTCAGCTCTGGAATATGCAAGGGGGGAGGCCTCTATTTATAGGCAATCTGGAACAGACCATGTGCATGTGATACATGCGCATGGCCAAACTTTGACCGTGCGCATGTAAGACATGCGCAGGTATTATTCCATTGCCAAAATAACATGTGGCACCCAATATACTGGTTAAATCTTGATCGTTGATCGAAAGTCGGTCGATTTGGACAAAATTTGAGTGTATGTAGCATACGCTCCATCACCGGGAAGATTCACCCAAACTTTGCCTTGATAATTGGGCCAACCGGGAAGGTTCCAGGGGAATCGATCGCACTTGGAATGTTCTCCTAGTGCTTCCGATGAACTTTCATGTTTTCGAAGAGTTTGAATTATGTTCAGAAGTGTGGGATATCGTCTTGGGAAGCGTGCCAAAAAGGACACTTTTGTGGAGTGTCTGCGATACGCTTCGTGTGTGTTCGAAAGTAGCTGTTTTCATTTGATGTGATCGAGGCCTTCGAGAAGCGATCTATTCGATCGGACCATTTCGATGGAAAGTACTCTGGAAATACTTTCTAGAATTCCCAAATTTACGCATTTCTTAAGTCGTTTGATGGTGTGTTTTGATTAGGGAACCGAAGAAAAAGTCAACCTTGGCGGAGCATCTACGAGGCGCTCTAGGGGTTGCTGAAAGTCATGGTTTGCACACCGTACGATGGAGGGCTTCGGGGAGCGATCTATTCGATCGAACCGTATCGATGGAGAGATCTATGGACGAGCTTTTGAGAATTCCCTGATTTACGCATTTCTCAAGTCAGTTGACGGTGTGATATAATCAGGGAATCGGGTGATAAGACAATTTAAGCGGAGCGTTTGCGAGACGCTCCAGGGAACTTTTATCGCATCGTGTGAGTTTAGCGTCGTAGGGTATTTCTCGGGTTAAACAAAGGCGTGCAGTGAAATCCTTTATTCTAAACCCCAAGGCCGGTGCTGTTTCGGGGCATTTTTGGCCTCCAGGGGCGAAATGGTCATTTTAACCGGAGTTGGCTGGAAATGGTCAGGAATGGTCTGGTATATTGTGTTAGGCGTGTAGGGCTGTTCAAGGATGGTTTTGAGAGAGTTTGTCACCGTTCAGCGAGGTTCGTGCTGTGCTAAGTCGTTCAGGGGAAAAATGGTCATTTTGACCAGAGTGAGCCGGAATAAGACTGGATTTGGACCAAATGGCGTGTGGGGGATGCCCAATGGTTTGACAACATTATGGAAGGACAAACTTATTGTTTTGAGGGATTTTAAACTTTCCCAAAACATACCTGGAGGCCCAAGGGGTAGATTTGGTCATTTTTCACCGAGTCAAGCTAGCAAGCGCCGGTGTTGACCTAGGTGTTGGTTCCCGAGACCGCTCGGTCTCGAAAAACTACCTGTGCGGTGTTGGTCTCTAAGAACGCCTGGTCTTAGAGAGCTATCTGTAGGGTGGTGTTGGTTCCTAAGAACGCCTGGTCCCAGAAAGCTACCTAGAAGGGTGGTGTTGGTCTCCAAGAACGCCTAGTTCCGGAGAACTACTGAATGACGGACATTCTACATTGGCGGGCTAGCGGGGGCCAGAAGTGAACCGTCTAGAATCTTTGATGAGGTGTTGGTCCCTGAGATCGCCCGATTCTGGGAAGCTACCTGAATGGCGCTGGTTTCTAGGTCCGCCTAATCCGAAAAACTGCCTGGAATAATGGTGTTTAAAGCTTTAGCGGTTCCTTGTGGGCCCGAGAAGCGACCAGCTGGTTGGATTGGAGATTGAAAGGCTCATCTTGAGCCTGCATGTGTCGTGATGTTAGAAACCGAATCCGGTCGGGCCAAAGATTGCCGAGCGGGCAAAAATGGGGTGCTTGCATTTGTGCAAGGCGATAAGCACTTGATGAAAAAATAACTTCTTTATATTTTTAAACTCACTTCTAATGATAAGGAAAAAAAACTCCAATCTGATAAGAAATTTAATAGTAAATTAAGTATATGTTTTTATTCTACAACCATTAACTCAAATACTTGTAATATCCTTCACATTTGTATATCATATATGAATTTTTCAAACAGGATAAAACTTACCACTATACATTATATGAAAGTCAAAATTCAATGAAATGTATTTTCACTATCTTCTCAATTCTAGTAATAAATGTAAAAATGAGTTTTTAAAAATTATAGCACTTCATTATAAAATCTTATAAACACAATAACCAAGTCAACTATCTCATTGAACTCAACTATTTGTTAACTTTCTCCTTCATTACCCTTTTTGTGACAACAATTAATCATTCGTTTCTTTTGATCATTTCTATTAGTTTCCTTCATGTTTTTCATAGAAGAATTCACTATTTTTATAATCAAACAAATATGTTTGTTCTTCATTTTTTTCATAGAAGAATTCACTATTTCTATAGTCAAACAAATATGTTTGTTCAGAACTATGAGTGAAGTCCCATATCGTCCAAATATGAATATCATCACTTTCATATATGTCTTGGGCAACCCTCACCTTGCAAACCGATTTTCAAGTTAAGCTCATAGGTTCTTCAACATGGTATCAGAGTTGGGTTCGAAAAGGCCTTCACCTCTTGCGACAACTCAACTCGCGCTCTTACCTCATATCTTCACGCTTCGTGTGAGGGGGGGTGTAAGAGAAGTCCCACATCACCCGAATACAAAGGCCATCACCTTCATTATGCCCCTGGACAATCCTCACCTTGCAAGTCGATTTTCAAGGTTGATTTAGGCCCATGGGTTCTTCAACATGGTATCAAAGTTGGGTTCCGAAGGGTTTTCACCTTTTGGAACTACTCAGTTCACGCTCTTACCTCATATCTTCAAGCTTCGTATAAGGGAATGTATAAGTGAAGTCTCATATTGCCCAGGTACGAAGGTCATCACCTCCATATATGCATGGGGCAACCCTCATCTTCCAAGCCGATTTTCAAGGTTAAGTTAAACCCATAAGTTCTTCAACAAGAACAAATACGTATATTAATATTTGATTTTGTTCGTATTTAAGTTAGTTCAGGCACCCATTGGCATGCCCATAACTCGGACTCATGAATCTATGGGATAGTAGTTAAGTAACTCCCCACACTTCCCATTATAATGGAAAGTTACATCTCATATTCTCATAGCACTAGAGTGTTGGAGTGCAGTTGAGTTGTAGATAGTGTGAGTGTAATTGGGTTCTATGGGTTTGATTACACTTCACCGCGAGTAATACACAATACTATCACAAGTTGCATATAGAATATTTTCTGGTTTTAAAAGTTTCGGATCTTCTTCGGGTTTCAAACCCAAAAGATATGTCTAAGTCCTCTTTTGGATTATATATATTCTGCAGATTTTAATTAAGCACATGGACATACAATCAGCATTCATTTTTTGTGGTGTAAAACTAGATTTCATGTTTCACATTAGCTTTTTTGTTAAACTCTGTAATTCGTGTTCCCACAACTTTTATATCGCACATGTGTCATATTTTAAGGTGTTTACACTATCCAACTCTGATGCACTAAAAATTGATAAGAATAAATTGTAGTTTTGATGCACTCTTATCATTTTCTTTTCATGATTATCATGTATTACTAGTAGAAGATTTGAGAAAGATGAGAATTTTTTGAGAGAATACTGCATAGTTTCTTATTGATGAATAACCGTAAGCACAAGGCAATACAGAGTACTCATATTTAAAGTAAAAAAAATAACAACTGATTTTTGTAACATCCGTAGGACGATATACTCTTCATATTTTTTATTGACTGGTTTCAAATGCACCTAGACTTAAAGCAGCTTCTATGCATTTCACCAAAAGTGATTTGGATCCGATATACTGGGTTTGTATAGCTGGAATTTCCTGATCTGTTGAACTACCATCTTTGTTTGAATTTGTTGCTATTGAAACTCTTTTATCCCCCTACATCTCTCCACTGATATTGGCAGCATTGTGGAAATATCCAGCCTTATCACTTCGATAATTTTGGGTCAACTTATCGCTCCACTGATTTCCATAATTGTCAACCTGTGTTGTGCTAATACTCTCCCTCAAACTGTGTTGGGGTTGGAGGTAGAGTTTGGTTTGAAAGTAATTGAGAGTAGCCTTTGACATGGGTTTAGTGAGGAGGTCTGCAACTTGATCAGTGGTGGAGATGTGTCGAGTGACAAGGAGTCCAAATGCAACTTGTTCGAGCACAAAATGGTAATCCAAATTAATATGTTTAGTACGGGCATGAAACACCGGATTAACAGTCATATGAAGAGCACTAAGGTTGTCACAGTAGAGTATTGGAGAAGATTTCATTGGAATGTGAAGATCTTTTAGAATAAATGTCAACCACGTGAGGTCAGCTGCAGTGTTGGCCATGGCTCGATACTCAGCTTCTGTGCTAGATCAGGATATCGTATGTTGTTTCTTCGCACACCAGGAGATGAGATTTCCTCCAAGGAAAGTGCAATATCCAGTGGTGGAACGTCGTGTATCGGACAGCCTGCCCAATCTGCATCAAAGAAAGCATACAGATCAAGTGTAGTGTTAGAAGTAAAATGTAAACCCATTTCAATTGTACCTTTGACATATCGTAAGATACGTCAAACCAATTTTAAATGTGTAAGATTGGGAGCATGCATGAATTGAGACACATAGTTAACATTGTATGAAAGATTTGGTCGTGTGAGTGTTAGATATTGTAGAGCACCTACAAGTGCTCGAAAGTAACTTGGATCTTCCAGAGGAGTTTCATTTGATGACATTTTTGTCTTTGCTTCAATTGGTGTGCTCATGGGTTTACAGTCTACCATGTTGGCTCGTTCGAGTATGGTAAAGGCATAGTGTGACTGGGATAAGTGAAGACCATTGGTTGTTTGAGAGATGTCGATGCCAAGGAAGTGATAAACTGGTCTCAAGTCCTTCATTGCAAATTCAGAGCTGAGGAGTTGAATGAAGGTTGTCACAAGCACTGTAGTGGATCCTGTGAGGAGTATATCATCTACATAAAGAAGAAGAATTAGCAAACCATGATCAAAATGAAAAATGAATAAGGATGGATCTGCTAGGTTGCAAAAGAAACGATATTTAAGAAGAAAAGCACTGAACCGATCAAACCAAGCACGAGGTGCTTGTTTGAGACCATGGAGAGCTCTTTAAAGCTTGCAAACATGTGTTGGGTATTGACGGTCTGCCATTCCTAGTGGTTGTTCCATATATATAACTTCTAAATTTAAACCATGTAGGAAAGCATTTTCTACATCAAGTTGATGAATGGGCCATTTCTAAGCTAGTGCTATAGTGATGACCATGCGAATGGTTCTAGGTTTGATGACTAAAGAGAAGGTTTCGATGTATTCCACTCCATCAATTTGATGATACCCCTTTGCAATAACTCAAGCTTTGAGACGATCTAGGGAGCCGTCAGGTTCGAGTTTGGGCTTGGGAACCCACTTAAAGCCAATGACATGCATGTCAAGAGTGCGAGGAACAAGTTGCCAGGTTTGGTTTTGATGTGGAGCCGCGAGTTCCTCGTCCATAGCATCTTTTCAGCTAGGATGAGCCAAGGCTGATCGAACATTATGTGGCTCACGGGGGATATTGGCAGATGATGTGGAAGTCAAGGCATACTTTGGATTGGGTTTAACAACTCCTCATTAAGAACGAATAACCATGGAGTGTGAAGGTAGTGCTTGTGGGGGTTGTATTGGTTGAAATAACTCAGGCTCGATCTATGGAGCTGGTTGAGATGGCTCGGGCTCAAGCTGAGAAGGGTGCTCTAGTTGCTCAAAAGGCTCGGACTCGAGCTGTAAGAGTTGTTGCTCGATTGGTGAGGGTCGTTTTGATTGCTCGATAGGCTCGGACTCAAGTTGTGTTGTGCTAGTATCATAGAGAGGCAGACATATATCTTCAGATGGAGGGTAAGAAGCCACTGGTGGTTGTAAAGGACTTAAGCATGGTGAGATAAGTCTTGGCAATGGAGTCTCTATAAAGGAATTAGAGTTAGTATAAGGTAACCATGAATCAAATATGTTGATAACATGTGGTGCAGAAGGCGTAATGCTGGGTTTGCAAGCATTCTTATATGGAAAGATTAACTTATCAAAAACTACATGCCGAGAGATGAAAAAAAAATTCTTGAAGGGTGAAAGCACTTGTATCCTTTATGTTTATCACTATACCCTACAAAGATACAGAGAATAGTTTTTAGATCAAATTTGTGACGCCATATGTCCCAAATGTAAGGAAAACATTTAGAGCCAAAGACACGAAGTGAAGAATAAATAGGATGAGTATCATGCAATGTAAAATATGGAGTTTCAAAATTAAGAGCAGATGAAGGCAATCGATTAATAAGGTATACAGCTGTAGTGAAAGCTTCTACCCATAGAAATAGAGGAGCACCACTGTGAAATAACATAGTCATACCTAGTTCGCGTATAATCCTATGTCGCCTTTCAACCATACCTGTCTGCTCAGGGGTATGTGGACATGACACCTGATGAATGGTGCCTGTGGAGAGAAAATGAGATGATAATCTAGAGTTGTTGAATTCTCCTCCTCCATCGGAATGAAAAATCTTGATTTGTTTGTTAAATTGTCGTGTGGCATATTGTTTAAAGGCTAAATATGCATTTCCAAAATCATATTTATGTTGTAAGGGAATAATCCATGTATATTTAGAGAAATCATCAACCAAACAAGCATAATATCTGAATTTCCCAATTGATAAAACAGAAGCAGGTCCCCACAAATCATAGTGAATTTTTTCAAAAATACCAGAACTTGAATGTTCAGAACAAGAAAACGATAATCTACTAAGCTTTCCTAATTGACAACTATCACAAAGATGTTCAGATTTCAAAGCACCTACGACATCAATCAACCCTTTATTTTTTAATAACTGTAAAGCCGAAAACTGAGGATGTCCTAAGCGTTGATGCCAAACGTCTGATGAGCTAGATTTGAACCAATGGAAAAAATGCAACTCAGGCAAAGTGGGAAGAACGTAAAGATCACCCTTGCGCCTCCTTGTTATCACTAGTTGTCCTGTTTCTCATTCCTTAATACAAAAATCAATACTTGAGAATTCACAGTTAACAGGAAACTGAGTGGTTAGCTAACTGACAGAGAGCAAATTTTTTGTTAAGTCAGGAACTAGCAGGACATCACGAAGAGGTAAGCTAGTATTTTGTTGCTTAATAAAAGAGTCTCCAATACCGAGAATTGGTAGAGAAGATCCATCGCCAATAAGAACAGAATTTATACCGAAGTATTTGTGAATATTAGTTAACATACCTGGCTTACCTGTCATGTGGTTGGAGGCTCCCGTGTCTGAGGTCCACTCTGTTTCTACGATGGTGTTATCCAAGGTGATAGCAGTAAGAGCTTGTGGAATTTCATCATATTGAGTTAGCTTCTTGGGCACCCACCAGCAGATTTTTGCAATATGACCCATTGTGCCACAATACTGGCATTTTTCATCACGGTAAAGATCTCTTTCTACATGAGTCATATAGCGTTCACCTGGTGGTGGAGGACGTCGCTGTTGAGAGGTAAAAGTGGGGTCATCAGAAAAGCTTCGATTTTGGTCTCAAGGTTGTTGTGCCTGAAATCCTCTCCCAGTAGATGTGAATTTTTGTAAGTTGCTATGATATCTGGAGGAAGGCTACTGGGAGCGCTGTTGTTGGCACATTTGTATGACTAGAAAACCAACTCTGCCGTTAGTCAAGACTTTGAAGTTGGGAGATCAGCTCCGAGTATGATGGCCTTGGGGGCTTCAGCATAGTAGTTGTGAAGGTTTCATATTGAGGACCGAGACTAGTAAGAAGGCAGAATACTTTCTCTTTGTCTGGGACAGGTTTCCCAATAGCTGCTAGATTATCATGTAAACCTTTGAAAGTTCGGATATGTTCTCCAAAAGTTTTGTCGTCTTCTTTGTGAAGATAAGTGACTTGTTGATGAAGTGTGAATTCGCGTTCTTGCGAATCTTGAGCATATGCATCTTTGAGTGCTTCCCAAACGGCGTGGGTTGTGTCTAATCCAACGATGAGGCTAAGCGCTTCTTCAGAAAGTGTTCCAATTATCCACCTACAAAGAAGACGATCCGCCTTTCGCTAGGCAACGAGTGCTTCTGTTAAATTTGGTGCAGAATTTGCTGCATCTGTGGTGTTGTTTGGATCTGGTGTGGTGCATTGGGTGGGAGCAAGATCTTCATTTGTAAAATGGCCAACCAGTTCTTGGCTTTCTGCAAGGGCCAAGGCTTGTTCACGCCACAAGGGGTAATTGGTGGGAATGAGTTTGAGTGTAATGAAATTACCAACATTGAAAGATAGTGAAGACATGGTTACAGGAATTGTCAAGCTGTGTTGTTGCTGGGTGCTCACACTAGCTCTGTTACCAAGTAGAAGATTTGAGAAAGATGAGGATTTTTTGAGAGAATACTGTATAATTTCTTATTGATGAAGAACCGTGAGCACAAGGCAATAAAGAGTACTTATATTTAAAGGAAAAAAAATAACAACTGATTTTTGAAAAATCCGTAGGACGATATACTCTTCATATCTTTGACGATATACTCTTCATATCTTTGATTGATTGATTTCAAATGTATCTAGACTTGAAGCAGCTTCTATGCATTTCACCAAAGGTGATTTGGATCCGATATACTCGGTTTGTATAGCTGGAGTTTCCTGATCAGTTGAACTTGTTGAGTCAATGCCTTGATTTTGATGATAACAAAACATGGTTAAATGATCTAATAATTCTACTTAGTGTGCAGATGAATTATTAATTAGATCTTGACTTGAAGCTTATCATAATAGAGGATTTATGATGAAAAGCATGATGAAGTGATGTATTCTACAAAAGGTGATATTATAAGAAGAAAAAGGATTCTCAAGTTGATGAAAATCCTAGATTGAAGATTGATAAGCATGAAAGAATAGCATATTCAACAATGGTGATTTTATAAGGGAATGAAAATGATGGATATCAAAGAAGAAGAATGAAAATGATCAAAGTCTTGATTTAAAAGATTGAAGACTTTGAGTACTTGAAGATATCTTGCAAGAATGGAAAAAGAAGAGACCGACTCAAAAACATAAAAGCTTTCTTGATAGATGTAAAGATGTCTTGAAGACATGGAAGGAATCACAAGCTTTGGAAAGCTTTCTTGAGTTGTTGAAGTCCATGGAGAAGCCATGTTGATTGAAGAAATGAAGATTCTAAGTCATGGAAGCTCTCTTGAAGATATTGAAGAAGACTTGAATCAATAGATGAAGCTATGATAATGGAAGAGCTCTACAAGTGATGAAAATGAAGAAAACTCACCTTGAATGGATTGAAGATGTTCTTGGAGTCATCTAATCTTGAAGAAGTGTTTGCAAGCTTTAAAAAGCCTATTTAGATGATCCTTGAAGAGATTGGAAGCTTTGAAAAAGAATGAAGAAAAGTTGCAAAAATATGGGTTTTTGGAAAAAGGGTCGACTCCTCAAGTTAAAAGAGCCGACTCATTCGAACAGAGCCTTGGAATTCTGCTGGAAGCTTAAAAGAGTCGACTCCTGGCCAAAAAGAGTCGACTCATTGCAACAGAGAACAAACAATTCTGCAGACTGCTGAAAAGAGTCGACTCCTGGGACAAAAGAGTCGACTCATTTGGACAGAAACTTGAAAAATCTGCTGAAATGCAAAAAGAGTCGACTCATTGATAAAAGAGTCGACTCCTAGACTCTAACGGCTAGTTTTCTGACAGACGGTATGGGCACAAACACAACCAAATCTTCTCCCATACTTCTCCAACGGCTAGAATCGATCCATACCTATATATATGAGATACATACAGCTTCAAAGAAAAAAAATAGAGCAATCATACCATTCATATCAAGTGCTTCAAAGCTAAAAATCACATGCACCTAACTGTTACATATTCTTGCTGAGTGTTTAAAGTTATCTATTGAGTTGTATTCATTTGTATACTCACTAGGAGAGTCACTCTTTGTATAATCTTCATTCATTCTTGTTTGGGAGGGTTTGTAACCTTGTAAGTTTAAGTGTTCTTGGGAAAAACACTTGTAAGTTTAAGAGAAGCTTGGACAAATCTCTTGGGTTTTGAAAGCTTGGGAAGAAGCTTTTGTAAAGAGTGAGCTGGGCACTCGTGGCACAACCAGCGGCTGTGTAAGGTGTATTGCATAGTGGAATTCCTTCGAAAGAATCGAAGAAGAGAGGACGTAGGCAAGGTTGGCCGAACCTCTATAAATCTGGTGCATATTTCTTCTGCCTCTGTTTTGCTTACTTGCTCATTATGCATGCTTGCAAATACTTGCTTTAATGTACACTTCATTTGCTTGATACATATACTTTGATTATTTGTTTCTAAAATCCATAAACGATTTTTTAGTTGAAACTCTTGTTAAAAATTCTATAAAACCCAATTCACCCCCCCTCTTGGGTTGCCTACTTGGGCCAACAGAACTATCATCTTGGTTTGAATTTGTTGCTATTGAAACTCTTTTATCCTCCAACGTCTGTCCACTGATATTGGCAGTATTGTGAAAATATCTAGCCTTAGCACTCTGATAATTTTAGGTCACCTTATCGCTCCACAGATTTCCACAATTGTGGAGCTATGTTGTGCTAATATTACTATCATAACTTCTTGGTTAATTTAGTGCATTAAAGAAAATTTTTGCCGAAACTGGGCATTGGATAAAATTTTCAGGTATTATCCTATATTTGGGATAAAAATATATACATATGTCACTTTTTGCCGCTTTGACATTCATTGAGAGGTTAGGAGTTAGGACTTCCCCACCATTATTGCTCTTGTTATTCCCTGTGTGCCACTTACACACCTACTGAAAGTGAGCCTAAGAGTAAGGATAGTCACCAATTTTGCAAAATACACAATGTTATTCTGTTATTTCTATTTTTTTCTTTTTCTTTTTCATAAGAAATGTAAAACTTCATTCGGATCATCCTATTTACCGACTTTTCTAATTATTTTTTTCTTTTTCACTAATTTTAGTTTCATTTTTAGTATAAAAAATGTCTAAATCTTAATTAAAAGTTCATAAAAATAAATAAATTAATTAATTTGAGTTGAAAAACTAGTTGAAAAAACTAATCGGAACAATGTTATAAATTTCAATATTTGCATCATGAAAAATTATTAGATGGCTTAGAACCACCAGATGGCATGAATGGTTTGGAGGTCTTGAATCTTGATCATCAAACATGCATCACTTAAAACTCATAGACATTGTAACATTAAGGCTCCGTTTGATAGAGCTTAAATTTAGTTTTTTTTCATTTTATTTTGTGTGCTTATAAGTAAAAAAGTTTAATTTTTTTTAGCATTTTTAGTTTTATAAACTAAGATAAGTAAAAAAGCAACCAAAAAAAATGCAAAAAAGTTTTAAAAATCTAACTTTTTTGCTTATAAGCCAAAAAAAGTCTCAACAAAAAAGCTTAAAAAAATTGTACCAAATGGGCCTTAAGATGACACCTGAAATTATAAGTTCAGTGACACATGACAACATGGCATGCTCTAATTGGTCAAGGCCAACATGTCAGTCGTGTGATGGTAATTTACTTATCCAAGAAAAAAAAACTTTATTATTTACTTATCCAAAAATCATCTTGATTTTTCCTAGCTATCAAACCTCAACTTGTGTTAGTATTGATAATTATTTTGGTTTGTAGAATATTATTGGGGGGGCACTTTAATTTAAGTTTATCACCAAAGCAAATAGTCTATACCTTGAAATGATTCCCTCGAAAACTTTTCTATTCTCAAGCCACATTATCAACTAAAGTGTTATGGGAATCAAAGAACACTAACTGAGAATTTCACTTTAAAGGTGTTTTTAGAGGTCTTACTATCTTTGAGGAAACATCAAGATGGCCATGAGTCATCCTCCCCACCCCAAGCGGATCCTAACCTAACCGAAAAAATTCGGGTAGTACCAATTTTTCGGTATTTCTAGACACAAAGTTATGGACCCATTCACTTCTATATAGGCGTGAGAAAAGAGATTGTGAAATGGGATTACTATTAGCATTTTTCTAAATCATAATATGTGGTACTGCATTACATCAACAACATTAGTTCTTAATAAATGTGAAGGCTTTTAAGAAATTAAAAGTCACGTGGCAAAATTTGATTTGAATACCAAAAAATCTCTGATATTTAATTCCTGAACTTTTTCTCCAATCTTACCACATGTCCCTCACTTTAAACAAAATTTAATGAAGTTGTTATCCATAATCAAAAGAAAGAAAAACCACCCAAAAGGAGAAAGCCGGTGGAAATTTATTGAATTCCCATAAAATCTTCTTATTACAAGATCAAAAGGTAAAAGAGAACGATTAAAAAAAAAAACAGAAAAGATAAATAATACATTTTTAGTCAGCTAGGCTTATAGATATCCTTACCCACCCCAAGTGATAAATCAAATACCAACCCATTGATGATAATGCTGTGCTCTTTATAAGGTCCTGAGGGGTTGAATGCCTTGATGGACCACTGATCAATCAGAATGGAGAAACTAGGTTATTCATGGAATCAGAGGGTTTGTGGGGCATGAGGGTCAGTGCTGCTTAGCAGCAGTGTGCTGCAATTCTCTTGACATTATCCAGTGTGAGCTTCCGCACTCCAAAGACTGTAAGGGGCAATGAAAACAGAAGGGGTCAGAGGTCATCGACTCTGGAGTCATAAAACTCAATAAGTTGAGACATGACAAATGAAATGAGAAAATTATTCAGTGTTACCATCCTCCACATAAGATTGGGAATCATGATTTTCATTTTGGACTTGATTGAAATTTAATTTTAAGTCCGATGAAAAGTTTTTGTAGTGTAAGCTCAGCCCAACTCTACCAATATCCACCCTTATGTCTGAGTAATGAAGCGGGATGATTGACATCAGAACACAAGCAATGCTGTTTTCATGGCAAATTATGTACCGCCTTATTTCATCTTACGATATGATATTATTGGACGAAAAACAAAAAGGTAATACGTACAGTCGTCGTCTATTTTTTTGGGATGCATCTTCTCTTGCAATTGTGTACATTAAAATATATACGAATATTTTATGCTCCTTAGTTGGTGTCCATATTCCAACCGTAGTCATTTACAATACCATCCTAACATTTGGTCCGATTGGATGGTTATCTGACAACACTATAGGTATATACCACCAAATTATAGTTTCTCTGAAGGGAAACCACCCCCTTGATTGCATTGGGTAACAAGTACTGTTGGTGTTGAATCAAGGGTTGGAGATATGAGTTTGAGGAGCAGGAGGCCAATTTTGGAAAACCTGTTCCTGCCTACCATATCCTTAATTTTGATTCTTCCTATTGTAAGATTTAGTGCACGACAAGTTTATTATGGTTGTATTCACCGCCCTCCCTTTTATCGGTAGGTTGGTGCGTGGCCCTACAAGTCTCCCACGAAAATAAGATTACGAATTTTATCTATACATGTGCATGCATGTTTATAAACCGAAGTAGAGAAAATATTATACATTAGATCTTTATAGTTGTCAATTTACCATGTTGTACATGTTCGATCATATGCAAAAGCTGTATATTAACAGTGTTTCGTTTGGGGAAGAATGTTTGTACTCTTTCTCATTCTCTCTCTCTCTTTTCTAATCCAGAAGAAAAACTAATGAAGGAAGAAAAAATAATTTTAAATATTTATTCTCTAAACACATCAATATTTTCATTTCTATACCAAGTATATTTTCCCTAGCACTATGTTTCTAAATGAGTTTTTCTATATCTCTCAGTCTATGCCACTTTTTCTGTGTATTTATATAATGGTTTGTTATCCTTTATGAAATGCATAAAATTTTCGTAATTCACATAAATAATAGTTTTGCATGAGTTTAATAAAATAATCTATCAAAAATTAAATAAAAATAATTAAATGAACTCTATTATATTTTCCTCCTTGTCTCTTGATTTCAAACAAGAATGTGCACATGTTTTCCTTGCTGCACATTTTTGTACAGCCATTGCAGCCTTTTAGCTCCCACAGCAGCTCAGCACCACCAACCGGAAGGTAGCGAGTACGTAAGCATTCCTTAAAGCATGAGACTAGGAGTAAGATCTGCAAACTCACTGGGAGATAGAATGCGAAGCCAAAAGACAAAAGACCGGCCTTTAATTGTGCAAAGCCACGCGCCCTTTGACGTGGCCCTGATTTTCTGCGGGATTTCGGGTTTGGCGCGCGAACGCGCCTGCCATGCCCGACTCGAACTTTTCTTTGGTATTTTGGTTTGGACGGGTGCTATTTGCACTCACAGCTTTTCGTTACTTATGTTTTCGCGAGTGCAAATAGTATTATTTTTTGCGTGAGTTTTTTAAAATATTAGTAATTTGAGGGGTGTTTGTTTAGGTGATTTATAAGCAATAAGTTATAAATTAATTTTAAAAACTCACTTTTTCAAATAATTGTTTTAAAAAAATATAATTAGACAAAAGTTATTTTTTAAAGTTATTTTTTATCATTATACAAATACAATTGTAAAAAGTCATAAACATAAGTTATAAGATACTAAATAAGATGGGGGTCCAAATACCTTTTGGTATCTTTACAATCTCACTTTTTTAATCACAAAGTAAAAAAATTTGATTATTGAATTTGAACATTTAGAAAAATAAAGATATTTTAATAAAAAAAAATAGTTACTACAAATACGATTCAAGGTTAACATAAATGCAAATCACACTCATACAACATGTGGTTACATTTATGGTAATTGTTATTATATTAAGCAGTGGTTGTGATTCAATTCAGGTAATAACTACGATTAATGGAAGTAGCAACTATCCTTATGCTACTATACCTTCTAAATATTGTAGTTGTTACCAACCGACCCTCACTCTTTGAAGGGAAAAAGTATTTAGTGCTCTTAAAGCACCACGCCACCGCTGCTTCACCTCTAATAAATATAATGAATCTTTTTACTTGGTGAGTTCGAACATATTTATCAACTATCGAAAGATAGGGACTCATTTCATTTAAAGAGCTAAAACAAAGATGACATAATACTCTAAGGCCTCGTTTGTTTGGCGGGACTAAGTCGAATTAAGTCGGATTAGATTAACAATCTCATATAAAAATGATGGGACTAGTAATCCTGACTAGACTACTTAATTTCATGAAAGGGAACACTCCCTAAAAAAAAATATTTAGTTTTGTCGAGACGTTAAGTTGCTTTTGCTCTTTTTTTCGTATTATTTAGAAATAGAAGTGAAGTTATGATTTAAACTTCATATTCCAGAATCGACCCAAAGAAAAAAAAAAAAAAAAAGAATTCATATTCCAGCAAACCATATGTGAGGTCTTGTGATATATATACATTCTCAGATTTTTTTTTTTTTTATTACCTTAGTGAGTATGTCATTAACGGAGGCCAAGCCAATTCAAAGCTTTGATTTCAATTTTCAAGCATCTCCTTGATCAAAACATTTCAAAGACAGCGGGTTTGAGTGATGGAAGATTATGTCGAATTTCACGGGAGAGAGAGAGAGAGTCCAATGCAAAATGCAAAGCATAGTTGCCAAAAAGTAAAACAGAAGTGAAAAACTATCAAAGAAACGGAAGATGTGAAAATTATGAAGAATAGAAAACACTAATTGATTTATAATTAAATAGGATATCTATAAGAAAATTTGTTGAGAACCTTAAAAAAGTAACAAAAACTATTAGCATTTTTAGTAATCAAATAAAATACTAACGCTATACGGTATCTATGAAAATTATCATATACCTATATATTATTTTTAAAAAGTAAGATTTGAATACATAAAAAATACTAAAAAATTATAAGAAGCGAGTTTTTAGAGAGTTTTCATCATATTTTTTAACAATTCCTGATAAAGTTCTTTTAAGTTATGTTAGAGTTTTGAAAATCTTTCGAAAATGTTTTCTATAAGTTTCATTTAAAATTTTCATAAGAGTTTGGTCTTTGTTTTGATAATAAGTTTTTGAAAAAGGAATTTTCCCTAGATTTTTTTGGTAACTATGGTACATAGAGATGAATATGATGCGAGTTTTTATTTTTTATTTTTCATTATTTGAGTACAAGAGTGCTATTAATTTAACAAATTAAAAAAAAACATTACGGGGATTGTTGAAGACCCCTTGTAGGTCCAACTCCTTTTTGATTCCTCAAGATCAAATCAAACAAAAAGCTAAGAGGAGAGCTAAACCTACAATCAAAATATACAACAAATGTTGCACCTTGGCTAATTCATCAAGGGAAAAACAAAAAATAAAATAAAATAAAAGGTAAAAAAGTAGAACAAAATAAAAAAAATATTCTTTTTTTCTTCAATTTTTTTTAATTTTTTTTCATCACTAAATTTTTTATCCAAATATAGTATTGTAAGCAATAAATATGATGCGGTTTGACTTAAAGCAAGGAAAAGCGGCCGTAGGGAGACCAACTCAGAATTGTACGAAACTTCCATGGGAAATGTGATTTTGAGCAAGAAGTTGCGATGACAAAAGCCAGAATTTCTCAAGTTTTGTTGTTTAGGATGTCTTTGTGATTTTTTCTATTTTAGGAGGTCTTTTCTTTGTCAATTACTTCTTCTTCTTTTTTTATAGAGGTTAGAATCAAAGAATTAGGTTTGTCAGTTCTAGCTTCATTCTAGAGTTTTAAATTAGTAACTTTTACTTTTAATTTGATTATACCTTTTTTTTAGTAATTTTTCATATTCTTTTATTTCTAGATAATTAGAATACAATTAGAGTTTGAAGTTCTCTCTTAATATAAATGTAAGAAATCCGTCCAAATATAGCTTAGATTAATAAAATTCAGAGATTTCTCTTCTTCTTTTTTCAATTTCAGGTGTTTTGTGTAAATTTATTATTGTTGATCTCTTTATTTTAATATCATGTATGAATCAACAGATTAAACAAAAAACTAATTTCTGATATTCGTGCCTAAATTAATGGATTCTAGATTTCCTTTTTTTTCTCAATTCCCTGAATCAGAGTTCCATAGACTGAAAGTTGAATCATACCTTAGAAATTAAGAGTACACAAAAGCATTGAAAGACTTGATAATCAAACTGACCTCTATGGATCAATTTAGTTCAGATTTATCAAGGTTCAGTTCGTTATGAGCCTTAAAATAATTAAATTAATACATTCAGTTCGATTCTTGGGTGCAACCCGAGAACTGACTTATTTGTTATATTTGAATATTGTTAATCTATTTTGTATATTTTTTTAACTTTTTTAAAAAGTTGAGATACAAAATGGAGTGTTTTTTGATTTTTCAAGTGAACAAACCAAACTTGAGTCAAACCAAGGGACCCAACTTAAATGGAACCAATCCAACGAAACCGACTTGGGTTAGTTCAGTTCAATTCGATCAGAAATCAATCAAAATCAGTTTGGTTTTGAATTGGGCACAGACCTCACCAAACCCCACCCACACCCCTATCATAAATACTTTCTTGTCATTAGTCTTCACATTTTTGCCAACAAGTTCTTGCTCATTTCAATATTAATGATTTGTCATTTCTTTCTTAGTGGATAAAATCTATTATGAAGAGTCTCTAGATGTCTTTGTTTAAGGTGACTATACAAGGAAAAGAAGGTCAAAATGGATGAAGATTATGGGTTCATAGAGAAATGGTGTCAATGACATCTCTAATTCATGTGTCTGAGGCCCTAGCTCTCCGCTTACATCAATCATCATCTTCTACCTCTCCTCCAGAAAACCAAAAAAAAAAATCATCTACTACCCATCTCCCAAATCATATCCCTCAAGTACAATGAACTTAAAAGAAATCTTTATTTTATTTTTTTTTTTTTGTATGCACAAGCGCCAGTTGCCTGTGCATCTGATTCATTTCTGGATATAAACCACAATCTAAGTTGTGTCAACTCAATCGTTGGCATCCAATGCCTGCTTCACTTTAGGCATATATAGCATGGGAACATGGCATTCCTAACTGAAATAATGTGAGATACTTGACAATAGAAAATTGCATAATGATAGATTTCTTTATGTGAGTCAAGGAAGATATAACCCACCCAAAAGAGGAAGAAAAAAAAAGATTGAAAATGAAAAGGAGGAGAGGCAAAGAAAAGTTAGGAATAAACATTGTATAACAAAATTATCCGATCACGGAATGAATAAAATAGGCAAATGCTCATGTTAAACATGTATTGTCTAACTATACAAAATATTGAAATGTGTATGATTTACAATTTCTCACACCTTATACAATCAAATAAAGCATACTTAGGGCACATGATAACAAGATCCAATAAAATAATATAGGAAAGAAGAAATTGCATGACTGTAATGTATACATATTGCTTGCAAAACAAATTTTGTAAAGTAACATAGTGCAATGAAAAAAAACATGATATCACTGTTATCACATTCCATCTTTATCATTGAATCGCATTACAAAGTGATCTCCAAATAAAAAAACCTGTAAATATCTAGTTCCAATCCAGAAAAAGAAAGCAAATAAAATCTATATAGCTAAACCCAATAGATAGAAGCCGAAAATATCATTAAGAAAACAAAATATGCCTATAATAATATAGAAGAAAGACTATGAAGAAGGATGATGCAACAAGAAATAAAGTTACTCATAGGGAGAATGACAGCCAAGGAGATATGAAGAAAAGTCTAGAAAAGAGAAAAAATCATGATTAATATATTGAGTTCTCAAGGATCCGTTAGGTTCGTATTTTTGTTTTCAATTTTTTTGAAGACTATCTTCGAAACAAGGCTTCAAATTAATAACACATAGACAAGATGTTTTCACGCTTGTTTATGTGAAAACATATTTAAATAGTAAAAGGAAGGTCAGTCCCACTTCAAACTCGCTTGAAAGCAAAACAAAAAATATTTCCTGTTTTCTATCAATAAAACTTGAGAAATATGAGGGAAATCTGACTTACCCTAATTAACAAGCACATGAACTTTTGCTATGAAATGAATTAAACGACATATATATGAAATGGAAGAAAAATACGGCTTTAGGGTTTAGGAAGAGAAAAAAAAAGGACGTGGAAATATCTTGAAAACAAGGTAAACCTAGAATTTACTTCCAGTTCCAATGAATATAATAAGAACCATTATATAATATAAGTGGAAAAGAACGTGCCTAGTTTTTTATTGTTGATTTTCTTATGATTGAACACTAATTACCTGGTATTTGTCAAATCTTACAACACATATATCTATTGATATTTTATTTTTAATTCAATAATGTGTGCTTCTCTCGGCTTGGTCATGGGTTTGACTCCTGAGGCCATCTCCCAAAGCGTTAGTGTAGTTGGTCGGTAGAATGAGTTTTCATTGTCTGGATGAGCCATATCCAAGCTTTGGGCGTGGATTCGACTCCCCGCTACTACGCAAATTTGAGACTTACTGTTACACGCATTGAGGGCCCGATGCATGCGACACCAACCAAGACTTGCTATCAACCTTTCTTTCTTTCTTTTTTTCCCCTTTAAAGGTCACACCTACAAGGCACATGCCAGTTCCACCTAATTGTAATATTCATAGTTCAAAAAACTCGCGTTCAAAAGCATAACTAATTGTACTTCAAATTGCACTTTAACTTGTACTTTGTTAGCATTATATTTTAGTATTAACTAAGTTTGTTTTTCTTTATATAGGTTTTGAGCTTGAATTGGAGGACTTTAGACAAAATTTGAACATAAGTTTCAAGAAGATGTTGTCAGAATATAAGCTACTGAAGCTGGAGTACAAACTGTTGAGGCACGTAAAGTTAAAACTTTGGAAAGCCATATCTCTTGAACCAAAAGTACTATCGAGATCCATAATATATTGATTTCATATAACTTTTTTAGTTTTACACATCCTCGATGTTCGTTAGGCCACTACCTGTCCGAATATGTTCTCAAGAGTGTCCGAACAGCCAAACGTGGACCAAAATCCTTTAAGGGTAAGGATTGACATCTTTTTAGGGGAGAAGGAGCCTAATGATGGAGAGTTAGTCAAAGAACTTCAGAACTACAAATTTTAGGTCTTTAAGAGTTTTTTTACATACAATAACTTTAGATTGCAATTAATTCAAGTTTTATAATGAAGATTTCATGTTCTTTCAATTAATACAAGCTTTTAAGTTCAATTTATTGCTTTCTTTAAAGATGCCTTCTAGTACCAAGATTTATTCTTCGCAAGAGATGTGAAGATTGATGAAAGTTAATGGTTTCTTATTGTTAAATCTTTTTTCTTGATTAAATCTTTTTATCAAGTCATATTGGATTCTTTCGAAATCAAGTATTCTTGATCACATTTCTTTGAGTTTTCATGCGAGACCCGTATGAAGATTGCTTTGGAAATTTCTAATATGAATACTTAGAATCTATGTTCTTGTAACCCAAGATGAATTTATAATTGATTATTTGAATTCCTGGTCAAGTCTTGGATTGATTCTTTAGAAATCAAGTGCTTTTGATCAAATCTTTTTGAGTATCCATGCCACTTCTAGGGGTTGCCTAAAGACTTTCTGATGTGAATTGGTTGTACTTCAAAAGTATAATTATAACACCTTAACTTGTGCTTTGTTAGTTTTAGTTTAGGATTTTATATGTCTTTTTAGTTAGATTTTAGTATTAACTTACTTTGTTTTGCTTTGTACATGTTTTGAGCCTAATTTGGAGCAATTCGAACAACAGTGAAAAGTGTTGTGAATAGTGTCATGCGCACGAGTGAATAGTGTTGTGCACATAGTGAATAGTGACTGTGCGGACGGTTGAATAGTGACACATGGTGAATAGTACCGTTCAAACGCTTTCATAGGTTTGCAAAACCGTGAGAAATTACTGAGGCTCAATTTCACCGTTAGCTAGCCGTGTGCACGGTTAGCTAACAATTGATGGCATCTCTATTTACTTTCAGCCTATAAATTCATTTTTTGCACAAAATTGGGGATGTATGCCTTTTGTACGTAAATAAGATTAAATACAACTATACAGGAGTAGTTTTAGAGATTGAAACACTTGGAATTTCATTGTAATTTCTATTCTAGCAATCAAATTCAAGTAGTTTATAAGTTTCCTTCAATTCAATTGTCAATTTCTCCATGGATTCAAGTAGCTAAGTCCTCAATTGGGTGCAATTGTGAAGGTCACTCAAGGAATACAAGGTTTCATTGAAGGTATCTCATAAATTCATTGCTTTATCTTGCTAGATCTTTAATTCCTAGTAATTGAATGTAGAAATCTTAGAACACTTAGATTGTTGATTATGTTTAGCGGTTTCAATGCATGATTCCTCAATTGAGTGTGGAATTCATCGATGGTATTAATCTAACGCTCTCTACTAGATAATGAATCTAACATCAATTATTATGGAATCCATTCTCATCAATTGCATGTTAGATCCTTGTGCTTGTGAGCATATTAAATTTAGTATTCTTTTTTTTATTTTTCCTTTTTAGTTAGAACTGCATTAATACTTGTATTGGTGGATTGTTAGTGGTGGTTAGGACTTTTGTGCTAATTGTGCTTATTAGTGGTATTGCTTTTGCATAAGGAGATTGGAGGTTCGATTGGATTGAAATTAAAATTACTTGAATTGGTGAAATTTTTTATGTGTAGATTGGAGGTTTGGAAGGAAATTTGTGGTTGCAGATTGTGAATTAACTTGTTGAGGCACAAAGTGACAATTTATTTGTGCATTACAATATTTTGTGTTCGGGACTCAACCGATAGACATTCAAGTGTGAACCCTAATAGTTGTTCTAATTTGCTTGGTAGTTCATTTTCCCACACATCATCTCTACACTTTGACATAGGCACAATGGCATACTTTTCTCAACGGGTTGAGAATAATGGTAATGGGAGCGTTCATAGTGATGGTGGTGCACAAGCACTTTCTCATCGGTCTCTTCAAGACTATTTGAACTCGGTTAATCATAGTCCCTCCATTCTGACTTTTAGGGAAGGGTTGTATTATCAAGCCAATTGTTTTACCCAATATAGTCCACCATTTGCAAACGAAAAGGGTCAAGAAACCAAGTGTAATTTGAGGAATGAGGGGTTTTTCTTTCAACACCAAGCCCCAAATCACTTCTATCAAACACAGGTCTAACCTTCATTCTATCAAACACAAACCCCACCATAATCTTATCAACCACAAGTATAATGCTTATTAACCCTCTCAAAATAGCACACTAGAGAACACTCTAGAGGATACCTTAGAGGACAGCTTACAACAATTCATGCAAATGCAAATGGGTGTGAACTCTAAGGTAGATTAAGCCCTTAAACAAAAAGGTCAACTTCTTAAGATTATAAAGGTTTAACTAACCCTATTGACACAAGCCTTGGCTACTCAAGCGAGGGAAAAGTTTCCCACTCAATCCAATCTCCAAGAATAAGTGCTTAAAAGTGATCCCAACCCAGCTCTCGATCAAGAGCAAGACCATCCCACCACTAACCTTAGGAATGAAGACATTATAGTTCAAACCAATCTTCCCCAAGATTTTGAGTCTAGGGAAGAAACTCTTAAGGTGAGTGAAGAAATTATTATAGATGAAAATAGGGATGAGAAACTAGAGAAAGAGGAGCCCATGATCGAGAACTCTAAGCAAGAAAAAGTTGAGGAAGAGGTTAATGAGGAACTAATGAGAAAGAAGAGGAGTCAACGAGGGTCAAAAATAAGGAAAACCATATTAAGGAACCTCTAAAGAGAGTAATTACCCTTGATGAAGGTTTTGACCCTTTAGATGTTGGGGATGTGCAAGTGAAGGAGGATATTGTTGGTCTAGAGGTTATGTCAACCATGTTTGTAGGTCCATGGACCTCTAACTTTAAGCCTTTAGGACCTAGGCTTACCACGCCGAAACCTTTGGAGCTTAAAGCCCCGACATTAGAATTGGATACCTTTCACATTGACAAGCAACTAGAGGAAGGGGAGGATAAAAAGGTTCATGGAGTGACTTTGATAGGCACTTTCATGCCTGGTCCATTAACTCTCTTTACATTCTATGACCCTTTTAACCCATGTGTGGGTAATCGTTATATCCTTGAGTTCATCAAGGATATTGAAATTGGTTGTGTTTACACTCATTTGACCTCTTTATAAGTTGCTATAGTGGACGTGTGGAATGATGAAAAATTTTCATTTAGTGGTATAGGGTGATTCTCTCTCGTGTGTTTGTGTAGGAGTAGGAGCAGTTTAGATAGTTTTTGCTTTTTTGGTTTTGCTTTTGTTACTTAGCTTTCCATCTTAGATGGGGGGTGCATCTAGGCACCCTATCCTTTCTCCGGTGACCATTTCATTTCATTCCATGCTTTGTCTTCATGCATTGAAGACATTGCATCATTTAGTTGGGTGAGAGTAGATTTAGAGGCTTAACCTCTGTTTTTGCTTTTGTTTTACTTATTTTGCACCCCCAGGAAAAAATTTTGAAAATTTCAAGCACATCTCACCTTTCAAGGCAACATACTCCACCACCCGGTGTTGATAATGATGACTTTCTTTGTTAGAGATAGAGTTTAGATACCATTTGTATGAGCATGTTATTTCATTTTATGTATCTAAAACTCTATTGTTCATAGGGGATGTCATTTTTTAGCTTCATGATTACATACCTCTTGTTATACTTCTATCTCTCTATGGTTTATTATCTATTCTCAGGTATTGCATTGTATGATGATCTTTTGACCACTGGGGATCTTTGGTAGAGGTTGAAGTATATTGTGGTTCTGGCATTTTACTTTATTGTCTTTAACACATCTTTCTATATTGGTTATGATGAGTCCTTGCTATTCATGATGGATGTGTTGGTGATTCTTCTATGAGCTTCTTAAAGAGCTTCAAGCAGCTGAGGGTCTCATCAAAAAGCCAATTGTTGCTCTTGTTACTAAGAAAGGTTTTACTTCTAAATCAAAAGGCAAAAAGAAGCACAA
>CM065389.1:24015000-24020000 GCA_033060915.1 Euryodendron excelsum | reverse complement strand
TCACTCTTAAACACTTATTCTTGGGGATTGAATTGAGTGGGAACCTTTTTGCCTCTCTTAAAAGCCCAAGCCTAGTGTCAATAGGGTTAGTTGAACCTTCATAGTCTCAAGAAGTTGGCCTTTTTGTTCAAGGGCTTCATCTACCTTGGAGTTTACACCTATTTGCATTTGCATGAATTGTTATAAGGTGTCCTCTAAGGTATCCTCTAGAGTGTCCTCTAGTTTGCTATTTTGAGGAGGTTGATAGGCATTATTCATGTGTAGTTGATGTGATTATGGTGGAGTTTGATAGAATGAAGGTGAGGCTAGATGGTGAGGTGAAAAAGTTCCTTCATATCCCTTAGCAATATTGTGTTGGGCACACCACCTCGGATTGTAAGTTGGCATATAAAGATCGCTTTGGCCATTAGCTTGAATGTAACCTCTAAGAGATAAGGAAGATAGTGCTTGCACTCAACCCATTTGATAATCATAGTAAGCCATGGTCCAAAGTCAATAAATAATTTTTTAAAAAAATCCAACCAAGCCCAAAATGACATGCACAATGGATGATGGATGTAATACACAAACAAATGTAGCGCACCGCTCCTCAATACATCATACACAACACTTTTTAATATTCTTCCTTCCGAACCTCTAATTTCCACATGAAAAGTTCCACCGATTCAAAATTCAATTCCAAACCAACCGAACCTCCAATCTCCTTATACAAAGCAAAACCACCGATAAGCAATTAAGCACACAAAGATCCTAGTCTACTCTAATAATTCACCTCCTAACTAGAATGCAAATCTAAACTAAAAAGGAAAGAAAAAACAAAAAAAAAAAAAAGAAACCTAAATCTTGTATGCGCACAAGTACAAGGGATGGAATGTCGTTACCTAAGTCCTAAACTGAAGATTACTCCATTGTTGTAGATGTTGATGGAGAAGCAATCCACCAGTTACACAATTTCCAAGGTTGTTGAATGTTAGTCTTCACCTTTAATCCCAGGCAACGGCGCTAAAACTTGACATGACCAAAGTAGTGTAACCCAAGATCAGGTGGCCGCGACGAAGTATAACTTGATAAGTACCGATGTCCACTTTTCACAAGGTTTGAGCCTAATATAGGCTATCGGCCAAAGCTTGCACTCAACACTCTAAAGTCTCACACAATGTGGTAAAATGCTTCTTTAAAAAGAGAAAGTGAAAAATGATTTGGTTTCAAGAGTTGGTTGTTTGAACGTAAACTAAAACACTTAAACTAGTTTGACGATTAATAAAAGAAGATTCGATTCAATTGCTTCAACCACCCAATTCACCCAAGGTTCCAATAAAGCTTGATACTCAAATCAAACACAACAATCAAGAGGTTTGATTCAGAGAATTTTCACCATAAAAATAATGAAATCAATGATAATCAATTTAGATTTATAAACAATGAGATTCATGTATTAATATCATCGATCTAAGTAACTCCTGTACCCAATTCATGACTAGTGCATGGAAATTCGAAGACTTATAAGATTTCAATAGAATCTAACAAATGATTATCATAAATTCAATTCAATAGGAATTTGAAGTTAGGATTACAATCAATTTGAGAATCATAGATTATTACCATCAATTTGATAAAATCAACACACAATTGGCAAATCATATATTGAAATTCCCAAACCTAAGCAATAATCTAAGTATTCTTATGAACATAAACTTCAATTGCTAAGAATTGAAGATCTAAGAAGATAGAACAATGAAATTAGGTTTTTACCTCCACTAAAACCCTTGAAATTCTTGAATGATTTTCACAATTAAACCCAACGTAAAAACTAGCTACTTAAATCTATAGAGAAATTGACAATTGAATTGAAGAAAACTTGTAAATTACTTGAATTTGATTGCTAGAATAAAATTTACAATGAAATTAAAAGTATTTATATCTCTAGAACCACTCCTATATAGGAATATTTAACCCTATATACATACAAAAAGCTTCGATCCCCTAAATTTTGAGCACAAAACCATCTTTAAAAAGCTATAAAAAAAAATAACAATGTGCGCATGCTTTGGGGCCATGCGCACACTTTTGCAGACCTAAAAAATTAGCCTCAGAAGTTTCAAACGGTCTTCGACCATGCACAGGCTTCATCAACCGTGCACACAGTTGATCTAATTGTGTAGATCTCAAAAATTTATATGAAATCGATATATTATGAACCCCGGTAGGACTTCTGGTTTGAGAGATATGGCCCTCCAAAGTTTTAGCTCTAGTGCTTCAACAGCTTGTACCACAGCTTTAACAACTTATATTCTAACAACCTCTTCTTAAAACTCATTCTCCTTTCGACCGAATTCCATCCGAAGTCATCCAATTTAAACTCAAAACCTATATAAAAAAAAACAACAAAAAGTTAGTTAACACTAAAATTAAACTAAAAAGATATATAAATCCTAAACTCAAGATAACAGAGTATAAGTTAAGGTATTATAATTGTGCTTTTGAAATGCAATCACTGAACAATTAAGAATAGTTAAGATTTCATCATGGTACTTTTCTTGCTAAATCTTCCGGTACAAGGGAACGAGTGTTTGTTGCTAGAACTAAGATAAAAGGGATACTTTTAGAAATAATCAACTTTGAAATCAATTAAATCATTCCCTGCCAAGGCTTTTATTACCAACAATCTTTTGATTTCTCTTGTTTCAGTTAGTTAACCATTCTTTACCCCAAACTACTTTCTTTTTATTTTATTTGAGTGTTTCCCTGAGATTTCTAAACCAAGGTAAGTTTTTCTGAATGCGCTAACCCTCTTCCTTGTAGATCGACTTCAAACTTCAGCAAGTTATTATTACATAGCGATCATGCACTTGCAGTTTATCGCATGTTTCTAAAGCGATGAATAACATTAGTACGACTTTAAAAACTAGGAATATTGGCTCCTAAACAAATATGGCACTAATATTTATGCTTTATCCCAATTTTCCGTTGCATATTCCTAAGAACTTACATTTGCAAAGATGATGAAAAAATAGTGTGATGAATGTGTGCTCAATACCATTCTTAAGCACAAAAGATGACCCGTCCAATCCATGTATGCACAAACACCCTTTGTCTATGCATCTGATTCAATACAGCATATAAATATATAATCTGAGTTGTGTCAACTCACTCATATATGGGTATCCAATGTCTGCTTCACTTTAGGCATAACATGGGAACATGGCATTTCTAACTGAAATAATGAAAGATACTTAACAAGGAAAATGCTACCATCAACTGGGGATTGGTCACGGCTGATGGTGTTCACCTCAGTTGGGACCTACCAGCTGATGGTGGATCCAGGCTGAGATAGCCACTATCAGTTGGCGACTGACCATCAGTCGCGGCTGATGGTAGCAGTGTCATACTTGACAATTAAAGAATGCATAATGATGTATTTCTTTATATGAGTCAAGGACTATATAGTCCACCAAAAAGAGAAAAAAAGTATTGAAAATGAAAATGAGTAGAAGCAAAGAAAAGGTACGAATAAGCATTGTATAACAATTATCAAATCACTAGATAAATAACATAAGACAGAAAAGAATAAATTGCATGACTGTAATGTATATTGCTTGCAAAACACATTTGTAAAGAAACATTGTGCAATGAGAAAAAAAATTTATCACTTTGCTTCTTTATCCTTGAAATTGCATTATAAAGTAAAATTTGTTTGCTTAATGATATATTTGGGCTTCCATGTAATAGAGAAGAAAGCCTGTGAAGAAGGATGCTGCAATGAGAAAGAAAGTAACTCATAGGGAGAATGAAAGCCAAGGAGACGTGAAGGAAAGTGCAAAAAAACTTAGAAAATCCTTCTTAAGGGTCTATTTGGTTCATCTTTTGTTTCATGTATCAATTATTTTGTATTCAAAAATTTTGAAGAGCGCATATTATTGTTTTCAATTTTTTGAAGAATATTTTCAAGCAAGACTCCAAAATGAAAACACATTGAAAAGATGTGAAAACACTTGTTATGTTAACAGAGAGAAAACGCGTTGATAAATAGTAAAATAAAGGCCATTCAAACTCACTTGAAACCAAAACAAAAACTTATTTCCTGTATTCTAAATGTAAGCACTCCATTTTTGCCCACTCGGCACTCTCTGGCTCGACCAGGTCCAGTTTTCAAACACCTTAGCACATGCAAGCTCAGGACGAGTCATTCAATCTCCAATCTAACCAATTGGTTGCTTCTCAGGCCCACAAGGACCCGTTGCAGCCATAAGCACCATTATTCCAAGCAGCTTTCCCGACCAGGCGGTCCTAGAAACCAACGCCATCCAGGTAGCTTCCGGGGATCGGGCGATCTCAAAGACCAACACCTCATCAAATTCAAGATGGTTCACTTCTGGCGCCCACTAGCCCGCCAATGTGGAATGTCCATCATTTGGTAGTTATCCGAGACCGGGCGTTCTCAGAGACCAACACCACCCTTCTAAGTAGCTTTCTGGGACAAGGCGTTCTCAGGAACCAATACCACCCCTACAGGTAGCTCTCTAAAACCGGGCGTTCTTAGAGACCAACACCGTACAGGTAGTTTCTCGAGAGTGGGTCGTCTCGAGAACCAACACCTAGGTCAACACTGGCGCCTACTAGCCCGACTCGGTGAAAAATGACCCGACCGGCCTTTAGGCCTCTAGGCATGTTTTGAGAAAGTTCAAAATCCCTCAAAATGGTAAGTCCATCCTTTCAAAATGTTTTTAAACCATTAGGCGTCCCCCGCATGCCATTTGGTCCAATTCCGATCTTGTTCCGGCTCACTCCGGTCAAAATGATCGTTTTGTCCCTAAACACCTCAGCACTGCACAAACCCCGCCGAACGGTAAAAGACTCTCCCAAAATCATCCCTGAACAACCCTACACGCTTAACACAACACACCAAACCATTCCTAACCATGTCCAACCAATCCTGGCCAAAATGACCATCTTGCCCCTTGCAATCCAAACATGCCCCGAAATAGCACCGGTCCTCGGAT
>CM065389.1:23895000-24010000 GCA_033060915.1 Euryodendron excelsum | reverse complement strand
AGTGAGAGGTTCCCCTACACAGTGGCTCTCACTTGCTTTCCTCTAGGCATGATCTAGGAGCCCTCTTGGCTCAAGCATGCAAGAAAAGGGGGTTAAAGATGGGGATTAAAATAGAGAATAGCCTAAGTAGGCTAGGAGGGAGAAGAGAAGAGTGGGGGAGAGCATAAATGTAAAAGGGATACCACATTTTGCCTTCAATACTCTTGTAGTCTTCAATGGATGTCTTGCTTAGAGCTTGAGTGACTTCAAGAAGGCTTGAGAGGCTTGAGTGGAGTATATAAGTGTATATGAGGCTTTGTATATGGAGTGTATAAGCTTAGGAGGGGTAGAATCTAGCGTAAGTGTTGGAGGGGAGGAATATATGTAGAGATTCGAGTTTCTGAAGTGATTTCAGCAGAGTTTCGTATCAATTTCGCACCTGGAATATGTAAGGGAGGAGGCCTCTATTTATAGGCAATCTGGAATAGACCATGCGCATGTGCTACATGCGCGTGGCCAAAATTTGGCCGTGCGCATGTAGGACATGCGCAGGTACTGTTCTATTGTCAGAATAACATGTGGCACCCTATATACTGGTTAAATCTCGACCGTTGATCGAAAGTCGGTCTATCTGAACAAAATTTGAGCGCATGTAGCATACGCTTCATCACCGGGAAGATTTGCCCAAACTTTTCCTCGATAATTGGGTCAATCGGGAAGGTTCCGGGGAAATCGGTTGCACTGGAGATGTTTTCCTAGCGCTTCCGATGAACTTTCATGTTTTCGAAAAGTTTGAATTATGTTGGAGGTGAGTGATATCGCCTTGGGAAGCGTGCTAAAAAGGACACTTTTGTGGAGCGTCTGTGATACGCTCCGTGTGTGTTCGAAAGTAGCTATTTTCATTTGATGTGATCGAGGCCTTCGAGAAGCGATCTATTCTATTGGACCGTTCCAATGGAAAGTACTCCGAAAATACTTTCTAGAATTTCCAAATTTACACATTTCTCAAGTCGTTTGACGGTGCGTTTTGATTAGGGAATCGAAGAAAAAGTCAACCTTGGCGAAGCGTCTGCGAGACGCTCCAGGGGTTACTGAAAGTCATGGTTTGTACATCGTACGATGGAGGGCTTCGAGGAGCGATCTATTCGATCGAACCGTATCGATGGAAAGATCTATGGACGAGTGTTCGAGAATTTCCTGATGTACGCATTTCTCAAGTCGGTTGACGGTGCGTTATAACCAGGGAATCGGGGAAAAAGACAATTTAGGCGGAGCGTCTGCGAGACGCTCCAGGGAACTTTTGTCGAGTTGTGTGAGTTTAGCATCGTAGGGTATTCCTTGGGTTAAACAAAGGCGGGTGGTGAAACCCTTACTCGAAATCCCAAGGCCGATGCTGTCTCGGGGCATTTTTGGGCTTCCAGGGGCAAAACGGTCATTTTGACCGGAGTTGGCTAGAAATGGTTAGGAATGGTCTGGTATGCTGTGTTAAGCGTGTAGAGCTGTTCAAGGATGGTTTTAAGAGAGTCTGTCACCATTCAGCGGGGTTTGTGCCGTGCTGAGGCGCTCGGGGGCAAAACGGTCATTTTGACCAGAGTGGGCCAGAATAGGACCGGATTTGGACCGAATGGTGTGCGGGGGATGCCTGATTGTTTGACAACATTTGGAAGGATGGACTTATCGTTTTGAGGGATTTTGAACTTTTCCAAAACGTGCCTGGAGGCTCAAAAGGGCAGGTTTTGTCATTTTTCACCTAGTCGGCTAGCAGGCGCCGATGTTGACCTAGGTGTTGGTTCCCGAGACCGCCCGGTCTCAGAAAACTACCTGTGCGGTGTTGGTCTCTAAGAACGCCTGGTCTTAGAGAGCTACATGTAGGGTGGTGTTGGTCTTGAGAACGCTTGGTCCCAGAAAGCTACCTGGAAGGGTGGTGTTGGTCTCCGAAAACGCCTAGTCCCGGAGAACTACCGAATGACGGACATTCTACATTGGCGGGCTAGCAGGCGCCAGAAGTGAACCGTCTGGAATCTTTGATGAGGTGTTGGTCCCCGAGATCGCCCGATCCCTAGAAGCTACCTGGATGGCGTTGGTTTTTAGGACCGCCTGTTCCGGAAAACTGCCTGGAACAATGGTGCTTAAGGCTTCAGCGGATCCTTGTGGGCCCGAGAAGTGACCAGCTGGTTGGATTGGAGATTGAAAGGCTCATCTTGAGCCTACATGTGTTGTGATGTTGGAAACCGAATCCGGTCGGGCCGGAGATTGCCGAGCAAGCAAAAATGGGGTGCTTACAAATAATAGACACACATGCATAATCATTAAATAAATAACGCAATGCAAATATTTCTCACACAGATTCTCATTAAAATGGAATAACTAATTTATTAATAAATACTAAAGCCATTACACAAAGCATGTCTTTTAGTATAAATTCCCAAAACTATGATGCTTACATTACTCTTAAACTCCAGGTCATTTCCAAACTCTATATTTCTTTCAAAAATTGTTCCAAGAGCTGGCTCCTTAAAGCTTAGGATGAGACCTTAGAAATCATGCCTTAGAAAATCCCCTACTAACCCCTTAACTCTCATTTTGGCATCATTGCATTTTCACTTACATAAGAGTTGCTTTCCAATTCTCTAATTTTCAAGGTTTCCATTGTTTTAAGTGTAGTGGTTGGAATGGCCCCATGGAACCCTCTCTTAAGTAGTTTTCCTTTTATTTGGCCATAAGAACCATCTCTTGATGGAATGGCCTCCTACAAAAATGGTTTTCAAAACTCTTTTCAAAAAATGGTTATCAAAATCTCATTCTCTCCATCTTTGCATTAAAAATGGTGCCTTAAAAAGTTATCATCACCATGTTAATTTTTGGACCACTTTATACACTTGTCAAGATTATGGTTATAATGGCCATGAGAAAACCTTCATTGGAATGGTCTCCGTACACCAACTATATAAACTATACTCTTGGCTAGAGTCAAAATTTTCATGGAAATAATCTTCAAAAAGGTTGTCCACCAAAGTCCATTGCATAACATGTTTTGTTTTTCAAAGCTCTTTCCAAAAATGCATTAAACCAACTTTCAAGACCATTTTTCAATCCAACCCTAGGTTAACTTGACCCTAGTTGTCCAACCCTAGGTTAACTTAACCCTAGTTGACCAACCCTAGGTTAACTTAACCCTAGTTGACCAATCCTAGGTTAGCTTGACCCTAGTTCACTCACCTTAGGTTAACCTAACCCTAAGTCATCCTAACCTTAGATTAACTCTACCCTAGTTAGTTAACCCTAGGTCACCTTAACCTTAAGTTAACCCAACCCTAGTTAGTTAACCCTAGGTCACCTTAACCTTAGGTTAACCCAACCTTAGTTAGTTAACCATAGGTCATCTTAACCCTAGGTTAACCTAACCTAAGTTAGTTAACCTTAGGTCACCCTTAACCCTAGGCCAACCCAACCTAGGTTAGTGTACTTCAAGGTTCTAACTCTTGAACCATTTTCTAAATGATCACTCAACTTTAAACTATTCTCATAACTCATTTTTTCCAAAACCTCCTACTCTCTTGATTTCAAAAAAATAACTCCAATGTCCTTACACTCCATCTTCAAGACATTTCCAAAAAACGTTTTCGAAAGGTCACAAACCTAAGGGGTCCTTAACCCTCTCATGGTTAGGGATTCCAAGAACAAGTGATAAATCAAGAATAACCTCAAAGATTGTCCATATTAGGACTCCAAACTCTTAGCCATTTCCAAAAACCACTTTCAAAAACTAATTCATCAAAACATTCTAAAATCATGCCTCCAAGATTTTCAAAACAAGATTTCAAAAATACTTTCAAGTTCTCTTGAGTCATACCAAAGCATTTTTTCAAAACTCCCTTAAATTGATCCAAAAACATTTTCAAAACACTTCACCATCCAATTTCAAGTCAAAACTTCCAAGACCACAAAGAATCTTCAACTTCCAAGACCTCAAAGTGTCCTAAACTTTTCCAAAGACCTCTAATAGTCTTAAACTTTTCTAAAGACCTCAAAGTGTCTTAAACTTTTCCAAAAACTCCAAAGCATCTTCAAACCTTCTGAAGGCCCTAATGCGCCTATTTTCCATCAGGCTCATGCCCGAATTACAAATGACCTGATTCTCGCCAAATGAGATACGTAGGCAACCTAAAATGGTGCGGTCATAATTTTTATTTCAACTCCAATCCCTTTTTCAAAAATTCCAATCAATTCAAAGTTTCTATTCCAAACTCTTTCAAAACCCCTATTATTTTTTTGAACTTAGTCGCACTTGTCCTTCTAGGAGGATGAGTTCTAGTGACAGAGTTTCGTACTTTTTGTCTTCAAGCCGAAAGGACATTGGACACCTAAAAACCGGGGCGCGACACTAGAAATTGACAATAGGAAATATGATGGCCCCTAACTAACAAACACATGAAACTTTTGCAATTAAGTTAATCAAATAACATATGAATTGGAAATTAAATATGACTAACTTTAGGACTAAAGGAACAGAGAGAGAGAGAGAGAGAGAGAGAGAGAGAGAGATGGTTCAAGCCTGAGCTAACAAGAAATTGCAAAAGTTGTCAAAAAATATTTGTTCTTATTTATGATAAAATATGTGTTCTTATAATTACCTACAAATATCTTGGAGACATGGTAAACCTAGAATATAACTTTTAGTTCCGGTGAACGAAACAAGAATCATTACCTAATATAATGCAATATATGTAATACTAGAGAAGGCAAATTTGAAATTAAAATAAAAATGAAAAACGTTCTTATGCGCACATTTTTAAGGGAGAGACCCAAGATTTTTCTTTTCCTTTTTCTATTTTCTTTGTTTGATCATTTATACGTGCGCACATCCACAGAAAGGCAAAAGTAGCCTAATCCATGCACATTTCTAAAAAATGCCTAACTTCTGGAAGACTGAAGAAGACATGTGGAAAAAAATGTGAATATAATAAAGGAATATTAATAATATTATTCTCTCCTCTCATCTTATCCCTTTCCTCTAGCCTCAACAAAAAGTTAATTTATCCTTATTTGGAGGAGGAACTATATGAAGCCCCTTAATGTAACACGTATTCCAACTCAATCCCACCCTAATGAAGGCCAAGGGGTGCCTCTTTTTCTTAACCAAATCCAGCAAACTTTTGCTCCAAGATTCAGTTGTGATCTCTAGGATACACAATCTATTCATGAACAGGTAGGATTACTGTCTCTAATGACCCTAACAAGTTATAAAATCTGTTTAGTTACCAGAAAAGAAAAGAAAAAGGTTACAGAATCTCGACATTCTTGGAAATCAATAGAGAATTGATTCCAATCCTAGTTGAGACTCATCGATCTCTATAGACCCACGTAATCACTTGATCAGTTTTTGTTTGCTTATAATTGGGATGCATAGCATCTTCCTTTTATGAAAACAATTATATCTTGCTCAAAGAAAGTAAAGATAAACCCTAAGACTGATAGATTCTCCTGAATAACTGGTACGACTCACAACAAGTATAAAACTAATCATGCGGGTTTCAGCTTGGCTAATTTATCCAATAAAGGGAACTAAAAACTAAAAGGAAAAGAAAATAAGTAAGAAAGGAAACTAATATGAGAATTATAAGTCCGGTTCCACGATAACTTGCTCTCATGCACATTTCAATATAATTCTGCTTAACACAACCCATTAGCCAGAACTAAAGTTTTCATGTAGAGTACTAGAATTTATTGATACCTGTAATTTTGAAACGAAGTTTGGTACATAATATGATGTATAATTCATCTGTCATACCCTAGTTTGGTTGAAATGGAATCACGTCACCTAGCATATGAATATATATATATATATATATGCTGTGGTTTCAGTGTATATATCAATATATTTCACTTTCTGTAATCGTTTAGGTTGGTCATTGTGAATTTAGTCTTCATGACACAATCCATGCAACAACATGGTAAGCAAATATATTTTCATCATGTTATGATGTGGGTACCAAAATTGCATCATTATGAATGGGAAACATCATCCTGGAGAATGACAAGTGCATGCTCATGCATGGCGGGCCATCCACGCCATTAGGCTTTCAACTTTGTTCCATTCTTCTGTACATTATGACATGAAGAGAACTGAAAAGAGGATAACAATACTTTTTGCTTCCTCTATCCAAACTCTCTCTGCAGACAAGAGATCCGCCTCCAGTGAGAAAAAGCTTTGTTAGTTTTCAACGAGTCTCCTAGCTTCCACCAATATGTGCTGTTAACTTCAACTCTGCAGCAAACTTCGTGTCCTGCAAAAGCTGCCATTAGCGTGGCTTTCAAGCTGTATATCCCATTTGGATAAACAGCACCATTGGGGTTGACTTACATGTCGAGATCCGTAAGAGGTCGCCTCCATTTCTGGAGAGCCAATCTCATTGTGAATAATATTCATTGCATTCAACTCCTCAAGTCACGAAAAAATTATTCAGTCCTCTTGGAGCTCCATGTAGCTCTCGCTCTTTAGCCCTTGTTCTGTCTCTCACAAATATAATGAATTCCTCTGCTAGATAGGTCTAAACATACTCACTAGGCTAACTCCGGAACCCATCTAGTGAGAAAACCCACTGTATTTGTAAAAGGTGGAGTTGATGCCCATTGTGAGGCTAGGTCATGAATAGTTTCCTTACGTGTCTTACTATGAAAATGATATTAGAGACCAAAATTACATGTCAGTAAAGAATGGAAGAGAAAAGAAATATATATTTATTATGTTAGGCAAATCTTAGTATTGGAATAGTTTGGTTGCTTGATAGCAAATGCAAATACACATGCAAAGCAATGAAACTAATGGTCAAGGCTCTCATAACAGTATTACCTTATTAACATTAGTTTCAGTAAATTTTTATAGTTTGTTCATTTATTACTATTTCCCAAACATAATACTAGTTTTGTTAAGTAAACTGCTTGTATGCAAATAGTCATGGTGGTAGGGTTCAATCCTACAGTCATCAAAGTAATTTCTATGGCATCCTTACAAGTCAAGAACATTTACTATATAAATATGTGTTAATATCCTACTCACCCAATTTTAATGGAAAAGATAATATTAGCTGCATCATATCTTATGCAATATAAAGGAAATATTCCCTTCATGATTCCTCATAATCTTTATTAAAATTTAAAAAACTGTCCAACCAGTCGTTCAAACAATTAGCTAATATATATCATAGGTCTTAAATATTTTAAGTAATTATATTTTGTATGCTTGCACTTTATACTAATTTCACTTTAAGACCTTTAATTTTGGTTTTAACAATTAATTTGTAGCAATCTCAACTTTCGTAACTTTTAACTGGGTAATGGCAAAAAACTTCACATGGAACAAGTACATGGTCAAAATAAAAGAACAAACATGCAAAATCTAACTTTTTCCCCTAATAATCTACTACAAATCCCTCTAAAATCATTAGTGTAATTAATTCTACTATATATATATATATATATATATAATTAGACTTTATGTAAAAATCTTCAATTCAACTCACAAACAATATGCGTGAATCTTTAAAAGTAAAAATGCCAAATTTATATTTTTTTTCTCTTTAAAAAGGCCACGCGCTTGTCAAATGAGAATTTTTCTTCCATTTTATAAATGAAAGTTAGTAATAGATTGACATTGCAACAAATAAGAAATGTAAAAGCTTAACTGTTACACTTAAAAATAAATGTCCTAAAGTAAAATTTGATATAAAATGCACGGATATTGTGGATCAAAATGCTTAGAATAAAGATTAAAAAGATTCAGGGTTTAAAACACAAAAATTTAGGATTCAAAACGCAAAACTTAGGATTTCAAAACCTAGAGGCGGGTGAGGATTTATTTTTTCAGGCCTTATAATCTGCTAGTTAGTTTTGGATGAAGATTGTTTAGTGGCATTCCAACCATTCTACGTATGTAATATCTAGAACTATCCAAATCGTTACTAGTCCTTCGACATTCGTTAGCAAGTTTCTTAAACAACTATATGATTGCTGCAGAGAATTTGCTTTGATAAAGCAGGAGCATTTTTTAATTATTTTAAAATAGAATCACTTTTAGTTAAGGTCTTTTTTGTTTATTTTTAATTTTTAAGTGTGAGCCTTGGTGTAGCAGTAAGATTGTTATATTTTTACTTAAAGAGCATGGGATGAAAGCACATAAATGACTTTTCTGCACGCGATAATAAGACAGCGTACATCTGATCCCTAGAACTAACGATAGTGAAAATCTCATATACTGAAGGACCTTGTTATGCCTTAGATTTGAACCACTATCAACGTTATGATGCTAACACTTTTACTACTAGAAATAAGAAGATGAAGAAAACTATATCACATCGGAGTGCAATTGAAATTAACTATTAATTTAGATGCATGTGCCAACAAAGTATGGGGTCTTGGGAATAGAAGTCTAAATACAAGAATAAGGATTTCGAAAGAATGTTGACCAATAATTTCTATGTACCAAAACTCTAATCTGAACAGCCCCTCCCCCACTGCAGGACCAAATTTTACTCCATTTGGTTATGGTTTTGCATCTTATTTTCTGTTTTAGTTTTTTCAAATTCGCTGCATTTCAAACTGATACATAAATATTTTCTCCCTCAAACCAAAGTTTGGGTCATGCTTTGGAAGCCATTTCTTGCCACCCTCCATCTAGTTTTTGCATTTCTGTTAGCAGTAGTCCTTGCTCTTTGTGACATGAATGGTCCGTCTTTTCCTTTCTTAGTCAAGAAAATCTGGCGTGAAGATATACGAAAGATTTTGAGTCGTGTGGACAGCCGTGTATTTAATGTCTTTTTGAGTTGATTGTGGAAAAAGTGGTCAAAAATGGATGTACATATTTGGTCATTGTAAAGGAAAGTTTGTCAATGGTGTCTCTTGTCGATATTGTTGGGGCCATATTGGCTTGTGTCACTTGGCTGTCATCTTCTACCCATCTTCCTAGCATCAACCTTTTCCGGTGAACTATAATGGAAGAAAAAGCCAGCAGCGATGGTCCCTTCTTTTTTGTCTTTTTTTTTTATGATTAAAAAAGTGGGAAGCAGCTACCATCATGATATTGCATTGGGCGCGACCATAAGGTTTTCATCGATCCACTATGGAATGTACGATTTAATTCATAACTACTAATCTAATAAGGACAAGTCCATCACTATATCTTCAACAAAATACAAGTGAGATTCAGTCTCTTGTCAACAACAGTTGATTGACGCAACTAGTACCATAACAACTGGTTGACACAATTAGCTAGTACTGTAAACAGATTCGAACATGCGACCATTTAGAAAAAAGCGAGATTTTTAGCCTAACTACTTAAGGCGACTCAACTACCACCTCGGCGGTGCTGGTGCTCAATCATGGCCCCTTTGATTCTCAATCATGGCCTCTCTGCTGGCGCTGGTGCATATGTATCTATCATGTGATTAATAATACACTTGAAGCTGTTTTCATTCACTCGTTGACGTTGAATGTTTTGATTCGATCAACATGAGCTCTGATCAGTTACGAGACCTCCGGAAATTATAGTAAACTTAGCAAATTTGAAGCCACCAAAGATTGAAAATATAGATATAAGCACTCATTCAAGCAAATTCTCAACCTGTATTTGTGCATTCTCCAACCCAGTTAAAGGCTTGATGAGTTACGGTTTGTACCACTTTAAGGTAGCAAAACACAAGAATTATCAATCAATAAACAAGGAACAAACAACAGATTGTAAATAATGAAAATGTCTCAAAGCAACAAAATGGGCAAGAAAATCGCATCTGGATACCAGTTTCATGTCTCATCCAGCTGGGAGGAAACATTTTGGCTGCAGGGTGTGTCATGACAACCTGAGTTAGTTAATTAATTAATTTTTGGAAACACTATCTGCTAATTCATCCTGTCCCTGGATACGGACAAATTAAACACATTCTGGAAGGGTGTGTCAATAATATTTCATTGATGAGATATCAATTCAATCGAAGTAGAATTAACAATTCTGTTTAATTTGATTGCTTTGTGGGGCTCCAATTAAGATGTACCACTGACACAATTCGAGAATTAATGAAGACCATGCTTGCAAATGAAAGTATAGAAGCTTGAAACAATCAGGAGGTATGTGCTATGATGGTTCATCTGAAAGTTCCCAAAGTCATGAAATTCGAGACCAGTTTACAAAATTTGGTGTCTTCTCTTCAAAAATTATCTTAATTTGTTACATTACTAATTATCCGAAAACCCATAACTTATAGAATGACGTATATTCAGCTGTCTTACATATGACCTCATGTAGCATAAATCCAAGGCTTCACAAAACTAGAACTTAGTTACCATGTTAGATCACCAGTTATATCTCAAGAGTTCAGGCCATTAAGAAATAATCCCGGTAGGACATCCAAAAGTGAAAAATGAAAAAGAATAGTCCCAATAGATCGAATATACAGTCTCACACTCTCCAGCGATGTTCTTGCATGCAATGGCAGACGGAGAGGGTGGCGGGGGGACACGGGCAGCAAAACTTTCAAAATTCTTCTTAATACCTATAGATTTTTTAATATTTACAATATATATATATATATATAAATAAGTATTGGCCCCATCAAGATTCTAAAAAATTTACTGTGTTCCCTATAAAATTTTTAAAAATTAACTTTGCCCCCCTCCCTCTCTCTCAATACAAATTATGAGTCTGTCACTGCTTGCATGTCATATTAGCTAGTGTTATGATAAAAGTCTATCTTCTGGGGTGATAAAATAAAAAAAAATAAAAAAGCTGGCAAACAAAGCAGCTCATTGGGTAGCTGTGAAGGCTTGGCTTCTTGTCCTTTCCACATGTTGTGTTGGATGATCACCTCCTCAGGAATTGATTTTTAGATTCATATTTGGAAATTTAATGAACTTTTTTGCATTTTCAGAAATCGAGTAAAGTATCAATAATGAAGAGAAGTTGGGGAGAATGTGGTTCCATAATGGCATGCACCCTCCCAACATTACACAGTTCCACCCCTGGTTCAATTGGATGCTTGGCTGATTTTGGTGCGGAAATCATTCTTGCCCTTTTCAGCCAAATTCCATTTCTGGAGTTCGATATCTTTAAGAATAATGCTATATAAATAGAAAATTTTTATCATAATTTATCACAAGAATGATGTTGTTGAATGAGAGTCAAACACTTAAAAATAAAACACCCATCATGGTGAATCTTATTTGCAAAAATATCACTGTCACATCATTCTGGTAAATTTTCTGTATAAATTTTTCTAGAAGAATAGTAATTTTCCTATCTTTAAAAGAAGAAACTAAACCATATTGTATCTTATAAGTGCTTGAAGATGAAAGGATTATATTGTGACACTGCCTCTAGTTTGGCGTATTTTTTATGTTTCACTGCCTCTTTCATTTCTTTAGATGACACAAAAAGAAAAAGGAAAAAGTAGACGAAAAATAATGATCAATGTGTCATATATGAGAGCACAATTTTTTAATAAAACTAAGGCAGCATGAGTGCCGAAGGAAAGAATCAAGAACCAAATCCAAGAAAGAGAGCACCAGATGATGAACCTTTAAAAGATGCTGCATCAAAGCCAATCAATACACAAGAATCTCCCAATTTTGCATGATAACAAAGTTTATAAGCCTACCCACAAAAAAAAAAAAAACAAAGGTTTAACAAAGTTGTATAAAATAAATGGACAAGGATCTCGTGGTGAAAATAAATTTTAGAAAAGAAAATTGTGATGAAAAAAGAAAGAAAAAAAACCCTACAAATAAATGAGTCTCCAGTATATCAAAATCCAAAGAAAGCATTACACATTAAAAGTTGGAATGTTGGATATGCCGTTTAATGCTAGCTTTTCCTTAAAATTGGGCGGATATAAATATGTCTTAATATCCTAATCACCCAATTTGTGGCAAACCTAATATTAGGTGTAGCGTATCTTAAACCATAAAGGAAATATTCCCTTTGAAAGTCTACCTATATATTAAGGATCAAAATGAAGGTCTAGGATTTAAAATGCAAAACTTAGGTTTCTTATAAAAGCCTAGGAATGGATTTATCTTTTCAGAACTCACAATTTTTAAATTAGTTTTGGATTAAAATTGTTAAGTGAGATTCTAACCATTCTTTGCAATATCTATAGTTATTGAAAGCGTTACTAATCCTTGGACACTCGTTATCAAGAATCTTAAACCAAATTGTATTGACAATTAAGGGCGGAACTAGCCTCATGGGTCCCACATTTTGTATAATACCACTATATATAGTATATTACACATTGTCCCGGTAAAATTTTACTACATTGGCACTCCCCAGTTTTTCTATAATCCTCTTATATGTAGCATGTATATATAATTCTAAAAAAATCTATTGTACTAGCATCACCATAATTTAAAACTAAGGACCTAACCTAATATAATTTTATGAGATTTATTCATTTTTTTCTTGTACATCCAAATTCCTAGCCCAATAAAATCAGAAGATTATGGGCTTCTAATAAGTACCATCCAAGACCTAAAAAAAATAAATAGTTTGAGGATTTTTTAATATGAACCATCTAATAAGTAGATTTACCCATCAAATAAAAAAAATAAAAAAACTAAAACAATAAATAGAACCATATATCGTTAAGATTGGATAGAACTTAGTTTTATTTTTTATGTAAAAAGTTTTCTTTTGCTTCAATTTAGAAATATATGCAAAGACTAGTTAAAATATAATAATTGTATCAATAGGTAAAATATTGTGTGTCAAAATTTGGGCACTCTCAAACCACAAAGGGTGGTTCAGTCGTCAATTTGTCCTCATGCTAATATATGATTTCAAGTTCGATCTCTTCTCATGTCTCTTTATAATCAGTTGTCATTCATGTTATGCATGAAATTACATAGTTTAGGTGGCTGGTAGCCCTACATGAGTTTAAGAAAGTAGTCAATCGAAGGACTAGAAACCTTATCGCAAAAAAAAAAAAAAAAAAAAAAAAAAAAACAATTTGGCATCCCAAAACAAATTTTTGGTTCCGCCCATGTTGACCATAGATGCTGCTTTTGGAAAAGCAGAAGCATTTTTAATATCTGTTCTTTGGGAGTGATAAATCTTGGAGGAATCTACAAACTGATAGTTTTGACCATTTTATTTATTTCTTACGAGGATTATGTCCCATTTGGTGCAAACAAAAACAAAATTCATACTTAAATTGAACAAACTTTAGTAAAGGTCTTTTTTTTTTTTTTTTTTTTTTTAGTGTGAGTCTTGGCATAGCGATAAGATTTGTTGAATTATTAACCACCAATTCATCTAAAAGTTCAATTTAAAAGCTTGAACTGTTAGATAAGTTGGTGGACAACAATTTCCTCTCTTTAACAGCTTAAGCTTTTAAATGACTTAGTAGTCAACAATTCAAGAAGGTTGATGTATTTCGACTTGGACGTCCTATGGTTGCATAATTGAAACACATAAATAACTATTTCGCGCACAAAAATAAGATAGCAAATTAATATCTGATCCCTAAACCTAATGGTGGTGAAAACCTCATGCAATGGACTACCCAAGTTGGCTACCCTTGTTATACCATGGACGAAGATGAAAAGGACCATATTACATCAAAGTGGAAGCGAAGGCAACTATTAATTTAGATGCATGAACCATCAATGTATGGGGGCTTGGGAGAGAAGTCTACAAGAATAAACCTTTCAAACTTAATATTCAAAAGTTTTCCATAAATATATGTTTTTCCCTCAGACCAAAATTTGGGTCAAGCTTTAGAAGCTATTTCTTGTCACCATCCATCTAGCCTTTGCATTCCCGCTAGCAGTCCTTGCTTTTTCCACATGAATGATCTGTTTTTGCCTCTCTTTGTCAAGAAAATCTGGTGTGATTTAGATATATTCTGAGTCCGATGGACGACTGTGTAGCTAATGTCTCTTTTGAGTCGATTGTGGAAAAAGTAGTTAAAATGAATGGAACTTATTAGGTCATTGTAAAGGTGGTATCTTCATAGCAACAATACCCTTTCCATAATTTAAAAAAAAAATCAATTAGATTAATTCAGTTGAACAGACTCTTGGTCTCTCTTTGAGAGGTTAAGAGTTTGATTCAACTATAAGGGATTAAACCATTGTAAATATTTTATTTTCGACGTGAATGACAAATCTTTAACTGAACAGGAGAGAAGATTAATCGAGCTACACAAGTTGACCACCAAACCAAAACAAAATAATAATAATAAAATAATAAATGCCAGTAGAGATGGCCCCTTCAAAGGCTCAATCAATGTCACTTTGCTGGAGCATCTGAATCTATAATGTATACTTCCCAAGTTTGTTTTCACTCAATCATGGACATTGAATGTCTTGATTCGACCAACTTAAGCTCTCAGTTATTAGACCTCCCTGAAATTCAAGTATTCTTAGTAAATTTGAAGGCAACAATGATTTGAGAGTTTTAGAAATAACTACTTATTCAAGCAAATTTAGCCTGTATTTGTGCATTCTCCAACCCCAACAAAGGCTTGTACCAATTTGAGAGGTAGCAAAACACTAGGATTAGCAATCAATAAACAAGTAACAAACAACAAATTTGTAAATAATGGAACTTTCGCTAAAGAACAAAATGGGCAAGCAAGAAATCCATGTAGGTACCAGTCTCATGCCTCATCCAGTTCCCATATACTTCTGGAAGGGTCTGTTACGACAACCTCAGTTAAGTATCTGCTCTTATATATGCATGTATATATATACGCTTCATCCTGTCACTGGACTTGGACACCATTGCCGGAACAAATTTTGGAAGGGTGTTCTAATAATTTGGAGGCAACAAAACACAAGGATTAATAATTATGTTGTTTTTTCTTTGTGAGGCATTAAATTGTACCAATGGAACAAGGATGACGTGGTACACTAAAAGTATTAAATAATTTCTCTAGAGAGGTAGCTGCCCCCCTTCCAAATTTTCAGTAATTACATTTTTACTTACAGTGTTATTAGTACTGTTCAATTAGCCTCCTCAAATTTTATAAATACTCTTTTAAATAGTTATTTGGTTTTAAAGACCCATTTGTATATTATATACAAATTTATATCATATACATTATATAGTTGTGGAGAAGTGAAGCACCTATTGTTGATTACAAAGAAAGATAAAATAAAATAAAATTTTATTTTTTGGTAATGATTAATGATTGTCTATGGATAAATTTTTAAATTTCTGCATTGATTTGGAGGTTTTCATTGCTCAGGTAATAATTGTTCTTATGTTGTGGACCTCTTAGAGATCATAAGAGAAAGATTGGCAGGCGTAGTTATCAAAATTGAATGGGATATCAGACCCGTGAGGTTACTGATTTACAGTTCATTGATTTAATTGGTAGTTTAATCGATTCCACTGGTATTATAAATTAAATATATTTTATATATATATATATATATTATCTTAAATATAACTTATATTGGCAAGTAAAATACAAGGAATCAAGTGGAATAATAGTAAGTATTGCTTAATTATATCTTTAGTTTCCAAGTTCAACTCTTGGGAGCTACAAATATATCAAATTTTTTAAAGAGAATAAAAAGTCAAAGTTAGTCAATGATTTTTTATTGAACTGGCCAATTTGGTTCACTAATTTTTCAAAAAATTGACTGATTCATAAAATTTTGAAAATATTTAAAAGTCAAAATTAATGGCTGGTTTTTTCGATTGAATTGGATGGTTGAATCGGTCAATTTTTCAAAAAAAAAAAAAAGATTTAGGGTCCGGTTCAACTGAAAAACCAGCCAGCATGAAAAGTTTAACCACTTTACCATCAAACTATTATCTAGTTGGTGATTAATTTTACCATATTTAATATATATAGGTTATATAATAATTAAAATATAAATAACACTATAATACCGATTGAACCATTGATTGAACCAATAAATTAAAAATCAATACATTGACCGGTGCAATATCCAATCTGGTTCTAATAACTATGGTTATCTGTGTTAATTAGCATTGGTGATAGAATCTATAGATGTTAGATAAGTACTATGTGCTATGAAAGTTCACTAGTTTTCAAAATATCTGCCTTCAAATTTCTCTTGGTTAGATCACTATTTATCCCAAAAGCTTTAACTATGGGAAGGGACCATAAGGTGATTAAAACAGTCTCACATGCACCATCCTTCTGCATTCCTTCGTGTCGCATAAATCCAAAGCTTTCCAAGACTAGAAATTTGCTATCTTGATAGAATACCAATTGTCTCAAAGTTTAAGCATATAATTTTAAGATTAAATAATCGTTTAGTACTTCTAACTTTACTTTAATTTTTAATGTCATTTCTAAACTTTAATTTCTTTTATTTAAATCTTTTAACTTTTAAAAAGAAATTAATATAACACAACTTTTCAAAGTAAGTAAGGAAATTAAATATTAATTATATTTTGGCCTTTCAAATTATAACTTAATATTACTTTACCCACATTCAACTAAAAATAATTACATTTTCACCATCATAAAAATTTAAAATTAGAAATTTACTTGGTCAAAGTTTTATACTAATCTCTAAAATAAAGAGAAAAAAAAAATTCATGGTGATGAAATGTTATAAATTATCTCAAAATGCATAAGAAAATAACCATAATAAAATCTTGCTTTTGTGAACCATCAATTATTAGTCTTAACAATATTAAGGAAATTTTTGAAACTACACATTTTTTAACTAGAGACAAAAAAATTTATAATGTAACCAATCAAAAATGCTCAATTTATTTATTTTTTGGCAATAGCATTAATACGAACTTAAATTTTCATAATTTAGGAGTAAAATATAACGACTTTTATTTTAGCAAAACTAAATCATAGTTAAGAGAATCAAAGTGTAATTAATTTTAATTTTTTTAACTTATTTTAAAATGAGGGACCACATGAACTTCTTTTCAGAAGTTGAAGGACCAAAATAAAATAAATCAAAATTCAGATATGACATTAAAATATAAAACAAAATTAGGAAAACAAAATGATTGTTTACGCTAATTTGAATCCACTCATGATTCAAAGTTTATTTACAGAATCAAACAACCAAAAATGTGACACGTGTCTCTATTAGAATTTAGACGGAATACAAAGCAACACTTGGTGACATTTCGTGTTTTGGTACCTTCTCGTGTGAATGAATTTTACATCAAAAGTAAACTCCAAGATATTTCAATGCGTCTCACACTCCCCCAGAATGCTCTTGAGATCCTAGTGTTAGGATGAAATACTCTCCAGTCTGTTTCTTTCTTCCAGGGTAAGTAGAAGGCTTGAAAACAAAGCAGCTCATTGGGTTGTGTGAAAGCTAGGCTAGATGTTCTTTCCACATCTTGGGTTGGATCATCTCCCCAGGAATTGTTCGAGATTGAACTTTGGCAATTTAACGAACTTTTTTTTTTTTCTTTTCAGAACTCGAGAGTAAATATTTCATTGCCGAAGAGATTGAGGAGAATATGGTTCCATTCAGAAAATAAAATAGAATAGCCAGAAAATTAAGGAGAAAATACAATACTTAATATTATAAGGCAACATGAGTGCCAAAAGAAGGAATCAAAGAACCGAATCCAAGGAAGATAATTAAGCACCAGATGATGAGCCTCTAAAGATGCCGCAGCAAAACCAATCAATAAACAAGAATCTCCCAATAGTACCCCCAGCCAAAAATGATAAAAAAGTTGCATGAAATAAAACTATTAGTTCAGAAATTTTATATGGAAGTAAGTCACATAAAATTCGGGCTGAACAGGTAGGAAAAAGAAATAGAGAACAAAATTTCTAAATTTAAATCTATCTCTGTTATTAGGTCAAAATACATTTCGTTTAGAATTCCAATAATTTGATCATTTGATTTCCGGAATTTGATTAGAATTTGTATACAATTTGCCAATAATTTGATTAGAGCGCAGTTAGTATACACTTGGGTGGAATGATTGGGTTCTATGAAAGCCCATAAACAACCGGTTATTGGGCTACTGAGAATGCCTTGGATTAGTTCAACTAAGTTCTGTTTTGGGTGTACTCTTCATGACCCATTTATTAAATGGATTGGATTTGGGTCACACGAGCATTTGTTTCAACTTTCAACATACTACAGACACTTAACCCGGCTCAAACAAGACCCGATCCGACCAATTGCCACCCGTAGCTGTTTTTGTGAAGGCTTGCAGTTTTTACTTGATTCTGTTAGGGGAAATATGAACAAAGGCAGTGCAAACTGCAAAGTTCAATGGGATGGTAACAAAAACAGGCAAATAGTGAAAAGTGCATACTTGGAATAGGGTTGGAACGCTGTTAAGACCAAAAACTCTAGATTCGTGTTTTCTGCTATAGCCGAACGGCCATAGATGTTTGAAACCATCAAGAGCTGTTTTGATATCATTACTTGCCTCTCCACATCTAAATTGAAGCAGAATAATAGATAAGTCCCATTTGAAACGCCTTTTAACTTGTTAAAATCATTGAATGATTATATTAAACAGGAAATTGCTTGATGCATTTACTAGTAATGCTATACAAATAGAAATTCTAAACAAAATGATGCGGCTAAACTGGAATCTGTCATTTTAAAACAAATTAAGTACCCAGTAAGATAGTTTTCAATTAACATTTTAAGAAATACCCGCCTAAGGAATACCCGCCTCGGTTCCTGTATTCTGACTATTTCTTCCATCAAAGAAAGTGCTTTCAATTGAAATAATCAATGCCGGTCTATCAGTAAAGATTGCAAAAACCGGGTTTGAAAGCAGCTGTTTGTTCTTGGCCCGCAAATCAAAATTTCTAACATGCAAATTCTAAAAGAGCAGAACTGAAAACTTGGTTGATTACCCAAGAGAAGAAACGGAACCATAACTATCAATAATTGGGAAGATTGTAGAGCATTCTGTACATACTTATGGCACTAATGGAAACTACTCGAAATCCGATCAATCTCTCGACAATCAAAATCCCCTTGGATAATACATTTTCACCCACGATCATTTCGTAAATTCACATGCAAAACAGTAAGGACTTGTCATCTTCACCCATCTCACATGGCATCTTCCTTGCAACCAAGTTAAAGAACCCCACGTGATGCAGCAGAGCGGACAGCCCTCGAATGCATTCACAAGGCTGCTTTGCCAGAGCATCGGACACCATCGTGTACTTGTACACTTCGAATTGTGTCCACTCGATCAATGACATCCAAGGCTTTGATACGGTCAATATCAAAGTCAATGACAGGTACCGATGATGGCCTCCTGATGGGGAACGGATCCTTTTTCTTTTCACTTATCGGCGAGTGGCTACTACTCTTACTCAGCCTGTGGTGCTTGCTTAATCTGGTTTTTACAGTGTCAAATTCTTGACTCTTACTTATTCCGGGGGTCAGTTTCCTCTTACTAACATCCCGAAGCATCTCTTGATCTTCGACGGTCAGTGATGGTGATGGAGAGCTGGGTTTATGAGGGGATAATTGAATTGCCTTCTGATTGGGGGAGCGAACTGGGGACTTAACAGGGGACCTGATTCCAGCCCTTGACTGGCTAACAAGATGGTGTAGCCACACCACCAACTCCAGAATATAAGCTTCGGTTTTCTCCTTATCAGCATGATGTAGTGTTTCAATTCGGATTAAGTCAGCCTGCCCAGCAGGCTTCTTGTTCACGTCGGACCTGAAGAAATTTAAAGAGTCTTTACTGGGAGGGACAAAAGATCTCCAAAACAAAAAAGAGGTAAACCTCTAGCAAATCACACTCACCCAGTATTTGCCCATTCTCCAACCCAACCAAAGCCATGATGTGCTCTGGTTTTGGCCAATTTGTGGCAACAAAACACAAGGATTAGTGATCATTAAACATATAAGCTAAAACAAATAACATTTTAATGTTTAAACCCAACAAGAAGCAGCTGTTTGTCAAAGGTTGGTAGTCTTACTTGGTCGTGTTTGTAGCGATGGGAACAATCCACTGCAATGTTTTCTCCATTTCAGCTTTGATTTGGGGAATAGTAAGCTGCAATAAACCATTCGGGAGAAGAGTACAAATGAGCACATAGGTGCAAAACAAAATACCAGAAGCATATTTAAGGGGAAGGACATGCAGACAAGAACTTTATTAAGGAAATATCACCAAAAAACAGGGGAGACAAAACCTATTCGTCTGATAGAATGATGTAAGGGATTGGGCCATGAAAAGAACAAGCACCTCTTCCTTAAGCTGAAATGATTGCAACTTGGAGCGCAAAGCTGACTTTATACTAGGAGGTAGTCCTTGATATAGAGCATCCCTTGTATTTGCAGGCACAGAACTTGATCGGGTTACCTGAAAACATCAAGGCTGACTCAGAAATGAAGACATGAACAACATGATTTGATAAGAAGCATTGCTCTTTGTTTCCTTAATCAACAGAGGAAGCATCAGTACTTGTTTCCTTGTTCAATAGAAAAGGTTGCCCCTGCTAAAGTAACACTCTTCTGTGCTACTTTTTTTTTTTTTTTTGATAAGTAAATACTTCTATTAAAAACCCCAGGGGGCAAGAAATGTACAAAGGATGTATACAAAGAGGATCTATACTTCATCTACAAAAGATAAGTCCCCTATGATGTCAATAAAAGCAAAACAAGAAGCACAGTAAATACCCTTTAGACCAAAAATGAAAACTATGCCAACAAAAAAAAAAAAAAGATTTAAGCTCAGGTATATCCATTTTCTCCTCTTCTGTGCTATTTGAATGATCACTTCACAGAAAATTATCCTCAAGGGCAATCTACACCCTCTTCTACAAGTTACACAAAAACAAATCAACAAAGAGGGGGCAAGGTAATATCATGAAACCCAGATCTATGTTACATAGCATCAGACTATCTCATGAAACCCTAGATCTAGTGCCCCGCTTATCACTTCTTGTAATTCATATTCCCCATAATTTTTCTGCACGTCTTATATAGATGAGAACTCAAGAAGCAAAAATAGGAACCCAAAAACTAAGCTAAGAAACTACTTGTGATATGCATCTGAAAAAAAATATTCACATATTTAGATAACTTGATTAACATAGTCGAGCAGTATCGGACAATTTACATATAACAAATAATGATGCATAGAAATCAAATGCTAGATTTTTATCTGATCATGCCAATCTTTGTGGATGAACTACGAAAAACAAAAATCAATCAATTGAAGTATAACTAGGAAGATTTTGAGAGCCTCCAATCAAGGGTTTTTTTTTTTTTTTTTTTTTACATTTGATTCTTGTTTTTCTTTTCTTTTCTTTTTTTTTTTGTGTTTTTTTCCCACTTTTTCACCCACCCGGGGAGGGGGGAGGGTGTTTGTACAGCTTTAGGAAACTTGGAATCAAAATATGTGTGATTAGTTTTTTGTAGGGAGCCTGGGTTAGGAAAGCTTTCTGGTTTAAGATCCTGATAGGTTTAGAAAAGATTTTCGGGTTTCGAGGAGTGGAGAGATAAAATTGGCTCAGTTTACAAACTATCAAATTGCTAGGTTCGAAATTAAGTCTTGCTAGAGGGCCTAGGTAATGAAAAATTTAGGGTTTTGATTGATCAATTGAAAGCCAAGAGGTAGGGTAGGGGAAAATTAGCTTTGATTTAGGCTTGATATGGAAGGGTTTTGTGGCTAAAAGTACGACTGACTTTGGAAGCAGAAGACGGGTTGTTATGCTGTTGTGACCAAATCCAAAAACAATAAGTTTTGCTATTTTTGTAAAAGAGAAGGAGAACTAGGAGGGGGAAGAGGAGTGGAAAAATAAGTAGTGTTTCATCACTGCTAGGATTAGAAATCGCAAAACATAATTTCAGACTCCTATAATATCAAGATACTCGCACATATATAGGACTTATACTAATTCTAACAGAACTCAAATCTGTATTCTGCATTCTCAAGCTTGTCAGCCTGAGTTTCTACCAATGCATCAAGCTGCCATTAAAATAGTTTTTGTAGGTAGGAATATAGACATATCAAAATAGAGATTAAATGGAGCTCTGAGCGGGAAAACAGAAACTACACCATTGTTCTTACTTCTGTAATGGTGTGAGCGGGAAGGGAGAGGTGAAGCATCTATAAACCATGTCATAATAATTCTCTCACTCAGTGTCCAGGTTGGGATTCCTGAACGAGGGGAAGGGGGGCAGCAGAGTGCAAGAGAGACAATGGAGATCTGACTCTGAAAATAGAAACTACACCATCGTTCTTGCTAGTGTTATGGTGTGAGCATGAGGGGAGAGGAGCACAAGAAAACCTAAATACTACATTTAAATCCCAGAAGAAAAAAAAAGCGAAAAAAAACTTACCTCCTACCTTCAAATCCTAAAATTACTCTAAATTAGAGCATAATAATTCCTTTACTCAGTATGGGGTAGGAACCGCCACATGCCTTTTTTTTTTTTTTTTGGAGAGAGGGAGGGGGGGAATGAACTCTGATAAATAATTGCTGAATGCGTCAATCACGCACTCAATCCCAATTGTACGTGTGTCTTGAAAGCATCGTTTATGTGCACATCATACTGATGAAGGCAGCAGTGGCATATTTTCCAGACTCTTAATAGTTTGTACTAAAAAGAGTGAGATCAAAGATAAAGTAAACCCTCCTTTTCACAAACATATATGAAGCAAAGTGGGCTGTTCTTTTCCATCTCGCAGATGTCTCAACTTGCTTGTGATGCCTTTGATAACCTCTAAAGGTCAAAGCAATCTAGTAATAAGATGCGAAAAGGAATATTAATGGATAAGGGAGACAAAGAAACACAACAATTAGTGGCTTCAGAATCTTAGAAGAGTATCATTGATGAATTCAAGTTGACACAAAAATAAACAAGTGATCTCCATCTCTAGGTGCTTGCAATTGCTCCACAGAGGAAAGACATGCCATATCCTCTCTTCTTCATTTTTCTTTTGAGACTGACGACATTATAAGATATGGTTTCAAAGGAGAATTCGATCCTAGAGTGGAAACATACTGTCCTTGAAAGGGATACCAAAATAGTTTAACATGTAAGGACAACTTTAGATGCTCATAATTACCTTAAAGTGAAAAATAATAATACGGACAATGTAAGTGATATAAAAGGTACGATAAAGCAACACCCAATGGAATTATAAACTCACAAGTGTATCAATTTGAGTAATAATATTTGCATAATGCAATGCAAGACCCGCTGATCCCAATTTCTGGTGATTGTTTTTCAGTGGTCTATCTCCATCTGCAAGGGCAATAAAGAATAATAAAATAAAAAATAAGATGCACCAAAAGAATTAAATCAAAGAAAAGCTCTTACAAATGTCTAATATAAATATAGTTTAAAGCACAGCACAGCACGCACATAATATAGAACAATGTACCGAATATTGAAATATGCAGTACGAATATACGGACACAAATTTGCAGCAAATATTAGTCAAACAAGTTTTTAAATTTTTTCCGTGTAGAAAGAGAAATTTCCCAAGAGATTGGTGCACATTCCAAGGAAATTGAAGTCTTCACTCCTTTTGTACCCAAAAAAAAAAAAAAAAAAAAGCAAGTCTTCACTCCTTCACAAAACTTACTTATCAGCTCACCAAGCATCATGCGCCCCCCCCCCCCCCCCCCCCCAACCCCCTCTCTCTCCCCCTTCCCCTTCCCCTTCCTTCTTTATAAAGAATATGTTTAATTCATGTTTGGTATTCAAATATCAATAAACGCTTTTGCTTTAGAATATACCCTGAAGAAGTATATATATATATATAAATTTTTGCCAAAAACGAAAGAATTTTGCTCACCTAATTGTCCAAAACTGTGGACTCAAATGTTCAGTTTTCTTTTTATCCAAGACCCAACTGGAAGAGCCAAAAATTGCAAATTCCTTTCAGAAGTGTCTCAACGAAACAAGAAGAAATGCCAGAAATCTATTTTTTTCTACCATCCATTGCCATATGTGGCAGGATAATAGAGTGAAACAGGCTTTAAATAAACATACAGGAATAAGTAAAAGCTTTGAATTCATACCAGCACTACCAAAAGCATCGTGGATCTCCAAATGTAAGAAATGGACAATGTCTACAAGTTTCTCCATTACCTATTAAAGGACAAACTCAATAAATTAGGGCTCTCTGAAAATTAGGGCCTTTTAAGTATCTATACAAGTTTCTCCACTACCAAAAGCATCTTGTATCTCCCATGTGTCTGAAGGGTGTAATTCTAAAAATAAAACTTAATCAGACTCGTTTGAACATGTCTGATGCATTTTGAGGAGTGTCCGATAAGTGTCGGTGTTCGATGTGGACACGGCACCTTCTTAGAAGTGCCCATGCTTCTAAGCGATCAACCGAATATCTAGAAACTTACAAACTAAGATTAGCACATTATCTACCCTGTCCACCTAGAAAGAAACATAAAATAGTACTAACTTGATACCTCTTCCAAAATCCTGGACCAGAGTGATTTCTTTTTCAAACTTCTCACATGCTTCCTTTGACTCTTCAACTCAACCCTTAAGATTGCAAGGCTATCTCCTACATGTTATACATGTATACATAATTAAAAAAAAAATAATACAAGCATATATGATAGTCCCGACAGAAATTGTAAAAACTTTAATTAAAAAAAAAAAAAAGATAGACACACTGACCAACATGGCCAGATAGATAGATTCAGTTAGTCTTTACATATTAGAACCAGACAGGATAAATTAAAAATAAAAAAAATAACTTACACCTAAGGTGGCCACAGGTCAGAATTCAGATGATCAAGCACTGAGATCAATAGCAGAAAGCTGACCCGGGCACATTGATAGGAACACAGTGCAGGGCCCAAGCCCAGCTAGAAAGATAAATCCCTAAAAGTAGAACAGCATGAGGCTGGATTGGTTCAATCAGTTTGGGGACAATGGCCCCTCTGGAATTTTCAAATGCCTTAAATTTCATATTCATGCTTACTCCTTTCATGCCAGAGAGCTAAGAATGGCCATGGACTAGGTCAATTTTGGAAACAATTAACCAAGTGAACATGCTCATGCCAGGGCATTTGTTCCTCCTTGTTAGATCTACAGTTTTCCAATATGCATATACAAGAAACAACAACCTTATCTGGCTAGGAAATAATTACTCTGAAAGCTTCCATTGTGCGAAATAATTGAAAAGTTACATACTCCAACATCATTTACAGCATTGAAAAAAAAAAGAACCGTTTCTTTTTCTTTTTATGACAATGGAAATTAGTCGTGATATTGATTTGGAAGACGAACATGGGAATACAAATCCCTATGCCCACATGTTACGTAGTAATCATTGATTCGCCACCTTTACTGTAGCGCAGAGACAAACAGCTTATGGGCGTAAGCATCAAACTTAGCATTCACACACCAGTTCCAATTTAAGCTTCTCAATCAAATCAACAACAGTGCAATGATGTTAATTAAAATCAGTGAACCTAGGATAATCAATAGGTAAGCAGCATCAAGTGACTATCAAGTCACTAGCGGCAGCAAAAAATTTTACGTTTTTTTTATATATAATGAAGGTAGCTCTAAACAAAATAATACTAGGATAGTGATCTTGCAATATCCCTAAGATTTTCAGTTTTAATACAAGGCAACCAACATCTAGGGAACCATTTTGCATTATTTGAAAACAGATACAGTGGTGTCAAGACAAAGGACATAAACTAAATTTAATTAAAAGAAAGGTTGCACTGAATTACAGGTACAGTTACCTCTTTGAGCAGCATTTGAGTTATCCTCTTCCTGAAGCTTGCGCCGATAATCTTGTTCAAATCTGTCCAGGGCATGTAACTCATGATACAGTTCCTGCACCCAAAAGTTCAGTCTTTCCTCCAATCAAGTTCCATAGCATAACATCTATGCATAAAATTTTACTATTGGCAACTATTGGCACATGATCTGTTCTGTCAAGAGTATTCATATGTTGTGTAATAAGGCTACTCTGATCTTTCCTCATAAAACAACATCCACAGCATTTTCAACGTTGCAGTAACAAACTCAGCACTTCTCTTCAGCTGAGAAGGTCTATTGACAGTACAAAATTTAGACAATCTTCATCCCTCCAATTGTACTTGTACAACTTGAACTAGCACCAACTGATGCATTGCCAAACGCGATTGTGTTCAATACACAGGTAATCCATTTTGAAAAATTCAAAATCTTAAAATACCTAAGAGTTGAGATTCAAAGCAACACACTGATTGGTACATTCCATCGCACAGATTATAAACAATTAAAACTCAGACTGAAACCTTTGCAATGTACAGGATTCATAGTAATAGCATAATTAAATTAACAAAATAAGGCTATTTATGCCAGTAGCGACATAAGAAACTAACAGTAGAAGCACAAAAGTGAGCAGAGGCAAAAGTAACTCTACAGTGTTTGTAAAAGCTTTCCCTCCAAATGTTCAGAGCTTTCCCTCCCATGTCCATATTCCAGATTATCCTAGAGAAATTGAGAACTTCTCTACAAAGAGAAGTTCAACATATCTTACAACCTAACTAAGAAGTGTGGAATTACATTTCCATGCCAGAGCAAGATCTAGTAAAGAGATTCCTGAAACTAAGAAAGTGACAAGAAGAAGATGCTAGATTAATAGAAGGCATATGATTGAGAAGGAGGTCACTGCATTACTAATCTATGTAGCCAGCTGAGCATTTGACCATGTCAAGATTTTAGAAGCTCAGTTCAACTCCTCTCCATGTGAAAAAATTACAGCACTAGGCTACGTTACTTTCAGAATTTAGAAAGAAAACTGGACGAGGTATGAAATCAAGATAAACAAATTCTCAAAAAGGTAAAGATTTTTTCCTCTTTATTTTTTTTTTTTGGGGGTAGTTGGGCCCATGGGACCAACAGTAGAACCCCTTGGCCATGACCATAGGCAGGGCCTCATCAACATCAAAAACCCCAGCATACCCAAACAGCTCGTGAAACACCATACTTCCTTATGGGAGAGAGGAGTCATACCACTCAAACTACATGGGGTAGCGGTCAAAAAGGTAAAGTTTTGAAAAAAGCAGCAGACACTTTTATAGTTCTCTCGCCTTGACATAGAAGCTTTGGAGCACCACAATCATGATGCATAATAATTGGAAAACCTAGATGAAAAGGGTGTTACTGTCATATGCCATCAAGATTACTAGAATGTTTGATGACCAGAATACCCACGCTCGTAGATTATATAGCTTGTCTTGGAACTCTGTCTGTCAGTAATAGCTCGCTGGCAATTCTTCAGGAAAACATTAGAAAAATCTAGCTCCAATAGTAGAGCAAAGCTACACCAGGATGCAATACTCAAGTTACACCAACAAGAATAATCCACTGTAACGAAAATCCAACCAAAAGAGCATCAAATATATTAAATAGAATTTAGGAGACTTGCAAATACTAAAGCAAAGCTGCAAATGTTTTGGATCTTATGGAGAAATTAAATTGTTTCTCTGCTTCACATATACAACGGTAACTAAAACATTTCTCTCTCTCTATCATTGCATGAAAATGATTCTGACTTAGGCACATGTAGATGCTCTCGCACACATAGTCTCAATTTTTAATTGTTAAATCCCACATAATAACGTGGATTTAATTGTTGAATACGAATTTTCGGTGATGGCTTCCATTATAAGCATTGAGCTCGTTCTAGAGTATTTCACTCAAACCTATAAAGCAGTTATACAACTTTAACATGCAAAACAATATGTATCCTTTTCAAAATAGTTCTGGGTGTTAGGCAAGGTATCTGAGTTCCAAGACAAGCATGGATAAGAGTTCTATTTGGGTATTAATGTCTGAACATTCCATACAGAAGGTTAGCATGTTCCTTACAATGAAGGATTAGTTAATGGTCCCCAGGTTTATGGCTCTTTGCTTAGTTGGCAATCTTAAGTCAGTAAGATTATGGACTCTTGTTGGAAAAAATGTATCCAAGCGTCTCAATGTTTGGAAAGGTTACTTCTTGTTAAGGCCGGATCTGTAGTTCAATCATGATTACTCAACATTCCTTTCTACTGTCTTCCCCAGTTCAGAACGATTGCCCACCCTGCTTACACACAAGAGGATTCAAAAAGAATTTTTGGTGCATGTTTTCTTTTTTCTTCAAAAGGGAAGTGCATGGCAATATGTCTTCTCCGCATCGCTTGGTAAGTGGAAGACTTTGAGCTACTCAAAAATGATGGTCGGTTAGGTCCTGCAACCTAGTAGAAGCCAAACCTTCATCAGGAGTACCAAAATTTTTCCAGTTGTACATTCATCAACATGATGGTTTTAGGATTAGGACCTGTGGTACGGAGAGCAACCTCACAATGATTCTTCACTTCAAATCTCTACACTTCACAAGACCCCAGCATACATCTTCTGGTTCAAATTAATCCCTCCGATTGTTAAAAATCAATTGCTTTATAAACCTATGGATTATTTAACCAAAAGGCTTTCTTCCTTTGTCCTGCTTCAACATGATGTCTATCCCATTCTACTAAAGATAAGAGATGTTTATTTGGACTTGTGCATATTCTTCACTTTGAAATCCTAGTTTTGACTTTCCTTTGGGGCAAAAATTAAAAATACAAGCTTCTCACATTTTCCAAACCAATTATTGTAGAGGGCCAATGATCCTCACAAGGAAGAAATTCTCATTTCATTTACTTCAAAACAGCCAAAGCATTTCACTTTTGTGGAAAACCAATATAAGGCGCCAGTAAAAATCGTAGTCTTTCAGTCGAATCACAAAGAGGAGGGAAAAAAAGAAAGAAAGAAAGAAAGAAAGAAAATTTTAAGAACAAAGCAACATCTCATATTTGTTTCGGTGTACAAAAAAGTAAAACAAAAAACAAAAGAGAAGCAAAGAAACAGAAACAAGAGAAGAAAGAGGATTTATAACCCACTGCTCAAGAAGACCTCCACCCATCTTCATCCAAAGCCCTGTTTCCATTCATTTGTGGTAAAGAACTTAGCTCGCTCAACCAGATATCCCTTGCAAAATATTTTTCTTAGCATCTGATTGCATAGTCTTGGCCATGGTTTGGGTTGAATAGGATAATAGGAACTCAATCCTCTATCATAGAAGAATTCAAAGGTGTCCTTTACCCCTTATTTTGAGAGATTGGACTAAAGGAACTTCCCCTTGCTCGCAATTCATGGTGGCCCTTTGTGATTACATTTATTAGACAACACTTTTGGACAAGAGAATAAAACTCAAATTTTTTACAGGTCCTCCTTAAAAGTTGAAGTCTAAACTTTGTTTCAAGCCTCTATTAGGGAAGAACTCAAAGCCATGCCTTTGCCCATTACACAGATTACAGAGAGATTCTACTCAAGTTTCTTGCCTTTGCCCATATTTCAAGGAAGCCCTTTGCGACTAGAACCCACTTTTACATGAGAGAATAAAACTAAATTTTTTACGGGCTCCCCTTGAACCCTAGTTAAATAAGAACTGGAGGTACATTCAAAGATTAAAACATGGATAAATACTTGTTCTCTACAGAAAAAAAACAAGGGAAAAAAAAAAAAAAGAAGGTAAACAGACTAGGGGCTTCACAATGAGAGCAGAGATTCTAGCTCTACTAGGACTTAAGACACACCTTGATGAGTTTCTGTCATTGCCAGAATAATGCTAACTCTTATAAAGTGCACTCTCTAGCATGCAAAGTAGTTTTTCCATTTTTGCTACCACAGTAGCTGTAACCGAAAGGTTGGAAAAGTTGTGGAGACCTTCATTGGGGAGGGGCAGAAATGAGTTCGAATATCATCCAATGGATTAAGCAACTCTCTCATGCAGTGAAAAGAGGTGGTCACTAAGGAAGTGTATGGGAAGTGATTACAGAGATATGCAAGGAAAGTTTGTGCAGGAGGGCGGTGGCAAGCATGGGAGTGATAGGGGAGATTGGATTTGTGATGAGGAAAGAAATTCTCAAGCAAGTAGGTTCTAGAAAGGGATTCAAGACAGGTTTAAGGGATTCAGCAAGTGTACCAGATAAATAGTGGGAAATATCCAGGGGTTTCATCTGTGATATTATCACTGATGTGCTGATACCCTTCTCAAATGCATCTGCTACGAACAATTCAGCATGCTGGAAGATAAAGATGCTTTCTTGGTGATTAGGACAGAAGGTCAGAGAAGGGTGGTGTATTAACCTTGCTTCATAATGAAAAACAAAAGAGAAGGAAACGAACGAAACGACAAAAGGAGCTGCTCTGTGAGTATAATGTTGAAGAACTACTCACAGCAGTATACTGCACCAAGGTCATCAAGTGCTGCATCACAGTTTCTGCTTCTTCTTTCAATTGCTGTTGGGGTATAAGTTCTGAACCCAGCCTGAAGATCACATAAGAAAGCACCAAAGACAATGTGAGCACTATTTGAGATGCGGAAAAAAAAAAATGAACAAGTAAAGGAAATTAGACTAGATGCACTATAATTACTTCTCAAAATAACGGTCCAAGTTGTGCCACTGAGGATCTTTACAGCGATTTCCAAAACGGACAACTTCTCCAGAGAAAACTTTCAATTCATCCCTGTTACAGGGATAACTAATTACTTATTACTTTGAAATAACAAGAACAGCTTAAGCACATTAGAAGTACATATATGTATGAATAAAGCTGAATGTGAAGTATCAACCTCTTGTCAACTGCAGCAATTCTAAGGAGTTCATCCATATCTTTTGATATTAATCGTTGCACACCTTCTGAGTGAAGCACAACCTCTTTCAAATGTCTAATGCTTTCCTTTGAAAGAGATTGCATAAGATTCGCACCCTTAACAACTGTGTTTGCAACTTCAAAAGCCAAAATTGAAATTTTATTTCCCTTTGTTGTTATCCCCGAAATAAAACCACTGTTAAGGTTCAAATTTGTCATGCTACTACCAAGTGTATCCAAAACGTCTACTGCCTTCCCAAGACCCGCAGTACCCGCTCTGCCCAACAGAGAACTTACTTCTGAAACCTGTGATAGAAAAAGTACAAGTCAAAAAATAAAATGCTAGTAAAGCTATTTAGCAAAATGCAATGACCAGATGGCAATGACCTTCATTTGTTGGAAAGATTATAGTACTTAATCAAGTTCATAGGCACATAACAAAATGCAGGAAGCACCATCTGAAATTAGTATGCATGACAGATGGAAAATTATGTAGGACATATGCCTACACACTGTGTTTATACATATTGAGAGTTGCAAGAATAGAAAAGAACACACAATTGCAGAAGCAAGAAGTGCATGACAATAAGTCATTTAAGAACCAGAATAGAGAGCAATTAAAGAAACATCCTGAAATTGGTATACCAATCTATATTTATAAAGTACAAATGCCTCCATTTATCATCAACAATCGAGGCCTTCAAACATGTATAAATAAAATGAATGAGTAAAGTACCTTGTTTCTTCACCAACATTTGTTCTCAAATGTATTTGTACTTTGTACAGCTAAGCCAACTCTAACCATTCACACAATAAGTAGATCTACCAAAGAGATCCAAGAGCCCTAGGAATGTACTTGGAATGCTGATCTTCTAGTATGTATAACAGGAACAGGAATGTCACCTACTCTAAGATGCACAACCGGACAGGCTCACATCAATTTCACAATTACATATTAACATGCATCAAGGTATTTTCTAACGGGAATATTTTTTTTTTTCCACTGTAACAAAGTAATATCTGAATGGAAACATAATACTTGAAAATGCAGAAGCTGTCTATTTACATGTAAAGAACTTAGTGATCCTGTGTAAGTTATGCTGTAAATCTGCTATGACCCTTAAAACTCCTCATAAGAAATTATGTGAATAGATATTGTTATACTATTGTTTATTACTTTTTCCTGAAGACGAAAATCAAGGAAAGAAACAGAAGTAAGATTGGGATAGCTAATTTTATTGTTTGACAAGAAAGTTGTATCATGCTTCGAAAAATGCATTATTTAACACAACACACTTGGATACTAGTAAGTTTTAGTAACTCTCTGCTCTTGAGTCCAAAGCTTTTCTCTATAACTCAAACTGTTCAATCCCCATCACATGAAAAAGAATAAGAAATGAAGTACGGAATTTGCTCATGCATACTGCAATATGGCATACTTCATTGAATCTACTTTTTGTTTCTTTCTAATCATTCCATGAGTTAAAGCTCTGATTTAGTGAAAAATATAACACTATTTACAGCTCTTCACAAATCCTCTTCTGCAAGGTCTTCGCAAACCAATTTACAGTTGGCACATGCTGGGAAGTTCAGTACTTTTTATTTATGAGAGCCGCAGGGGGAAGCAGGTCTAGAATTCCAATCAAATTCGGTGATCACAAATGTATTTCAGCGCATATTAATCATGAGCCACCTCTTCAATATCAAGGCACCATTGATGATAAACGGACTACCATAAGGTAGTTGTATACAACATAGAATGCATAGAATGGTTTGTCTATGGCTTCACCAACATGCCACCAATACATGCCAATTTGTTTGCTCTTTCAAAGAGAGAGAGCCGAAATAAAATAAAACTACAAAACCCCAAACAATCTTTACAGGCCATAAACATCAATGCAGGTTTCAAAGAATATATTACAGAAAGAGGAAAGGAATCAAGGAAACTGAAACACCAAGGCAAAATATCAAAAAATAGATTGAAATGTCCTAGGAGAATTTTACACGTAGTCATCTGCAGTAGATAAGGAAGCACTAAATGCCTGCAAAGGTGGCATGTTCATGTCTGGATGCAAGACACCACCAATAATCGCACACCTAAGAAGCATGAACATGGACACAATGTCCAAATGCGATTTTTAAAAAATGTAGGACACGACAGAGTGAGGACACAGCAATAGGATTCCAAGTTATTTTCTTCAAACTTGCAACGTGTTTCATGTGTGTTTAAGTGATGGACACATTGTCCCTCAAGTGTCTGAAGTGTATCCGGTTTGGTGGAGTGTCTGACGAATGTGGTGCCTGACACGAAGTCCGACACGGTCACGGCACAATCGTAGAAGTGTTCATGCTTCTTAGTCGCACAAACTTTAAAATTTGTTGGATTGGATATTCATCCAATGGTTCCTATTTTTAAAATTTTTAAAAGTAGGCATGCTTCAAACATATGTGACACACATCAAGGTCCTAGTACAAGATTTAAAAAAAGAAAAAAAAAAAGGGCAGGACAGTTAAAGTCAACGTAAGCACAGATTTATACCTATTAATCCCTCCATTAAGCTTCCAAAGTCTAAAAAAATAAGGCACAAACCCTAAGAACTTCCAGTTCTGATAACACGAGGGTTGTGCTTGTTGTTCCCACTTCTTTTCCAATAACAAAACGTAAAACGAATTAGTATTATCCTTGTATGATGACAAAACACATCAAAATGAGTAATTTGTTAACCTATACATATATATATGTACATACAGTTGTAACTATCCCGCCATTTTGTCCATGACGTAATTTTTTTAAATTGCCACATCAGCATATCTATATCATCTCATGCCCATATACATGCTTCATAACTATTAAGTTGCTATAAATGTTTTGCTTTCATGTCAGATTATGGAGCCACCATTTTTTTTTTTTTTTTTTTTTTTTTTTTTTGGAATGATAAGGATTAGTCCTGCTAATTCAGGGAAGCTTACCCCAGTAGACAGGATGATCAGGATCCCTATCATCTTAAGAGTACGAGCCACGAAATGCCAAAATGCAGGTACGAATCATCTGGATATAATCTTGAGAATAAACCTCAGGATTGTGCCACTTGGAAGTCGATCTCTTGGAAGCACCCCCATCTTTGGCGTGACTAATCCCTCAGACACCCAGGTGTCATGTCGGGTAATCCAGATATTATGGAACTACCATACCAACTCTACTACCTCTTTGCCAAATATAAATTGCCGTAACTTAGAAGCCCAAATTTTATTCACAATCATCTCACTAGTTCAAGTTTGGTCAAACATTATTAGCTCATTTCGGACTTCTTAGACACTTCTTCCACAACATGCAAATCCTTTGGTGCTATAAGTTATAGTCCCAAATCTTGTAAAGCATCTCAATCTTGCTTATGCTGGCAAGGTCCAATCAAGGACCAAAAAACTTTTCAGTGTGTTGTTTTGATAAACACAAAAAAGGATTCATCTTGAAAATATTTCGAAAACATTTCAGAAGTGGCAAATATTAACAAAGTAAAGTACACCCTTTCACATTTTTCCCAGTAAAAATAGTATAACGTTTATGAAAAGCTCCTAATTTGTATCAACATAACAAATCATTGTCATTAATACAACGGAGGTTTGCGTATATTGTGAGTAAAAGTAAGCGAGTGTAATGTCATTTCAAAAACCTGAGATTTGTCAGATACCTCAAAGGGAGATCATTGTAATTTACCCTCAAAATTTTGTACATCACATTGTCATATCATATGTGCACCAAATCTTGTACACCGATGCTCCCAGACTCCTAGATCAAGCAATGCAGAAGTGAATGGGGACATTTTCAGTATTTCATTGCATCCTCTACAAATAAATAATATTTGAAGATTTGGCAAATTTTCAAGATTTCGCAAGTTGACATTATTGGAGTTTTTCACCAATTCATTGTGAAGCTTGTGCTCAAGTTTTGGTAATACCTTTCTTTAATGAAAAATGTCTGCACATTCTACTACTAGATGAAACAAGTATAGTCACCATACAAGTGCATCAACTATCAAGTATGCCTTTATCCGGTGCATCCTGGTTCCGTTTCCACATTTTCAGACTACATAGCAAATGTATAAGCCAATAAATGCATAGCAAAACGAAACAGAATAACATATCCAGAAAATATCCAGGTAGTACACACCTTAGCAACAGCAGCCTGCTTAGACTTTGTTGATCTGGATTTGTTGGATAAGGCCCTAGACAAACGTGGAATCCCATCACTGACATCATCAACATTCATCATATGTGAAATCGGATTCACCTCTGGAAATGAAATGGGTTCTCCTAATTGCTTAGCTATGGTTTCCCCGATTGGAGATGGCGTCAAATTGCTATTCCTGTTGACAGACACTCCGCGAGATTGACTAACCATTCCAGAACCATAGTTAAAATGACCATTAACGTGTGGAAAGCTTCTATTGGTTGGACCGTCTTCAGTGGATCTCCTTGAACAAAGCCCACCCATTGCGTCCGTAATGCCAACTAACAGTTCATAATTTCATATCTGTTTCAAGCCTCCCATACTAAACACAAAAAGTTTGAAGCATTTCCTAATGCTTAAAGAACCTTCTATCAGAAAATACAGAAACTCAGACGATTGGTAGCAAATCAAAGCCTTTCTCAATAAGTCAATCACAAGACTGAACTGCACACAATAGGGATTTACGGTTCTAGCCGACTGAACCCAAAACTCTAACCCCATCTGTCATCATTTTTACCACAGTAGCACCTATAATCAGCACTACAAACCCAGCGGAATTCACACCAAACTGCAAATCAAGAAAATATTTGGAAAAACCCATAAGAAAACACAACCAAAAAATAAAGATTGAAGAAGAGATGACAAAAATTAATCATAACAACAAAAGAAAAAAATGGAAACCAAGCACAGATTCCCATTCAAGAGGACATATCACAATTAGCAAAAGAACCCGAACATAGGCAAATAGTCAAAAGAAAGCTTTACAACGCCAAATCCCAATCAAAGACCAAACAAAAAGGTACTGATGAAGCACAACCTAAACCAAAACTTGGGTATGATCCCAAATTCAACACTCCAAACATAAAAATACATAAATGGGAACAGAGGAGTGGTGGCTGACCCGACAATACAGAAAGATAGGGATGATAAGTTGGATCTGTGAGAAGATAGTAGAGATTCTGTCTAGTGTCTCCCTCCAACAAGAACAGAAGCAACAGAGTAAGAGAGACAGAGAGAGGATGGTAATGGTGATGGTGATGATTGTAATAATGATGGGGCTGATGATGATGATGGTAACGACGATGGTGATGGGTATGAGATCCGAGAGAGAGAAGTGTAATAGTGAGCAGAGGAAGTGAAGAGCCAATGCACCAAACCCAGACGAAGTGAAAGTAGGCGCGGTCTCTCTCTCTCTTTTCCCTGGCTTCAGAGGAATTGACTGCCACACCAAACCAAAAAGCCAGAGACGGCCATTTCTCTGTCTCTCTCGGGTCAAACCCCCCCAGAGGCCCAGCTCCAAGCACTTCACCCACTAAAATCTTTAACCATGGTCGAGTTCTAGAGCGTCACTGGCTTAACACGACTTGGATGTGAAAAAACTGCGACTTTTCAAACCCACTCGCACTTATGGCACGTGATGTCCCCGAACCTCAGGAGAGAGAACGACGTAAAATTTTATATTATGAAAATGATGATGGGTCAGGTGGACGCGGTGAGGTGAAGGAATTAACCTTAACACCGCATGTTAAGATGAGAGCCAATAAAGCACCCCTGTGATCGGGTTTGGATCATTTAGTTCATGGTGGATGAGAGTTAATTTTAATAAGAATAAATATTTTTTTTTTTTTTTTTAATACGTTGAAAGGTTAAAATCTAAGGGAGAGGGTGGGGAGCCGAACCATGATCACATGGTTCGAGAAAATGCACTACTATCACTGAACCAAACTTGTTCACGTATTTCACATCAATTAGATGTTCTACTCAAGTCTTTTAAATCTCTTTGACCCCTTGAAAGTTATGCCCTTTTAGTATACGGTATATGATTTTAAACTTTTTTTTTAGTCCCTAGTCAATGTATGTATCTAATTTTCTGTAAGATAATAAGTGTCTTGGATTGACAAACAATAATAAAATTAACCATTGTCCGGCTATTATCATGTATTATTTTATTAGACAGCATGTCACAAGTCTCAAATTAACCATTGTCGCTTAATTAATATAATAAAATAGATTAACTTGAGTTATGAACCACACACTAGGTTAAGAAAACCGGATTCATATTGTTAAGAATTTAAGAGTTAGTTTCTTGAATTTATTTGTATCATTGCTATATTAAACCATTGTCCACTGAATATTTATGACAATTAAAAGTTAAACCGTTTTTCCTATGATAGTTATTGTTGTTGCCAATTAATAAACTTGACAATTACTCCCTACTTCTTTGTTATTAGAATGGTGATAAATTCACCTAACTTTTACTAGTTTTTTGTTTGCATTTGTATAAAAGGACATTATAGTAGAACAAGGGTTAAATTCACTCTATTTTTGTTTATATGCTCTGACCTTGTATATAGGCAAAAACAACGTTTAGTCAATAAACAAAAGGTGATCTATTGGTAAAGCAGGCCTAGGATTGTATTGATATAAAATTCTCTATAAGCATAAGCCAGAATTTCCATGTCAGTAAGGCCACATATAAGTAAAATCTATTGTGACTTTAGTTTTACGTACAATTATTGTTACCATCATTTATTTTGTTCTTTATATTTTTGTAGTACTCTATCCCTAGCTCACCTAATAACCACTTTTAATTGGGACAAATTTCTAATAGTGTGATAGTATCAATAGCTTTTACTTGTATTTAAATTTTATAGTGGGAGATACATCTAGCCAAACAAAACTGAGGAAACATAATTATCATAATGGAACCGAACATTAAATTGGTCAAGATATCAGTTCACGGTTCATTGGCTTATCCGATTCAACTTTTTTTTTCATAAAATTAGTTTATATGGTTAAAGTACACACAAGAGGTAAGTTGGAACCTTGATTGGCAATGCACAACCGCACAGGTCCTTGCAACACGAGGGTGTCGGAGAATTTGAACCTCAAAACAATTGGCAACAGATTTTTTGGTCAACCGCTCCAAGTGAAAAAAATGATGCACGTTCCCACTAGAAATTTTTTCTTTCAAATGGTAGCTATTTGTGGCAGTCAAATCAGTTCATGTAACCATTTTTAACATTATAAAGTTAAGCACGAGCAAGAATCCTCATTAAGCAAGGAAATCCATCCCAAGATGGATTTCTGCTAATTGAGTCAGCACTCCCTAAAGGCCGCCTGGTTTGGGTCCAACCCAAAATCCTACAACGTGGTTTACTATAGTTTCTTTGTCTGGTCTGTCTCTTTTGGGTTTGAATTTAGGTATTAAGTTTTCAATATTTGGTACTTTTGAGTTTGAGTTTGAGTTTGAGTGTTCTTAGTAAAAATATTTGTAAGTTTGAATAAAACTTAAACAAAATTATTTGGGTCTTTGAAAACTTGAAAAGAACTCTGGTAAAAAATGAGCTGCACACTTGAGCAACTAACACATGCTATGTAAAAGAATTTTTGCATAGTGGAAGACTTTCAAGGAAATCTCGGAGATGAGGTAGATCACACTTTGTGATCGAACTTCAGTAAATCTGGTGTTTTTCATTGTGTTTTGTTTTTCTTCCTTGCACTTTATCACCTACTTGCATTGCTCACATTTTGTTAAGTTACTTTTCCATTGATAAATTAGTTTTTATTTTTGTATTATTGTGTGATTAATTTAGAAAAATCCTATTCATCCTCTCCCCCCGTTTATGGGTTGCATAACTAGGCCAACAATTGATATCAGAGCTAGTACTCTAGTTCAAATAGTTAACATCCTTAAAGTTGATCAATAGCAACCATAGTTGGAAGCTCTGTAAGTGAAAGTTAATCCACAATTAGACCTTTCATATTTAATGAGACCAGCTACAATTATTGAAAGAATAGAATGATGATATATATCCAATCCGTTGACTATGAGTTATGCATGATCATTGTTAATGGTCCTAAGACTCCTACCAAAACTGTTGAGAGAGTAATTATGCCTAAACTTGAAATTAAGTGGAACGAGAATGACTTGAAACTTTTGAAATCAAATGCTAAAGTTATGAATATCTTATATTGTGCCTTAAACCTAAATGAATTCAATAGAATCTCTACTTATGAATCTACCAGTGAGATTTAGGATAGACTTGAAGTGAATCATGAAGGGACCAATCAAGTCAAAAAGTTCAATATTAACATTCTTATGTATAATTATAAATTATTTAGAATGAAATCTAATGAATTTATCACTGATATGTTTACACGACTCACTAATATTATCCTAACAGTGAGCAAGTAAGAAAGATTCTTAGATCTTTACCAAAAGTATAGGAAGCCAAGGTGACAGTCATATAAGAAGTTAAAGATCTCAACACTTTACCACTCGAAGAGCTTCTTGGTTCTCTTATGACTTATGAGCTAACCCAAAAACAAAATGCTCAAGAAGAGAAGAATAAAAGGAAAAAGTCTGTTGTATTCAAATCCACCACACCAAAAAATGAATCTGAAAGTGAAGATGAAGATAAGGAAGATCTGGCTCTCATAACAAGAAAATTTAAAAGATTCATAAAAAGAAAGTGAAAAGATGAAAGAAACCTGAAGCAAAGGGTGAATCCAACAACAATTATTCAACCATTATCTACTTTGAATGCAAGAAGGCAGAACACATGAAAACTAAGTGTCTTATGCTAAAGAAGAAAGGAAAGAAAGGTAAAGGAAAAAGAGTTCTAGCTGCCACTTCGAGTGAAGATGAGGGATCCAGTTCAGATGAAGAAACTGAACCTCAAGAGGTTGCAAACCTCTACCTCATGGCACAAGAAGAAGATATAAAGGAATCATCATCTAGGCGATCTGATTTTTCATTTGATGAGTTACAAAATACTTTTAATAATTTACTTGTTGAATTTAAAAAGATGGGCATAAAAAATACTCTTCTCAAAAAAATGGTATCCACTCTCACAAAGGAATGTGAGGATTTACAAAATGTTAATTGTCGCGCCCTGACTTTTCGCACTTAAAAAAGATAAATGAGAAAAACACAATACTCTCTCGTTAGAATTCATCCTCCTACAAGAATGAGTGAGACTAGGTTTGAATTGAAAATTTAATTTGATTAAGGGCTTTTAGAAAACAATTTGAAGTCACTACTTAACTTGATTAAGGTGAGTTAGGTAACCCAAAACTAAATACAATCCAAAGATTACACTTCAAGTTTTTGAAAAAAGATTTTGAAAACTTCCTCAAGAAAAGATTTTTTGAAAAATAGGTTGTTTGGCAACCTTTGGAAAAATATAAGCCTTTTTTTAAAAATAACTCCATTTGATCTTTGAAAATAGTGATCTAGGTTTAGAGGTTGGTTACGTGTAGGAAAGACGCACTAAGCCATCACTCTATCCTGCCCTTGCAGTACCTACATGTCTATTCACCCTAAGTTTACTAATTTAGATTCTTTGATTAATAAATGCCAAATACTATCTACTTTAGAAAAGAAGTTTGAAAAAGAAGTTTGACATGATGCATGATATGCAAGTGTAAGAATTTGATTTAATTTTGTAAGTAGATTTGAAAAGACTTAAAGTTTGAGAAAAGACTTGAAAAGAAGATTTGATTTTGAAATTGGTAATAAGGTTTTAGAAAAGATAGATTTGATTTTCGAAAGAGAGTTCTAGAAATTAGAAATAGGGATTTGAAAATAGATTTTGGAATTAGAAACTTGAAAAAGGTTATGACCGCACCCATGAAAGTTGCCTACGTATCCCTTCTTGGGAATCAAGTCAATCATAGTTCGAACAAGAGTCTGATTGAAAATAAAAGATTTTGATTGGAAAAAGAGTTTAATTTGAAACTTGGAATGGAAGATTGGAATTAAGATTGAACTTAAACTTAGAATTGAACTTGAAAGAGGATTTGACCCTTGAAAGAGAACTTGGACTAGATTCGGAAAGATAGAGATTTGAAAACATTTTGAAATTTGAAATTAGAAAACCGTCTTGGTTTATAAAAGAATTTTTAGAAAGGAGTTGAAGCTTCTTAACTCTAAAGGCTAGGGTTGAACTAGGATTTAGGCCTCCTAGGTTTTAGATTACCTAAGATTGGAATACGTAGTTAAATTATGAATGTTTGATTTAGATTTGAAATTTTTGATTTTAGAAAGTTAGATTTAGGAAATATTCGAATTAAAAAAGGTGCAAATTAGGAAAGTTGGATTTAAGAAAGATTCGAAAAGATATTTGACTTAATTTGAAAACATTTGACTTGGAATGGATTTAGAAAACTAAGGGTTAGGAAATATTAGACTTTGGAAAGCTTTGGAAAGTTTGAACTTAGGAAATTTCTAGTAAATTAGGCAAATTTCATTTTAGGAAAGTTTCATTTTAAGAAAGATTTCGAATTTGGAAAGATTTGAATTTAAAAAGCCTAGAAATTAGAAAAGTCTTGGTTTTGGAAAGATTTCAATCTAAGAAAGATTGGAATTTGAAAAGTTTGATTTAAGAAAGATTTAGAAAGTTTAGAAATTAGGAAATGATTGAATTAAGAAATATTTGATTTCTATTTCCAAAAAGAGATGATTAGATTTTGTTTCCAAAAACGGAGGATTAGATTTGGTTTCTTAAGTTAGAAGACTAGATTTGATATGGAATTGGAAAGGATGAGATTTGAAAAACTTGAATTTAGAAAATATGATTTGACATGAAAAAAGTGGTTTAGGAAACCTAAGAGTTTAATGTATAGAAATAGAATTTTGGAAAGTTATGATTGGATATGGAAAAGGAAAGTAGAAATTAGGGTTTCCTAATCATTGGCTCTAGGGCTTGACTTAGACTCCAAGAAAAAGAGATTTCGGAAAGTAAATCTTTTGAAGGAAGTTTCTAGGAGGGAAACTTGGAAAGTGTTTTTAGAAAGTAGAACTTTTGAAGAGAGTTTTTGGAAAGGGATTTTTGGAAAGAGTTTTTTTTAGGAAAGAGATTTTTTTTTAGAAAGAGTTTTAAGGATAGTAAATTTGAAAAGAGATTTTAGAAAGTAAATTAGAAAAATAGATTTTTAGAAAAATAGATTTTTAGAAAGTAAGTTTACAAAGAGATTTTTGGAGAGGATTTAAAAAGAGTTTTGGAAATGAGATTTTCAAAAAGTGATTTGGAAAGAGAATGGAATATAGACATTTACAAATCTCTAAAAATATCTCACTTTCCTAAAACGATTCTAACCATAGAAATATTAGAACCATTCTAGGATTGTGGTTTTGAAAACAACAAATATTTGAAAATATGGACCATATTGATTTTATTAAATATAACATTTTTTTTAAGTGACCTTAACCATGAAATGGCTAGAATCACCTTAGAATTGTGATTTTGACAAAAATAATCTAGGGTTAGCAGCCAAAACTTATGTAACACTTTTCTAAAACAACCCTAACCATGAAGTGGCTAGAACTATCTTAAAATTATGATTTTTGAAAACAAGTTTGGAAGAAGAAGATTTTAATGCAAGTTTTGAAAGAGATTTTGATACAAGTTTTTGAAAACATGTTTAGAAAATGATTTTGAAAAGATGTATGAGTATGATATGCACAATGCAAGTAGGGTCATGACATACAAGGTTTAGGCTTCACCACATAATCAAGGGGGCCGAATCTACATGGTCTAAGGTCAACTTAGAGGAAACCCCTCAATACGATGACTTTCAACCATTTTTCTTACACATAAACTAGGGATTCCCTTGTTTCAAGCATGCAAGAAAAGGGGAAAGAAGATAGGAGATTAAAATAGAAGAAAATCCAAGTGGGTTAGGAGAGAGAAGAGAGAAGGGGGAAATCGGATAAATGTAAATAAAAAAACCAACCTTGTGTCTTCTTTGATTTGTTCACTTTATTTGCTTTACTTCGCCTTGACCTTTGAGAACTTCGAGATTACAGCACCATAAGTCTTCAATGGTCGGCTTGGAGGCTCGTATAGGCATGTATTGAGTGTATGTACGCTAGGGTTAAAGTGTATGGGGGCTAGGGTTTGGAGAAGCCTAAGAGAGCTAGGGTTTAGAGAGAGTTCGAGGGCTGTATATCAAGAGAGAGAGTTTCTAGAGTAGATTGCCGACCTTTTTCTAGTAGGGAAGAGGCTCTATATTTATAGACCAAAGAGTGACCTAACGCCTGTTGCAGTGACACCATGCTTAAAATCTCATTGGCGCCACTACTAGTGGTGCCAGCCACTTAGGAAATATTTTAGGGTGGTAAGAAACGTATCTTCGACAATTGATATGCAAAACAGAAGATTTGGGCGCCTGTCCTAGTGAGTACCATGCATTTTTTAACTTAACTTTACTAGGAATGACTCCGAAAGGTTTGGGAATATTTCGGAAGGCCGGGAATGGTCTAGAAGGTCAAAAATGGGTAGAAACCCTTGAAATAGTGTCCCAAGGGTAACAGACTTGAAAAACAAGATCAGAATTGTCGATCGGGCTGTTAGGGGCAAAATGGTCAACTAGACCGAAAACCATCGAAATAGACTTGGAAACAATCCATGAGTGGAGTTGAAGGTTGGAAACACTATCCAGAGTGTTCCAAGGGAGTGCCAGTTTGATACCCAGAGCCGGTGTGATTGGAAAATGCGACCAGCCCACTAGGGGCAAAACGGTCATTTCACACCTGGTTTACCGGAATTGACTCAGAATGATCCGAAAAGGTATTAGAAGGTCGGAAATACTATTAAAAGCATTCTCAAAAGGTTACCGATTTGATAACCAGAGTCGGTGTGGTTCCCGGAGGCGCTTGGATGCTTAAGGGAAAAATGGTTATTTTGATCGAATGGTCTTGAAATTGGTTCGAAACTGACTGGAAGGCACTTAAACATGCCGGATCGTCTTTGGAATGATCTTGGAAGGGTGAACTTACCGTTTTGAGGACTTAGGTACTTTCTCGAGAAGCGTGCCGAAAATGGCCCAAGGGACAGTTTGGTCATTTTTCACTGGAGTGGGCTAGCAAGCACTAGTGTTGACTTAGGTTTTTAGTGTTTCCATCACTCTAACGATCTGTGACGAGTTAGTTTTCAAAGGTATCTCATCCTTTGGTAAACGTGTCACGGCCAAGAGGCGAATTCGGTCCCGTGACGCAAGGGGTTTGTTGGCAATTCCCAATGTCGACCTATTTACTAGTGTTTCCGCCACTCTGACAGTTGCTATGTTTAGGAGTGTTTTCGCCACTCTCACGATTAGCGTTCATTCCAGAGACTGCCTGATCTCGGAAAGCTGCTAAGTGGACTTATTGTCTGAGGAATCAACTTTCTCGAAATACGTGCCGAATAACGAACATTTTTTCATTAGCGAGCTAGCAGGTGCCAAAGGTGGACCGTTCTACCATCTTGAAGACTTGGGGTCTCATCCCAGTCGATGGGTTTGAAGGACTTACCATTTCGAAGAGTTTTCTTGGAAGCTGGATTGGATGGTTTTATCACCTGAAGGATCAACTTTCTCGAAAGGCATGTTAGATAGAGTTTGATTGACTTGGACTGGAATTAGAACTGGAATTGAAGTTGAATTTGAATTTGAGATAAAAATGGAGACTTACTGTCTTTAGTAAAACGTGCCAACTGGAATAGGACTGAGCAATGCCCCAAGGGTATTTTGGTCATTTTGCCTCTATTGGGTCCAGCGGGCCCGCGAAGCAATTTATTAATTAGACCGGAGATTGCGGAGCGGGTAAAAATGCAGTGCTTACATCAATGAAGTTTTGAAAAAGAAAAATTATGTTTTGAAAGAAAAGGTAAAGGATTTGAAAAATAATCTTACAAAATGTGTTGATAGGAAAGAAAAGCTTGATGCCATACTCGAAAAATAAAAATGCTCTCTTAACAAAGTTGGCATTGGATACAATCCTTTTAAAAAGAGAAAGTTTTCTCAAAATTAATATGAAACTCATGTGAAAAAATCATAGATTACTTGTTTTTATTGTTAAAAGAAAGGCTATCCTGCCAGTCAATGCTTTATTATGCAAAAATCATATGCTGCCAAGAAGGCCTGGGTTCCAGAAGGAATATTAAAGACTAAACCCCTAGGACACAAGATTGTTTGGGTACCATAGGTCAAAGTTTGAGTTGATTTTTCTGTAAGTATGTCTTCAAGCAAAGTCCAAGAAGGACTATTGGTGCTTGGATAGTGGATGTTCAAGACACATGACTGGTGATGAGACTCAATTTACATCTCTTACACCAAAGGATGGAGGCTTAGTCACTTTTACAGATAACAGCAGAGGCAAGATTATTGGTATAGGTAGTATTGGTAAAGATTCTTCAACTTCTATTGAGAATGTTTTACTTGTTAAGAGTCTTAAGCATAATCTTTTGAGTATTGACCAATTGTGCGAGAAAGGTTTTAAAGTTGTTTTTGAATCCTCAAAACACATTGTAGTAAATATCAATGATAATAAGACCATATTAACTGGTCATAGACAAGGCAACATTTATATTTTTAACTTAAAGAATTTGTCTTCTTGCAAAATAAAATGTCTTGCTATTGTGAATAGTAAAGATAGTTAGTTATGACATAGAAGGCTTGATCATACAAGCATCAATATTTTTTCAAAGATTTTCAAAAACAATTTGGTCAATGGACTTCCCAAACTCAAATTTAAAAAAAGATAAAATCTGTGATGCTTGTCACATGAGGAAGCAAACTACAATTTCTTTTAAATCTAAAAATATGATTTCTACATCTAGGTCACTTCAATTAATGTATATGGATTTATTTGGAAACTCGGACTCTAAGTTTAGATGGTAAGCAATATGCTCTAATCATTGTTGATGATTACTCAAGATTTATTTAGACATTCTTTATTGCTTACAACGATGAAATAATTATTTTCTTTACAAAGTTTTGCAAAAAGGTTCAAAATAAAAAAGGTTTTATAATCACAACAATTAGGACTGACCATGGTAGTGATTTTGATTGCAATCTTTCAAAAAAGTACTATGATGAAAATGGTTTTAAACACAATTTTTCAGCCTTAGGGACACCTCAACAAAATGAGACTGTTGAGAAAAAATAGGACTTTGGAAGAAATGAAGAGAATAATACTTTGTGAAAATAATATATCAAAATAATTTTGGGCAGAAGCTGTTAACACAGCATATTACATTTTAAACAGAATTTTATTTAGAAAATTTTTGAACAAAACCCCACATGAGCTATGGAAAGGGAGACAGCCAAATGTTTCATACTTTAAAACTTTTAGATGCAAGTGTTTTGTCTTAAACAATAGCAAACATCACCTTGGAAAGCTTGATATAATATCTAATGAAAGTGTTTTTCTTAGCTACTCAACTTATAGCAAGGCCTATAGAGTTTTTAATAAAAGAATTTTGGTTATTGAGCAATCTATGCATGTTACCTTTTGTAAGCACCCCATTTTTGTCTGCTTGGCAATCTCCAGCCCGACCAGACCCACTGTCAAATGCCACAACACATTGGAACCCAAACCAACCATCCAAACTTCAGTCCAGTCAACCGGTTACTTTCTGGGCCCGTCGAGCCCACTTGAAGCCAAATAACCAAAATGCCCCTAAGGTATTATTCCAATCCAATTCAATCTGGCATGCTCTTTGAGAGGATACCTAAGTCCTGAAATGGTAAGTGCACCCCTTCCAAGATTGTCCCCGACAATTCGGCATGCTCAAAATGCTATTCAAACCAATTCTGATGGTTCCTAGATAAAATGACCATTTTGTCCCTAATGGGCCAATCATCCCTTTCAACCACACCGATTCTAGGTATCAAACCAGTAAATCTTGGGGGCATTCCCATGAGTATCCCCAACCTCCAAATCCCCTTCCAGTTAATTCTGAACCTATTCCGATGTTTCTTAGTCAAAATAACCGTTTTGCCTCTAGTGGGCCGGTCGTCCCTTTCAATCACGCCGACTATGGGTATCAAATCGATCATCCCCTGGGACACTCCTAATAGTGTTCCTGACCTTCGAATCTCATTCCAGTTGACTCGGGACAGACACCATTTCTCGGTTCAAATGACCATTTTGCCCATAATATGTTGGTCATCCTTTTCAACCACACCAGCTCTGGGTATCAAACTGATAAACCCCCCGAGGCATTCTCACGAGTACCCCAATCTCCAAGTGCCATCCCAGTCCATTTCGGTATTTCTCAGTCCAGATGACTGTTTTGTCCCTGGTGGACCGGTCATCTTTTTTAATCATTTCGGCTCTAGGTATCAAATTGGTAACCGCTGGAGCACTCCCGGGTGCCCTTATCTCTTTTCCAGTTGGTCCTCGTAGCCCAACAGAAGTGGCACCCAAATCTTTACCTTGCAGCCTAAGGCAAATCAAATATTTCAAATCATTGCCATACTAAGGTGGCCCCACCTCCTTCAAATTTTTGCCTATAAATACAGGCCACCCCCAATATATTCCAGGTTCGAAAAATCGCAACAAAGCTCTACCAAACTCTCTACAGCCCCCGAAATTCCTCAAAACCCTAGTTCTCTAAAAAGCTCTAGCCCCCTCTAGGCCTAAACACTGAAACCCTAGCTTTTTCACTCCGTTGAAGATCAAGTTCAGCTCTTGGAGGCTTTTGAAGGCCTTTGCAAGGTTCAAGCAAGTCCTCCATTGAAGCATTCAAGCTAACAAGAAGATAATGTAGCGTTCTATTTACTTTTTTACAATTCCCTTTCTCTATCTTCTCCCTCCTAATCCAGTTCAACTATTCTTCTATTTCAATCCCCATCTCTAAACCCCCTGTTCTTGCATGCTTGAAACAAGAGGACCTTAGGTCCATGCCTAGGGGAAGCTTTGGGAAGATCACCGTGTCGAGGGTCTTTCTTTAGCCTAATTAATCACGGTATGGTCTTAGAACCCCTTGCAATGTAGTGAAACCTTCAGCCTTGTATATTCATGACCTTGTGCATTATATTTGTCATGTTTATGCATTGTTCTTATATTCAAACTCACAACCCAAGAGTGATTCTAATCTCCTCATGGTTAGGGTTCCCCTAGGAAATTGATAAATTTAAAGTGGCCACTAAGGTCCACATTAGGATTTCAAGGCCTAGCTTATTCTTCAAAATCACAATTCTAAAATGATTCTAGCATTTTCAGGGTTAGGATCGTCTTAGAAAAGTGGCATATTCAAAGAGGCATCCAAAGGCCACATTAGGGTTTTAAACCCTAAACATTTTTTTCAAAATTTAGTTTTCAAACCTCTTTAACTTTTATGTTCAAAGGTTTTTTCCAAAATTGGTTTAGGAGTTGTTTTCTTAAAACCCTCGGAGTCTATATCTTAGAAAACCCTAGCTTTATCCCCTAACTCCATCCTAGCATTTATTGCATTCAAGTTACATCAAAATGGTTTTTAAAATCTTTGTTGCATCATGCTTTACAAAATTGCATAACTCTATTGAGTATTTTCAAAAAGTGTCACATAAAATTATAAGTTTCCAAATCGAAAAGCTTCACACAAAATTATAATATATTCAAATCGAATCTTTCCATGTTGAAGACTAATCAAATCTTTCCATTTTGAAACTTAATCAAATCTTTCCATTTTGGAACCTAATCCAATTTTTCCATTTTGGAAACTAAATCAAATCTTCTATTTTTGGAAGCAAAATTCAATCCTCTATTCTTGGAAACAAACTTAGAATTTTCCTTTTTCAAAATTTTACCAAAATAAAACTTTCATTTTTTAAAACTTTCCAAAGTAAAAATTTCTTTTTTCAAAACTTTCCAAAAGTGAAGCTTTCCTTTTTCAACTGAATACTTTTCCATATTGGATCAAATCAAATTTTTTCTATTTTAAGGCATCCTTCCTAAACCCTGGGTTACTTGCATCCCAAGTCATTTTCAACCATAAGTTGTGTAACCTTAGGTCAATCAAACCCCAGAAGGCCTAGCCCTAGGTCAATCAAACCCTAAGTCAACCTAACTCTGAGTTAACCTAGCCCCAGGTTACCTTAACCCTAGTTTTTCCCAACCTAGGTTAGAAGGCTTCAAGATTGTAACTCTAGGACCCACCCTTTTCTCAAACCCCAACTCTACTCAAAGAGGTTTTCAAAAACTCTTTCAAAATTGTCTCAATCCAAAATGGCTAAACACTTACCATTTTTCAAAAACTACTTTTAAAACAATTTTAAAAAAATGCACAACCCTAAGGCAATCCTAACCCATTCTTGGTTAGGGTTTCCTAAGGAAAATGATACGTCAAATGAAACCTATAAGGTTCACATTTGGGTTTCAAACCCTAGATGTCTTATAAAACATTTTTCCAAAAACTATTTTCAAACATCACATTCTTGATGTAACCCTGGGCCTCCTATGGTTAAGGTTGTCCCAGATCAAGTGATATATCCAAACAAGAAAAGTTTCAAACCCTTTTTCAAAATCAAATATCCCATTTCAAAATCCAACCTCAAGTTTCTTTCAAACTTTCTTCAAATTGCATCATGCATTCATACATCCAAAAGTGATGACAAAATCCTTTTTGGACACAAGTGGATATTTAGGAACCGGAAATTCAAGTGAGTAAAACCTAGAGTGATAGGACATGTTGGTACCACAAAGGCAGGGTAGGGTGATAGTCTTCGGTCATCTTCCCGACACGTAATCAAGCTCCAAACCTAAAATCACTATTTTTAAAGACTAAAATGAAGTCATTTTCTAAAATGGCTTGAATATTCTCCAAAGGTTGCCAACCAACCTATTTTTTCAAAAATCCTCTCTTGAAGAAGTTTTTCAAAACCTTTTCAAAACCCTAAGTTTAGTCTTCGGGCTTTACTGTGTTTTAGGTGACCTAACACACCTTTATCAAAGTTAGGTGACGATTTCAAACTTTTTTTAAAAAACCCTTAATCAAATCAATTTCAAATTTAAACCATGTCGCACTCGTCCTCTTAGGAGGGTGAGTTCTAATAGACAGAGTATCGGGTTTCGGCCGAGTCAAAACCTAGACTTAGGGCCAAAAATCGGGGCACGACACCTTTGATGAACCAAATTCTTTGCCTAGAAATGTTGTGAGTGATGTAAATGATATGGAGCAAAACATGATAATCTAACCATCAATCAATACTCAAGTGAAGCCTCACAAAAGGAGAAAGAAGAATAAGTCATTCCTTCAAACCAACAAGATGTTGATCAAGGGCTACCAAAATAATGAAAATTTGTTCACAACCATCAACAGATCAAATATTAGGTGATCCATCACAAGGGGTAAGGACAAGATCATCTCTTAGAAATTTCTGTAATCATCTTACTTTTCTATCTCAAATTGAAACAAAATGTTTTAAAGATATTAAAAATAATGAGTATTGGATTTTGGCCATGCAAGAAGAATTGGTTTAATTTGAAAGGAATGAGATTTGGAACTTTGTACATAGACCTAAAGATCATCCAGTTATTGGAACCAAATGTGCTTTCAAAAACAAAATGGATGAATTTGGAATTGTGGTGAGAAACAACGCAAGACTAGTAGCTCAAAGCTATAGTCAAGAAGAAGGAATTGATTTTGATAAGACCTATTTACCTTGTCGATCTCTAATTTTTAGCACTCGAGAAACATGTGAGAAACACACGGTACTCTCTTGTTAAAACTCATTCTCCCAGAAGGACGAGTGTAATAGGTTTGAATTGAAAATTGATTTGAATAAGGGCCTTTGGAAAAAGGTTTGGAGTCATCATCTAACTTTATTAAGGTTAGGTCACCTAAAACTAAGTGCAATCCGAAGATTAGACTTAGGGTTTCTAAAAAGGTTTTGGAAAAACTTCCTCTTGATAAGGTTTTTTTTTTAAGAAAACAGGTTGTTTGAGAACTTTTGAAAAGATTTAAACCCTTTTTTAAAATAACTCTGTTTTGGTCTTTTGAAAACAGTGATTCTAGATTCAAAGGTTGGTTACGTATAGGGAAGATGCACTAGGCTATCGCCCTATCCCGTCCTTGCGGTACTTATATGTCTTTTCACCTTAGATTCACTCATTTAAAATCTTCGGTTATCCAATGCTCAATTATATCCACTTTGAGAATTTTAGAAAGAAGGTTTATGTCATCACTTTAGGGATGATGCGATGCATGATATACAAATATAAGAAAAGAAATTAGAAAGAAATTTTGAAAAACGTTATGACTATACCCATAAGGGTTGCCTATATATTCCTTTGTTGGGAATCAAGTCAGTCGTAGTTCAGACTTGGGGTTTGATTGAAAATAGACATTTTGGGGTCTTTGAAAAATTTGACTTGAAAATGGTTTGAGTTGAGCTTTGATTTGAAATTGAATTTTGAAATGGAACTTGGACTTATTTTGAAAAGTTTAAATTGAACTTTGAAATCATCTTAACTTAAATTGAGGTTTGAAAACCATCTTGATTTAGAAAAGAGTTGAAGTTTCCAAACTCTATTTTAGGGGTTGAACTAGAGTTTTGGCATCCTAGGACTTTAGATAACCTAGGGTTTAAACTTGCACTTGAAAAGTTTGATTTAAGAAAAGTTCCGAACTAGGAAAGTTCTATTTTAGGAAAGTTTTGATTTTAGGAAAGACTTGATTTAGGAAAGGTTTGATTTTAAAAATTTGGAAAGTCAGGATTTGGAAAGGTTTGATTTAAGAAGAATTGAATTCGAAAAATAAAGTTTGAAAAGGTTTGACCTAGGTTTGAGGTAACATGAGATTTAAGCAATCCTAAGACCTAGGATTTATGCAATGCATTTAAATTGGAAAGAATGGGTTTTAATTAAAAAACGGAAAGCTTTGCTTATGAAAGGATTGACATTAGGGAAGATTGGAAACGGGAAAGATTTGATTTCTATTTCCTAAAACAAAATATTAAAATTTATTTTCAAAAATAGGATATTTGATTGGGTTTCCTGAATTAGAAGACTTTTTTTGATTTATAAAAATAGATGATTTTATTTTACTTCCAAAACTAGAAGATTTGATTTTATTTCTAAAGTAGAAGCTTGGATTTTGATTTGAAAAAGGAAATGGTTTAGCTTTAGAAAACTCATGATTTCATGCAATGCATTATTTTAGGAAAATTATGATTTAGTTTGAAAATAACTCAAGTGAGTTATGTTTGAAAACATGATATGAATTTTGGAAATACTTTGATGCAGAGAATGTCATGAATGCAAGGATGTTGGCTAGGTCAAATCTAGGGTTTTCTAAAAGGCTTGATTCCTACGGTTTTGACTTTGACTTTAAGACAACACCAATTTTAGAGAGATTTGAAAAGCAAAGTTTTGAAAAGTATATTTAGGGCATGAAACTCTAATTTGGACTTTGGAAAGTCTCTTTAAATATTACATTTTTCTAAAGCAACCCTAACCATAGAATGACTAGAATCATCTTAGAGTTATGATTTCTTGAAAAACAATTTAGGGTTTGAACCAAAATTTGGACCTTGATGGTCATATTGAATATAACACTTTTCTAAAATAACTCTAACTATAGAATGATTAGAATCATCTTAAGGTTGTGATTTTGAAAACAATGAAAGAAAATGTTTTGAATGCAAGTTTTGAAAGTAACCTTTAATGCAAATTTGAAAACATCTTTGAATGCATGATTATGATAGCAACAATGCAACAGGAATATGAACATACAAGATTAGACTTCACCACATAACCAAGGGGGCCAGACCCACACCGTTTTAGGTTGAGCTCAAAGAAAATTCCCGACACAGTGATTTCCTCCAAGGCCTTCCGAGGCATGAACTGGGAGGTTCTTTGTTTCAAGCATGCAAGAAGATGGGGGTTAAGATATAAGAAAACTTAAGTGGGTTAGAAGGGAGAAGAGAAAGTGGGGATTGTATAATTTAACCAGAAACCATACCTTGTATTGTTGTTGCTTTGATGTTTTGATGGTGGATTTCACTCAAGCTTGCTTTGTTCTTTGCTTTACTTCTTTGATAGATCCTTTGAACTTGTTCTTGATGAACACTTTGAGAGCTTCAATATGGCAGCACTTGATCTTCAAAAGATGCTTTGAGGCTAGGGTTTGAGTGTATGGAATATATGGAGGCTAGGGTTTGTAGGAGACTTGAGAGAATTAGGATTTTTGGGACAGCTCGAAGTTTGTTTTCAAAAATGCAGAGTTTCTAGAGCAATTTTTCGGATTTGGAATACGCAGGGGGTGGCTTGTATTTATAGGTAGCCAAAATTTGGCTTAGCATTAGTTGCAATGGCGCCAGTCCAAATTTTGGTTTGGCACCAGCCTTGAGATGTAAGGCAGAAGATTTGGGCACCTGTCCTAGTGACTACCATATAATTTTTGGTCTGGCTTCCCTATAAGTGACTCCGAAAAGTCTAGAAATGATTTGGAAGATTTCAAGTAGCTAAACTCCACCAAGAATGGACAGGAATCCTCAAAAGGGTACCTTAGAGGTAACTAGCTTGATGATCACAGCCGGAGTAGTTGAAAAGGGGCCCACCAGGGACAAAACGGTCATTTGATTTAGGGGAGCATCTGGATTGACCCTAAGTGGTCTGTGATAAGACTTAAAGGTTGGAAACACCACTAGAGTACTCCAAGGGGTTGCCAGTTTAATACCCAGAGCTGGTGTGTTTGGAAAAGCTGACTAGCCCATTAGGGGCAAAATGGTCATTTCGCACCGGGTTTACTAGAATGGACTCAAAATGATCCGTAAGATACCAAAAGTTTGGGAATATTATTAGAAATATCCTTAGGTGGTAACCGATTTGATACCCAGAGCTAGTATGGTTCCCGGAGGCAATTAGATGCCTAGGGGTAAAATGGTCATTTTGATCAAATGCTCTCGAAATCAATCTGGAAGCAATTGGAAGGCACTAGAACGTGTTAGATTATATTTGGGATAATTTTGAAAGGTTGGACTTACCGCTATGAGGTCTTAGGTGCTTTCTTAAGAAGCGTGTCGTTGGGGCCAACTAGGGACATTTTGGTTATTTTTCACCAGAATGGGCTAGCAGGCATTGGTGTTGACCCGGGTTTTGAGTGTTTTCATCACTCTAACACTATGTGACGAGTTGGTTTCCAAAGGTATGTTGTCCTCCAGTAAATGTGCCACGGCCTAGAGGTGTGCTCGGTCCCATGACATAGGGCGTTTGTTGGCATTCCTAATGTTGACCTGTTTGCAAATGTTTCCGTCACTTTAACGGTTGCAGTGTTTGTGAGTGTTTCCATCACTCTGACGGTGTGCATTTATTCTGAAGATTGCCTAATCTCAGGAAGTTGTTAGATAGACTTATTGCCTCAGGGCCTTAGGTATTTTCCCAATCGACATGTTGAGTAGCGGATATTCTATATTGGCGAGCTAGCAGGCACCAGCAATGAACTACTCTACCATCTCGGGGACTTGGGTTCCATCCCGTTCGATGAGCGTGGAGGGACTTATTGTTCTAAGGGGTTTTGTGTTTTCTCGATAGACGTGCCAAATTGAGTTTGATTGGTCTTGACTGAAATTGGAACTGGAATTTAGATTAAAATATGGATTTATCGTCTTTAAGAAGATGTGTCAACTGTAATTGGACTGAGCAATGCTCCAAGGACATTTTGGTTATTTTGCCTCTATTAGGCCTAGTAGGCCTGCGAAGCGGTTGATTAAAGAGATGGAGTTTAGGAAGTCGGTTTGGGCTTGAATGTGTCTGTGAAATTTGAATGTGAGTCCAGTCAAGTCCAAGATTGCTGAGCAGGCAAAAATGGGGTGCTTACAGACCTTTAGCTTAATTAGAAGCCATTAGAATATTACTTATATTTTCATGTTTCAAAAATTTCAAGCTTTATCAAATGGATGTGGAAACTATATTTTTGAAGAAGTTTATGTGGAGCAACCTCTTGCTTTTGAAAATCTTATGCTTCCAAATCATGTTTTCAAACTTACAAAAGCTTTTTATGATTAGAAACAAGCCCCAAGGGCTTAGTATGAAAGGTTGGGCAAATTTTTTTATTGAAAATGGTTTTACAAGAGGCAAAGTTGATACAACTTTTTTTATAAACATTAGAGATCATGACATACTTATTATGCAAATTTATGCTGATGATATTATATTTGGCTCTACTAATGTATGCATGATGAGTTTGAGATGAGCATGATGGAACAACTCAACTACTTCCTTGGACTTTAAATCAAACAATCAAAGCAAATGATGTTCATTAACCAAACTAAATACATCAAAGATCTACTTAAAAAGTTTGGAATAGAAGATGCAAAACCATTGTGCACTCCGATAAATATTTCAACAAAACTTGACAATGATGAAAGAGGTATTTCTGTGGATACCAAGCTTTATAGAAGTATGATTGACTCATTACTCTATCTAACTGCTAGTAAGCCTGATATTATGTTCAATATTTGCTTATGTACTAGATTTCAATCTAATCCTAAGGAATTATATGTTACTGTTGTTAAGATGATTTTTAGATATCTCAAGCACACACCAAACCTAGAGTTATGGTACCCTAAAGGCAATTCATTTGGCCTAATTGGCTACTCTAATACTGATTATGCTGAGAGTAAAGTTGATAGAAAGAGCACTAGTGGCTCTTGTCAATTTTTTTAGTAAAATGCTTGTTTCTTGGTTTAACAAAAAGCAAAATTCAGTTGTACTTTCTACAGTCGAGGTTGAGTACATTACAGCTGGAAACTGTTGGATTGAAGTCCTTTTGATTAAACATCAACTAGACGACTTTGGACTTACCTTTGAACACATTCCTATTAGATGTGATAACACAAGTGCCATCAATTTGATCAAGAATCCTTTCAACACTCTGGCACGAAGTACAATGAAGTTATACATCATTTTATTTGTACTTATGTGCAAAAATGTGATATTAAACTTGATTTTGTGAGCGGTGACCATCAATTAGCTGATATCTTCACAAAACCATTGAGTAAAGATAGATTTTATATGATTACGAGAAAATTAGGAATGAGCAATCCATTGGTTTGATTGATTATGATGTTATATATGATTGATTGTATATATGAATCATTTGAAATTGATTATATGTCTATGTGTTTTCAATTTGTGTCATTCCTAATTCATGTCGGCATTTCATAAGAAAAAGAGTCGACCCTTGCCTTTAAGGAGTTGACCACTGTATTCTGGAAATGGCTTCTGGTGACATCTGTTGAAAATAGTCGACTCCTTTTGTTTGAAGAGTCGACCCATTTTAATAGAGAGCCTAAATAGCTCTTTTAGTATAAAAAGAATCGACCCCCTAAAGATAGGAGTCCACCCATTCGCATATACATACATATATGCTCAGATGGCTATTTAAACTCTTGTTTTGCCCCAAATCGATAACTCTCACTCTCTCTTAATGAACCGTTGCTCCAACTGCATTTACCTCTGAAAATCTCTCAACCAAACTCTATAAAACCTAGATTCGATCCACCACTTCATTTCATAACCACCATTAACCTCCATTTCAACTTCCAAATGGCTTTAAAAACCTCATCGTCGAAGAAAGGGAAGAAAACCCTAGTGGAGTCGACACCAAAATCAAAAGGAAGTAAGAAGATGAAGGAGAAAAGCAAACCTTCAAGGGCTTCTAAAAAGAGAAAAGGAAAACACATTGCTAAGGAAGAGGACTTCTTTGAGGATGACATCTGCTTTGAAAAAGAGTCCGTCCGAGAAAGGTATTGTCAAGGCTTTTCTTTGAGGGTTATTCTTAATGGAAGATGGATTGATTATGGGTTCTCTACAAAAGAAAAATTCACTTTTGAACCCAAAATGGAGAGTCTAAGATGGAAATCCATGACTTTGTTGAATGAGAATGTTTATCCTGAATTAGTGGCACAATTTTATGCCCATGCCAAACAGAAGAGGGCAAGTATAAATATTATTAGTTATGTTAAAGGTGTGTCCTTCACATTGACTAAAGGAGTCATTTGCCAAATCTTGGGAATTGGTAGTGGTAGAGACAAAGAAAGGAAAGATGTGAGCAGATGTACTGCATTGTTTGTTTTGTTAGGAAGGGAGATTTATGATGATGAAAACTTTCAACCCTTAGCCAATGAACTCCTTCTAGAGTTAGGGCTTATACATCACTTTATTTGCCACATTTTGATTCCTAAATGTGAAAATTTTGAGTATATTATTGAAAAAGAGTTGTTTTTCTTATGGGCATACATTATTGATACTAAGATTGACTTGGCCGAGTTCATTTTGAGCTATATTCACCAAGCAACCAAAACCAAAGTCAGTCTGCCTTATGAGATGCTTTTAACCAAAATTTTCAAACACTTCAAGGTGGACTTATTGAATGAAAAGAATAGGACCCTTGATCCCAATTCTGATAAATACAATTAGAAAACTCTGTTTAGAATGAGGTATCATTTTGATCCTCAAACCAAGAAATGGACACCCAATAAGGAGAAGAATGTTGGTGGTAGCATAACTCCAAGGGAAAGAATTGTTAAAAGAGGAGAATCCTCTAGTGAACCAAGGGAACTTTTTAATATTGTCCCTAGTGACAATTATGTGCAAATGACAGTCTTACTGAGCATAACGAAAGAGATGCAAAAGTACCAAGAGAAAATGTTCAATAAGATTGATAAGAAAGCAGATAACGAAGCAACCAGGCTTCATTTTGTGGAAAAGAAGGTAAGAGAAATGAGAAAAGCTTTTATGGCTGAAAGAAATGCTATGAAGCAAGAAATCTTCAATAGCATTGCTATCTCAATGAGCATCTTGAAAAGTATATCCAAAGAATGGTTGGAGATGAGTACAAACCTCTCTACCTTGAAACAACTCAAGTTGAATAAGAGGATTCAAGTATTGATGAGATGGAAGAAGCAACTGAAAGGGTTGACCCCTTATCTGAAACGGGAGCTGACTCCCCTGCCCCTACACCTCCAATAGTCAAATCACACAAGTATAGACTGAGGCAAAGGAATCCAGCCTCCAAATTCACCAACACTGCTGATGACCTTATTAACCTTTCCCAAACCCCATCACCCAAACCCAAATGAGCACTCTTGCATTTACATTCTTATTTGCATTTACATATTTGAACAACATTTTTAACAGAATGGTGTGTCATCCCTAAGATAATTTAGTTGTAGTATTGTTGTGGATATGTTTGAACAATGTTAATGCCTAATATATATATATATATATATAAGTGATTTGGTTTTATTGGTTGGTTCATTGGTTAAAGCTTTGATTGCTAACCTAAAAATAGCTTTAATCTTGTTTTAAGATTTTTTTATTATTGTAACTGCCTTTAAATTTTATATTAATGAGTTGACAAAAAAAGGAAGAAGTACTTGTAACAAGGTATATGGGAAAGAAAGAATTTATCTAAATATGGTACACAAAAGGGAAGAGAATAAGGCGAATAGTGCGAGAATAAGAAGAATAGTGCATTGCTTTATTAGTTTATGCTTTTTAAAATATTTGGTAGCAATATGAAGTGCTATATCACATAAGAAAGGGGGAGCAAGGATTACTATGCTCTAAACATTTGTATTGCTCTGAACTTGGAAATGTATTGATACACTAAATACAAAAGAAAGGGGGAGACAATTCTGGTATGAGATTTTATTTTTTGAATTACTCTGATACTGCACTTTTATTACTCATTAGATATTGAGTATATTGATCATATTATTTAAGGTTTTATCATCATCGAAAATGGAGCGATTGTTGACCTCATGTCTTGATTTTGATGATAACAAAATATTGTGTTAATGATCTAATGATTTTACTTAGTGTGCAGATTATTGAATTTTGACTTGAAGCTTGATATATATTGGAAATATTGAAAAACTTATATGTTGAGAAGTTTATCAAGCAAAGTTGAAGAGAATATCATAAGACTTAGAAGCCTTCTTAAAGGTTTGTACTTGAAAAGGAGATCGGCATCAAGTATATAAAGATCAGCATCAAGTGTGATGAGATCGGCATCAAGTGTAATGAGATCGACATCAAGTGCTCACACCTCACTTTGAAGACTTTGAAGATGTCTTGGAAGAATAGAAGATCTAGACTTGAAAATGATAATGAAATCAAGTACTAAAGCCTAGCTCAGAAATGCTGACACTTAAGATCATAAAAAGAGATCATCATCAAGTACTGGAGCCTAACTCAGAGATGTTGACACTTAAGATCGAAAAAGAAGATCGACATCAAATACTGACACCGAGGTCGGCAGAAAGTATCAACACCTTTTTGGAAGAATTGACATCTTATAAAGGAGGTTGGCAACAAGTACTGACACCTTCTATAATGTGGCATGAGAAGATCTCGAGATCGGTAATCAGAAAAGAAGTTTTGAAGATGTTCAAAGAGGATGAAGATCTATTGAAGATCTACACAAGACTTGAATGCTCTACTTGAAGATTTGAAGAAGTCTTGGATCAACGGAAGAAGCTAGGTTGATTAAGGAACCCTATATATGATTGGATTAATTTCATCTCGAAGAGATTAAATGTATTCTTAAAAATTAATAAGTTTTGAAGAAGTCATTTCAAGCTTTGGAAGCCTCATTTGGAATATCCTTGAAGTTATTGATGATTTACAAGAAATTTGAAGAGGACTCACAAAAGAGTCGACTCCATATTTCTTAGGGGTTAACACATTTGGACAGAGCCTTAGTGAAGTCTACTGAAACGTAAAAAGGGTTGACTTCTATATTTTAGGTGTTGACACATTTGGATAGAGGGTTGAGGAAGTTAGATCTAGAACAAAATGGTTGACCCTTTCAGCAAAAGAGTCAACTCCTCGTCTGTAACGGCTATATTTTTTAACATTCTATCAGCTCGATCTCACATTAAATGCATTCCTAACCACCACCACTGTCTAGAATCAATGCAAGGCTATATATACAAGATGCCCATAGCATTTATACACAAGAATCTAAGGATTTATGCGCTGAACAACTAATTGGAAGTTGATTCTCTAAATTGAACTGATACATTCTCTTTGTTAGGGCATTCACTGAGCTTACACCTACATATACACTCTTCAAGAGAGTTACCCATTGTACACACTTTATTTATTTCAATTGATGAGTTTGTAAACCTGTGAGTTTAAGTGTTTTTGGCAAAAATACTTGTAAGTTTGAGTGAAACTTGTACAAAATCACTTAGGTCTTTAAGAGTTTAGGAAGAGCTCTTATAAAAAGTGAGCTGAGCACTTAGGCAACTAGCATCTGCTGTGTAAGGGAGTTTTTGCATAGTAGAAGGCTTTTAAGATAATCTTAGGGGTGAGGACATAGATCACACATTGTGATCGAACCTCAGTAAATCTAATTGTGCTTCGTTTTTCTTCTTTGCACTTTATCACCTGCTTGCATTGCTCACACTTTACTAAGTTACTGTTCCATTGATTAATTAGTTTTTAATTGTATTTTTATGCGATTAATTTTGAGAAACCCAATTAACCCCCCTCTTAGATTGCATCACTGGGCTAATATGTCCAATCAACCTATGTTGTACTCTTTCTTAATGAATGAATTCTTTTGTTTTTGCAACCAAAAAAATAGTAATTTGGGAATTCTAAAATTACACGTATTCATCAACCCCATAAATAATGAGTCACAAAGAGTTCACAGTTCCATTATGTGGTTACACCATGAATGGAAACTGCTTGGATCGATTTAGCGGCTGTTTTCTAGTGTTTTCTTTACTTTTATATCTCTACTCATAGTAGCTTATGATGTGACAGTTGTTATTTGTTTGATTTCTATGTTTTGTAGATGAGTTGCATTATATAAAAACCAATTTCACAATATTTGTCTCATCACTCTCCACAACATAAGAGAGTGAGATCCATATTAATAAATATGTGTGGAACCCATTAACTTTGTGTTTAAGAGTGTGAAAATAAATTGAGAAACTAGTTTACGTATAAGAATTTTCTTTGTAGATGTTTTTCCCTTATTTTTATTTATTTATTTATTTTTATTACAAAATGTCTAGGCCTTCGGCTGATTGCTTCCTCGAGTTTGAGTAGCCACTATCCACACGAATTATATAAACTTCATGTATCACGTGAATAATGACTAAATATAAAGGAGTGTGAAAGTGAATTGAACTTAAGATCTATGCATATCTAAGGACAAGCCAACCACTCTAGGGCTCGCACCTTTAAATTTCATCCAAATACTAAAAAAAGGGAACAAAAAGTGGGGTAAATACAGTTTACCCTCTTGTAGTTTGAGCGAAAATCAGAAACCCCTTTATGGTTAAAAAATAGACACATAAATCTCCTGTAGTTTGAACTTATTTGTAAAATTGATAGAATCATGACAAATTTGATAAAATGAAAAAAATGTCCCTACGGGAGATAACTTTTTATTTTGATATTAAATGGTAAAATCGTCTTTTTGATATTCTATTTTGAAAAGATGAACTAACAAAATACTTCTAAAACAAAATTGTCATTAATCATAACGGTTTCCATTTATTTTATAGCTAAATTCAAATCACAAGGAGTAATGTATAGAGATGGCAATTGGAGCTGAAAAATTTGAACTCCATTCACCCCATCCCTAATAGGAAGGGTTTGGGGTATGAATGAATGAATTTGAGGCGGGGTAGGAAGAAAAAAGTAAAACCCAATACTGGTTCAGGACAGAGTAAGGTTTGAGTCAACTTCGGCCCAACTATATTATGAAATACTTAAATAATTAATATTATTTTTTATTATACAAAATATCATTAGTATATAGAATAAATATTAAGATTCTAGTTTTACTTTTTATTATTAGATTTTAGGTTTTTCTTTCTCAATTTTATATTGTATTAAAGATAGCATAATTTGTAATTTTTTTATTTTAAGAGGTTTATTTTTATTTTAAAATTTTTTATAGGTTCAACCCGTTTTAATTTGAACCTCGATTAATTTAAGTAAGATAGGGGTGGGATGGAGATGTTCAACTTGTTACGGGTCAAGGTGTGAGATAGAGTTTTTCTATTAGGAGCGAGGTAGGGTTTAGCCAAACTCGTTCCGAACTAGCCTGCATTGTCATCCTTAGCTATGTGTCTACTTTTGAATCACGAAGTGATTATCTAACTTTTACTCATATAGTAAGAGGGTAAAGTGTAATTACCCAAGAACGAATGAAAAAAAAAGTCGAACTAGAACTAGCAAAGGAGTTGATAGGGTCAATGGGTCGAACCCGAGCCATTCTAACCTAACTCACTTAATAAACTGATTAGATCCGGAATAACCCATTCTAAGTGTTTGTTTGGTTTGGCTTTTTTGTAACTTTTTTTATTTTTTTTTTTAACTTATAAGTAAAAAAGTTAAGTTTTTTTAGTTTTTTTGCTTTTAACAGGATAAGATATGCAGACAAGCAAAAAAAAAAAAAAAAAGTAAAAAAACTTTAAAATCTTAGCTCTTTTGTTTATAAACAAAAAAAAAGCTAAATCAAAAAAGCTGCAAATGAGCCGAACCAAACGGGCCCTAAATCCCGCCCGTTTAGCCAGGCTCATGAATCCAACAATCTGATGGAGAACAAAACTTTCCTTCGTGTTACATGGGCGAGAGGGAGGGAGGGAGAGAGAGAGATCTGACAAGCAGTGGACAGGGTGTTTAGGTGTTCCATTGGTTTCGATTTATACTGATCTACCGGTCAGCTTGACTGATCTCTTCTTCCAAGCTGCAACCATGGTAAACCCAAAGGAATTCTCATTAGATCTTTCTGTTTGTTGCTTTTCTTTCCTTGTTTCCATAATATTGTAATTTCGGATCTAGAAACTTAAAACTATTAATTTTTATGCGTGCATGTACTTGATATTTCGATGAGCTGCTGTCTAATATCATGAGGGCTTTCTCCTTTTTAATTTTGAGTTTTTAATTATTTCTGATAAGTTCTTTTAATTTTAGTTTGGTTTTCTTTTCTACTGAAGCTATGATTACACTAATATTTACTGTCAGTCTACCCATATTCCAGTTTTTCCTGTTTCCCTATCTCTGAGTTTGATCAGTTTAACACTTGAATCATGGGTATTTTTGTTGTTGCCGGACCATGTTTTAGATCTGTATTTGCTTTTGTGAAGACTCAAAAACGAAACCCTAATGCTTCCTGCCTTGTTGATCCCAAATGTCCTTCCTGAATGTCATCTACAGATATTGACCATTTTTTTTTTTTGGGGGGGGGGGTGGCGTGGGGGGTGTTGATGACAATTAAGGTTATTGTATTGTCATATGGAGGAAATATATGGGTTATGAATCACTATGTTGTTTAATGTCGTAATCCTTTGACAGAAGCTTTCAGACCATGGGTCATGATAATTTTTTGGGGACCTAGGATGTATTTGAATATGATGGACATGGTTGCATAGGATGTTGGGGATATATGATGTAATTGAAAGTGATGCATATGGTTGCATAGCGGCCACACCCATCCATCATGGAGGATTACACCCTTCACTTTGATAGCCCCATTGCGCCTTAGTGTATAAGATACAATGAGGCATATGCTTTATTTGATTTTCTACCTTCACTATAGAAACTGAAGTTATTGAGACAAATTGACCCTGAAATTATATCCTTTAGAATGATGTTTTTTTTTTTTTTATACAAAAACCTTATAATTTTGTTGTGATAAAGTCTAATATAATAGACTTCTATAATATAACATCATAGTATTCTTTTAGAAAACTGCTAAATATACTTAATTTTTATACAAAAAACTCAAACAAAATGATGTGGTAGGAGCATTTTGCAATTTTAAGCCATAGGATCTCAGAGGAGCCCAAGATTTCAGACCAATCAACTTGGTTGGTAGTGTGTACAAGATTCTAGCTAAGACTTGGTCAGTTCATTTGAAGAATGTGTTTGGGTCAATTATCTCAGACTCGCAGAATGCTTTTGTTGAGGGTTGTCAGATTCTTGATGCAGTTTTAGTGGCTAATGAATGTGTGGACTCTCGTATTAAAAGCAACTCTCCTGGTCTGTTGTGCAAGTTGGATATTGAGAAAGTCTTCGATCATGTACGCCGGGACCTTTTGCTTTATGTTTTGGATAGGACGGATTTTGGGGTTACATGGAGGAATTGGATCTGATGTTACATTTCTTCAGTACGATTTTCAATGTTGGTTAATGGGGTCCCTAAAGGTTTCTTTCCTAGTTTGAGGGGCTTGCGGCAAGGCGACTCCCTTTCTCTGTTCCTCTTTATTATGGTTATGGAATCTTTGAGCCGTATGATTCAAAAAGTGGTGGAGGCAGGCGTGGTCTGTGGTTTTAGAGTGGGCAGTAACACATGGGAGTCAGTGTTTGTATCACACCTTCTCTTTGTAGATGATACCTTGTTCTTTTGCAATGCTTAGGAGAGGGAGCTCAGGTTTTTGAGAAGTGTCTTGTTGGTGTTTGAAGCGGTTTCTGGTCTGCGTATTAATATGGGGAAGAGTAAGATTATTCCAATACGTATAGCAGGGAACATAGAGGACTTAGCTGCCAATCTCGGATGTAAAGTTGGAGCTTTACCCTCTTCATACCTTGGGTTGCCACTGGGTTCTTCCTTTAAAGCTAGAGTTATATGGGATGGGGTTGTAGAGAGATTTGAGAAGAGACTAGCCATGTGGAAAAGACAATATTTATCTAAAAGGGGTTGATTAACACCTATTAAGAGTACTCTCTCTAGTCTTCCCACATATGCCATGTCCCTGTTTTCTATGCCTTGTTCGGTAGCAAAGAGACTTGAGAAGCTTCAAAGGGACTTCTTATGGGGTGTCTTGGGGAAGAATTTAAATATCAATTGGTGAATTAGGATTTAGTGTGTTTACCCGTGTATAGGGGAGGTGTGGGTATTAGGAAGATTGGTTTATTCAACAAAGTTTTGCTTCGGAAGTGGTTGTGGAGGTTTGTTGAAGTGCAGCGATGGCCTATGGAGAAGGGTCATAGCCAACACGTATGGGAGTGTGAGGGGTGGTTGGTCTATATGGGCGGTCTTAACTCCTTTCGGTGTGGGTGTTTGGAAGGGGATTATGACAGGTTGGGAGGAATTTTTTAGGCTTATTTCATACAAAACTGGGGATGGCAGCAGGGTGCTTTTCTAGCTTGATAGTTGGTGTGGTCATAGGCCTTTAACGAGGAATTCCCAATCCTATTTGAGATGGCTACAGATAAGGAGGCTTTGGTGTGTGACTATTTCTCTACCTCTCCTACAAGGGCATTTGTTTGGGCCCCCCTTTTGCGAGGAATTTACAGAATTGGGAATTAGATTTGATGCCTGCATTCCTTGGCATTCTTTAGGGTACTTCCATTGGGTTGGAGGGCGAAGATAGATGGTTTTGGAAAGCCTCCAAAAGAGGTACCTTTTGAGTCTGCTCCTTTTATGGATGTCTTTGTGGTATTGGGGAGGTTTTATTGTGGAAAGCGGTATGAAAGACTAGAGCCCCTCCCAAGGTGGCCTTTTTTGCTTGGATGGCTTGAAGCTATTCATATCTCGAATAACCTGATAAAGAGGAAGAAGCTAGTGTTAGATTGGTGCTATATGTGCAAGTGTGATGACAAGTCAGTGAATCATCTTCTCCTGCACTGCCCAGTACGTAGAGATATTTGGAGTATGATCTTTGGTATTTTTGGTATGGAATGGGTTATGCCTGCTTCTTTGATGGACCTTATGGCCTGCTGGAGTAGTGGTTGCCCGAGGAGAAGGGCGAAACAAACTTGGATGGTAACTCCTCTCTGTGTGTCGTTGTGCATTTGGCGAGAAGGGAACTATAGAGCTTTCGAAGGTATAGAATGTTCTATATATTGTTTAAAGGGAATTATTCTCATTTCCCTCTTTTGTTGGTTGAGTCAGGGTACTCCTTTTTGTTTCTCTTCTTTGATCGATTTTTTGGATGGTTTGTACATACCTGTAAGTACATAGGCAGCTCTTCTTTGTTGCTTGTACAGGGTTTGCCTTTTCGTGGTGTTTTCTTCATAGATACTTTTACTTATCAAAAAAAAAAAAATCATAGACCATAGGTTCATAGTATATTCCATCAGTTTTTTAGTGGATGGATGTATACTAAGAAATACGGATACAAACACGGGCATGGATATGAACACGAGACACGACAATTTTCAAAAAGCAACGACACGAACACATCAGGGATACAACTAAAAGATATATTTTTTAATATATTTTTATATGTAATGCATATGAATATAACATCTACAAGTCATCAAAAAGTATTATAAATGTGTTCAATATGTGTCTTAGACTTATTTAATACGTGGGTTAGATGTGTCCAATATGTGTCTTTGCGTGTTGCTGGAGTGTTATAGGCATGTCCATTAAAAAATAACGAATAAAAATTCAGGAGACTCCATTGGGGTGTTCGGGGAGTATGTCCGACATATGTTGGACATGGATATGACACCCTAAACAGAGTGTCCATACTTCTCAGGATGTATATAAGACATATCAATTTGTATGAAATTTCTATATTTAAATTATGTTTGTATGGCATTACCCGTTCTTTCTTTTAGTAGAAATCAACATTTGGCTAACCAAGAAGACTATACATTCGCCCTCCATGAAGAAATCATGGGTCGCCACTGCCTCTAAACTTTAGCAATTAGCATATAGAAAAGTTTTGAATTTGACTTTTGACTGGTCTCATTTAATAGGTACACTTTTCATAATATTAGCTTGATAAGATGATTTTTTTTCTATATAATTATCAAAAGAAAAAAGAAGATAACATGTGATCAAACTTAATTTGGATGGTAGAATCATACACTTGGTTAGATGTTTTAATAGGAGATATGGTAAATGGGAACCAATAGATGGCAGGTCCTCTCTCTCTCTCTCTGTTTCTCAGTTTGAATTTAATTTCTTTTTATATTGAGATAATGACCAAGCTACAGACTTTATAGGATTTCTGTTTCTTTCAATTTTTCAATTGTTACTTTGGAGGCATTGATTCTCCCATTGAGAATGTAAGGTGCCCATTCCTAATGCTTCAGTAGACATGCATATTTTGGTGGAGGGGATTTTGCCAGTGGAATTATATATCGCAATGGTCCTATATTTTTCTTTGTCATTATTGCTGATTTTGGCAAGTAAATCTTTGAAGCCGAAGATGCTCCACCTAAGTTTCTAATCAGTGGATTTTTCTTTGTTTTTTTTCATTCTTATATGAAAAATTATAAAATCAATTACACGTTGAGCAGAGGTGCTAGCCAACGGGTGCAATTCTTCGTTCTTGTTATTCTGCTAAGGAAGACTTACAGGACCTCCCTGTTAATTAGCATCAGTCTCATGAGAAATATAGGACATCTGGACAACAAGATTTTACTGCGGGTTCTTTCTTGTTATGCTTTTGAAAGGGATATTTATTGCCCTTATAATTTGTTATTAAAGTTGAAATATAGAAAGGAGATGGCTTGCATTTGAGCTTCATTAACCGATAATAGAATTTTTCAAAAAACCTTACTGAAGATGCAAAAAAGTTTTTAGTGGTGAAGGTCCACTTGCTAGAGATGGACTCGCTTTGTCTTTGTTAACATAAACCTAAATGAAATGGCTCCTTGTTATGTAAGTAAAACTGTGTCCACCTGTTTGTACTATGAATGAAATGACTGTTGCTCTTTAAGCTTCTATTTCTTAGTGGAAGCAGGTCAGCTTTATCTTAGTGATAACAAATCACTTTAGTCATATACATATATGTACATATTTTGGATTTTTCAAAGAAGTGAGGTAATGTGAGTGAATATTATGTGTTGGCTTATTATTCATTGACCATTATTTGCCCCTTGTGGAAATTTTTGCTTCTTTCTGAACGTAATTCTTACTTGGGTGGAATAATTTACTACTTTAATAAGATATTTACTACTTACAATAACTTTCTAATGGCATTATGTCTTTTGCTAGAACTTGTGTTTATACTGCCCATGAAAATGATACAATGCTTTGTGGCTTATGCTTCTGCATGTTATCCAGATTCACTTTGTGCTTCTCATTAGTCGACAAGGAAAGGTGAGATTGACAAAGTGGTATTCACCTTATACCCAAAAGGAAAGAACTAAGGTAATCTTAATTCTGCAACCTTTTCCTACGAGAAATCTGTTATATTTCCTATTCCTGTAGGTGCCAGTACATCCCAAGTGCATTTTGCAAGAAGTTCAAGGAACTGATGTCTCCTTCTTCATTTAATGCAAAATATAATAACTTCTAAAAGTTTCATTCTCTCTTTCTCTGTGGCTCTAGATAGCAAGAAGATACATAGTGAATTCTTCTTCTATGGCTTGAGTATCATGCTGTTTTTTCTCTCAAGTCCTCTCTTGAAGCAAGCTGACCATTAATATGGTACTTAGGAGTTATCGTTATTAAGATCCGTAGAATATGTTTCAGTCATATAATTGACTATCTATAATTGCAGGTTAGCATCTCTGAAATTGATTTGTGCAAATATGTCCAATGATAACTTATATCCTACATAGTTTTCCTGAAGTGACATGCATGTCATTCATCACCGAAATATAAGATAATGGATGCACAATTCGGTCAGGTCATCCAGGAGCTCAGTGGTTTAATTCTCTCACGAGGCCCGAAGCTTTGCAACTTTGTGGAATGGAGGGGTTTGAAAGTTGTTTATAAAAGGTTGGCTTAGATTACCATTCCCAATTTGAAATTCATGCTTGCAACCATGATTCCATGAGTAAAGGGAATTCTGCTCTATTTACTTCTCCATCATTTGGTTAGCAGTTAAGGCAATGGTTTCCTCAACTTCCACCAGCATATATGTTACTTTGGATGTATCTTTTTTGTAGATACGCTAGTCTGTATCTGTGCATGTGTGTCAACCAAGATGACAATGAATTAGAGATCCTTCAAATCATACACCATTTCGTTGAAATACTTGACTGCTACTTTGGAAGTGTGAGCCTGCTAAACCTTGGAAATTTAAGAACAATAATTAGCTTAATACCCTATCGGAAACTGATTTCAATGGTACTTCCTATTTACTTCATCAGGTCTGCGAGCTGGACTTGATCTTCAATTTCCATAAGGTATTTTACTTTCACCTGCTTCATGTTTGAATTCGATTGCGTTTTTCCCTTGTTTGTTGTGGAAGGCCATTGATCAACAGAAGAAAATTGATCCTTCTAGTCAGTAGGTGGAACTGAATGATGGAGAAGGAGTCATTTTGTTGATCTCAGTATGTTAGGGCTTTCTATGCTTTTAGGAATATTTATCTGTTGCATTGGATCTCCAACACAAAAATTGTGCATTGGTTAAGGCAAGCAATCCTTTACGGTCTCCTTAGCCCGACAGGCCAAGTGATTGATGAATTAAGTTAATTATTTGGACCACTTCCTAGCCCTTTGTTAGTGAATCTTCCTCAGCACTCAAATTAAGAATTTTTTCCCCCACAAGCCAAGGCTAGCAAGTCCTCGACTGAATGAAAAAAAAAAAGTAACATAGTTGTTGAAGATCCTGCTGTAAAACCATCATGAGATTGGGGTGTGACTCTTCTTGGATCAGGGATGGTAGAGATAGTAATTTAGTAGCTTATTCCATTTTGTTCTCAATGATTTCTTGAACTTCTGTTGGTGGGCTTTTCAATTCAACCTTGCGGCTTTGTTCGAAAGTCAAATTTAATAGTTGGAGGAAACAAAATAATCTTTTGAACGGTGAAATTTTCATTTGGAGCATGCATGCCAGTATGTGAGATAGTACAGTTGCCACTCATGGTTTGCCAATGTTGCTGTCTCTACTTGTAGAAATGTTTGATGACTGGTTGTTGCTCACACAATTCTTGGTGGTTCATGGGTTATATATTTCTTGCCAACCCCCTACTGTTTGAAAATTTCTGACAGAGAAGTTGGCAGGCTTATTTCATATTGGATGAACTTCTAATTGCTGGTGAACTTCAGGAGTCTAGCAAGAAAACAGTTGCACGTCTAATAGCTGCACAGGTAGCAGAGGTTGAGATTATCTGGTCTTTTGTTTAATCATGGTTGTAATGCATTTACCTCGTAAGATTTTGAGATTATCTGGCATTATGTTTGGTTTGCAGGATTCTTTAGTGGAGGATGCTAAAGAGCAGGCAAGTTCAATCAGCAATATGATTGCTCAGGCAACTAAATGAGATTACAATAAAGCGTTTCTGTAACAGATGATTGATTCCATTTTTCCGTGTTTTTGCATTCATTCATTCTTTTTTGATTCTATGTGGCAGCAAAGCTGCATATTATAGCAGCATTATGTTTTCTTTGGTTGTGCGCACTTGATACTGTTTTGTTGCAGTTGTGACGAGCTACTATAAATGGGCTCTTGTTACAGTAAATAGGGAAAGATGCACTTCACCATTACTGGTTTCCCCTGTTTATCCCCACCCAATCAAGAAAATGAGAAATGAGAAATGATTAGGTGTTATCAATAACCGGAGGCATTGGAGGAAAGAGGCTAACGAACTACTCGCGTTTCTTTCCTTTTTTTCCCTTCTTTCTTTCTTATATTATTGATGATTGAAAGAATACACATCAAGGTAACATGCCATAGTTCCCAGTTTGCTTTAGTATTAACTGTGTAGGCTGAGAGCAAGTTGACGAAGGTCTCTGAGTTACAGTTTGAAGGTCACAACTCACGACTTTTTCACATGAATTATCCTACAAAATTGGAAAGTACAACTTATTTTGAGTCCCAAAACTGTGGTTCCAGAGAGTGGCAACATGCAAGAATAATCTCCTAACCTCTTTTGGCTGATTGGTCTTTGCTGATTCAAGATGACTTGTCATGGCACAGGTATACGAATACAGAATACGATCAAAGAAAACATGGTAGCTGGTTGACTAATTGACCTGATCCCATTAGGTTTGCAAGTAACGGTTAGATAAAATTTGAGACATCTATGATCTAACCGCTTAACGGTAGGTTCATGATGAACTAGTGATGCTGATGCTGATGCTGATACAAGGGGAATCAACTTTAGAGAAACAGGCATGTAAAATGGAGTTCTATATTCACTGAGTCACTGCAAAAAGTTGCACATATATACAAAGGCACAAGCAATATTGATGAGGTGTAGAAAGAGACCAGCATTGTACTAAATAAACATGTAGACTTTATTAAATTCTGTGAAAATGGGGTGGGAAATTTAGGAAAAATCAAGACTTTTGAAGTCTGTTCTGCCCATAAAAGTGTAGGGGCTCAAACTCTGCTTGTCTAGGTTGCTAATCCATTATTGTCAAGCATACTAGTGAGAAGAAATATTCAACTAGCCTTGAATCAGTGCAGTGACAATGGGCTTTACTGAAAGAAAAGCATGTCCTTCAGTGGGACTAGGGTTGAAGTGTCTCTACTGGATGTATGAATGGCTGAAGATCCAGGTACTGTTTTCAAGCTAATACTGAACTTGCAGCATGAGCAGAATCCAGAAGTTTTTGGGTGACACCCTTCCCAAGAATAACCATCGCAATTTGATGAACATGATGTGAAAGATCTTGATGGAGACCCTATATATATGGAAGTTGGGAGTCAGACAAAACAGCATTCCACATGCACATTATCCCAGTTTCATGGGGAGGGGTTTCCTTGGAGGACTGAAGATTGTTGCTTCCCTTGGTATTGCAGAAACGAGAATAATATTCAAAGCTTCAATAAATAATACTGAGTTTCTACTAAAAGAAACACTATGATTATCCACAAATAATACAGGCGGACAAGATGAAATTGTTGGCATTATGCAGTTAAATGACTCATCTCAAATGTCCTAACTTGAAGAATCAGGAATTGGTGCCAAAATCTATGATTCTGTTCAGCCTTTTATACAGTTTTGGGAGGGAATGCAATTCTCGTTCTGCTCTCCAATGCAGATATACTAGTACAAAGAAAGAGGACAAATGGATCTGAAAGATCTTTTGTTCTACTAGACCAATATGGCACATAAAATTTTGCTGTGGAATAACAGAAACCCGATGAAGTTGGGCCGGATTGCTCTTGAGTTTTGATGAAACGAGTGGCTGGACTTTGTTTACAGCCATAGCTTGGGTCACAAATGGGTCACCAATCTAGCTGCGAAAGCTAGGATTGGATTAGCATTGCATCATAGAAAGCCATAGATGGCGAATTATAAATCAAGAACCAATACAAGTTAAGCATAGGGGCTTTGGAGATGTGCAGCAGAAACCTGTAAAGCAACCATAAACTCAAAGCAGAGATTATGAATCCCTTTGTTTATTGAACTCTGAAATGAGGTCTTCAATTTCATCAACAATAGCTTCGTAGCAGAAAAGGAATTGCTCCTAAAGAAAAGTGAGTAGTGTACAAAGTCAGCGGAGGACGAATGAAAGAAATAAAAGTATATGCTGAGCATATCAATGGATTCAGAATCTCCTCATTGCAGCTCATCTTATCCTTCAATTCTTTTTCTGGAACTATCTTACCCTACAAGTCTACATGATTACAACAATGACTAGCAACACAAAATAGTAAGTGAATCCCTGAGAAGCATGGATATAGACACGTTAACGCTATACAAATTAATATGACGCATATGCTGACGTGGTAATTTTTGAAAAATTCAGATACGAGTGATTATTTAGTATAAAATCCACATTGTTTTGATTTTAGTCATTGGTTCTTGATTTATTTTCTTCAAACTTATGCCAAGACCCATAATAGTACTCTGAGTGTGTCCAAGTAACAAAAATACTTGTCCCCCTCATGTCTTAAGTGTACCCAATTTTTTAAAAAAAATTAAAAAAATAGTATGACATGTTTGGATGCTTGTCCAACATATATTGGGGCATGTCTAATGAGTGTTGAACACGTCTGACACAGACATGACACCTTCTTGGAAGTGCATACTTCTTAGGTGAATCCCAAACATGTTTGACTCGCAACAAGCAAAGAAAATCGGAAAGAAACAAAACTCGCAACTATTTGGTGTTGGAATAGTGTCCCAAAATTCTCACTCCCCATCTCTTCCCTTGGGAAATAAGACAAATTCCCCCAAAGGAAATGTCTATAAAGCAGAGAACTGTTTTTCTAGAAAATATTATTATTAAGAATAAGAAACAATCAGTAGGAGCCTTGGTTAAAATCAGGAAATATTAACTTTTCATTCATTATTTGAGAAAAGACATGCTAGCCTGTATATCAAGGAAAGATGTGGTAGGAAGAACATGTGGGCCTGTGGCCCCCTATGACAATCAATTCTAACATTTCCTACCAGGGAATTTGCCTGAAATGTTGTAAAAGCTACTTGAACATATCATCACCCGCTATTTCTACTCCATTCACATTGTTATCTGGGCCTATGAAGTTATTTGTCCACAATAGGACAAGAATTGGAATGTGAAGCACCAAACCAAGAAGGAAACGCACCAATGTTTGAACCATTCCAATTCTCTACGACCTAAACATGGTTATGGTATTAATGAGATCCAGAGCACACGTATCCCCAACTAGGATTCTCTGGATTGTATTATGAATTGTGCAATAAGTTACAGTTCGTCCAATACCTGCACTGCATAATAGGGGAATATGTCTCAGGAATGTACAGATAATTTGCTTACTGATATCAATGGAGGAGGATATATGATTAAAATGAGCTAACCTGCAATGCATGACTATTGGTCCTAGTGTGGGTGGCACACTGTAAGTTATCTTTAATATTTCAAGGACAGCAAGGGTATCCTTGGGAACTCCATTATCAGGCCATTCAGGATATTGAATATGCAAAACAGATAATGGTGGCTCAGCTGACTGCGACAAAAAGATAAACAGTGAGGAAGACAGAAATACTGATCCAATCTTTTCCCATTACCCTCAAAATGTACAGAATTGACATTCTAAAAAAAGACAACAAATATAAATAAAAATAAAATGGAAGGGAGACCTTTGCTAAGCACAAAGCAACTAGAATATTAAAAGTAGAAGCTCCAGATACCTCCCTGATGAAGAAATCCACAAGTATATTTGATTTATAGTGGAAATCATGATGTTCGAACTCGAAATCATGTGAAACTTGGTATTCTGATTGAAAACGTGGTGGAGATTAAAATCCATAGTAAATTATGGCTCTATTATTTTTTTTGGCCGAATTCTGTCATTCAGACCTCAAAATTCTTGATTTTGCCATTTTAGAATACTTCTGTTTAGCAAACTTGATCTAGAAATTTCCATTTTTGTGTAATTTTGTCTAGAATCATTTTTAGGTCTCTAGTATCTGGATTTGGGCTTTAACTCAAATTTGCTATTTTTGGTAAATTTTATTTTTTTCCTAACTTATGTTTAATTCGAGTCCAATTAGGTTTATGGTTTTCTTTTCCCTATAAATACAATGTAAGGCCTCTGCCCCAATTTAGTTTTTGCTGATTTCACTGAAAGTTCTCCTTATTCCTATTGTTTTTGTTGAAGAATTACAATCAATAGTTGTCTACTTTCATGGTAACCTTGTGGGAAAGTTCATCAGATACATGAAAGATGTTTAACAGATGGTTTTCCATCACTACTCGCTGCATAGTTGGTATCAAAGCTTGCGACCATTCCTATATCATCTGCCATAGAAGACGTGCTAATGGTTGAGACACACCTCTTAAACCCATGCTTAATCATAATGACATAGCCCGGTTGGCACAAAAGACCGTTAACTCAACAAGTCACTGCTTTTGTAGCACGGTATCAATGTAGAGATCTATCTCCATCTCTGCATTTGTGGAGGAGGAGGAACCTATGAACGAGGACAAAACAATTGAGAACAAAATTATTCTTGATTTATCATAAATTAGCGTAATAGATTGGAATTCACCGCCAATCTTTGATTATTACCTTGATCACGCTGATGTGTGTTAGGGTGATTGTTTGGTCACATCAATAACTACTCCAGATCCAATTGTGGATTGGAGTAAATCCCCAATTTTTTATGAAGAGTTGTTCATTGTAGACGAAGCAGCTATTGAAGGACCATACATTGATAAATAAAAAAAACTAAAAGGGAAAATTACAGGAATTATTTATACAAAAGACATGCTTCAAGTTGATTTCCTTGAATATTTCAAGCAAATCATCACTGTGATAATCCATTTTATTATCTTCTTCGTAGTTCATCAAGAAGTTAGCTATGGATGAAAGTTGTAACAAATGTTGGAAAGTTCAAAATACTTTTTTCGAATCTAAACTTGAGGATGAGTTTTTCCAACGTGGAGAGAATGATGTAGAGTAAAAATCATGGCGTTTGAACTGAAAATCATGTAAAACTTGATAGTCTAACTCGAAACACGGTTGATGTCAATATCCATAGTAAACTATGGACTATATAATTTTTTGGCTGAGTTCCATGGTTTAAGCTTCAGAATTCGCAATTTTGCCGTTTTAGAAAACTTTTATTTTAGCAAAAACTTGATCTAGAAATTTTCATTTTTGTCCAGGCTTTTTCCAGAATGTTTCTTTACATTTCTAGTATCCAAATTTGATTTGACCCAAATTTGCTGATTTTGGTAAATTTTCTTATTTTTGTAATTTATGCGTAATTTGAATCCAATTAGATTTAGGATTTGCTTTTCCTTGTAAATACAGTGTAAGGGCCTCTACCCCAATTCAGTTTTTGATGATTAATAATCTCATGGAGAATTCTCTTTACTCCGATTGTTTTTATTGTAGAATTAGAATCAACAGTTGCCTACTTTTTTGGTAACTTTGTAAGAAAGTTCAATAGAGTCGAGGAAGGTGTTTAACTTGCAGTTGGGGAAGTTCAAAAAATTGTGGAAGGTGTTTAGCCTGCTGTTTTTCATCAGCACAAAAGTAGAAACCTATTGACTGTAATTCTTCAACTGGGACACAAGAACAATAGGAATTTGTTTAACCTAGATGAATTTGGAATTAAATTGACCAAGAATCCAAGATATGGACCAATGAATTAAATTCCAAAAACAGCAAAATCACAAATTCTGAGGTGTAAATGACATAATTCAGCCAAAGACTAACAAGGTCCATAGTTTACTATGAATTTTAATATCCACCACGTTCCAGTTAGACTACCAAATTTCATATAATTCCGAGTTTCAAATTCTTGATTTCCACTGTGTATTGTTATTCTCAAGTTGGAAAAACTAGTCCTCAAGTTTGGATTTGAATGTAGCACTTTGAACTTTTCAACCTTTATCACAACTTCTATCCAGTCCATCCATTGAGTTAAAATAAAATAATCTATAATTGTTCTTTTAACAACTACTGAATAAAATAAGTTGAATCCCACCAAATCGAAGGGATTTTCATAGTGATGATTTATTTGAAAGTATCCAAGGAAATCAATTCGCGTCTTCTTGGCTTTTTCAACCTTCCCTTTTGATTTTTTAATCAATGTATACTTCTTTAATGGATGCTTCTTTTGCAATGACGACTCTTCATATAAAAATTGGGGTTTTACTCCAATCCACTATTGAATCTGGAGTAGTTATTGATGTGAATAAGCAATCACCCTTACACCTATCACCATCATTAGGGTATCATCAAAAGAAGGTGGTGAATTCCAATTCACTGAGCTACGTTCTCATAAATCAAGAATAATTCCATTCCCAATTATTTCTTTCTTGTCCATAGTTTCCTCCTCCACATAATGCAAAGATGGAAATTGATCTCGATATTGATGCCTTGGCGCAAAAGCAGCAATTTGTTGAGTCAATGCTTGTGTCTTTTGTGAAGGCTACATCATCACGTTTAAGCACAGGTTCAAGAGGTGCTAGTCGACCACCGAGCCCTCCCTCCTCTATCACGTGGCATGATGCAAGAAGCAAGGCTCTGATACCAACTGCTAGTAGTGACGCAAAATCGTAGGTTAAAAAACCGTCCACGAATTTGTTGAATTTTCCCACGAAGTTACCAAAACAGTAAGCAATTATTGATTATAATTCTTTAACAAAAACACAAAAACAATAGGAATTTTAAGAGTTCTCTCTCTAAATAGTATTAATCATGAAAAACTCAAGGACAAGTTTTTTCAACGATTAAAAAAAATGTAAATTTGCTGTTTTTGGCAAATTTTCTTATTTTCCTAACTTATGCTTAATTTGTATCCAATTAGGTTTAGGGTTTGCTTTTCCCTATAAACATAATGTAAGGGCCTCATCACCAATTCAATTTTGGAGGATTAATAATATTCCAATAGAGTCTCTTTATACCTATTGTTCTTGCTCTAAAATTACAATCAATAGTTGCCTACTTTTTCGGTCAACTTCTTGGGGAAATTCAACAGATTTGTGGAAGGTGTTTAACCTGCAGTTTTTCATCATTGCTCACTGCATCAATATTGGTTTTACAATCAAGTTTACAATTCAATGGTTGATAACTCAGAATAATGTCACTTACCTGGAAGTCAACTCATTTTCCTATGCATAACAAGAAAAGGAACAGGGTACATGGTATGTATTGCGAGTTGCATTTTGTTTTGTTTTCCCCCCTCTTCTTGGGGGTCCAAGTTGCTTATATTTATCAATGAAAAATTGATACATTGAACTTAATCATGTAAATGCATAATACTTCATATCAAGTAAATTGAGGCGTTAATGTATTAGGGCCCTTTCTCTTTCTTCACCCACACCTTAACTAAAACAAAAGGACATCACACACTGTTGGCACCTATGACTCAAGGTTGCTAGGAGCAGTCAGAAAAGAGACAGACCAAAACCTTTGCATTGTTTGTGCAAATGGCTGTTCTATTACTCAAACCGTGTGCTCACGATTTACCATTGCATCAAGCAACACCCTTCTCCCACACCTTATCTAGAGCATCTAATTGGCAAGACGACCTCCTGTTGAAAAGAAGCTAATTGTTGCGCAAATGACATATATACGTATATCCTTCACCATTTTTGGAATGAAATGTACTCCTCCTTCAACATGTATATCCTTCACCATTTCATATCACAAGCACACTCATGAATACTCTTACCTCCATACCCAAAAATCAATTTCTCCAACTTAAACTGCAACAGCTTTTTAAAAAAAAAAAAAAAAAAAGACAAAAGACAAAAAAATGAGTCCTTTATAAGTGATGACCTACCCACTCTCAAATAAAACCTAGCACATGCATTTTCGGAAGCCGAATGGATGTTAAAATTCAGCTCCACCGACCAACCAAGAAAGGAAAAAAAGGCAAACAAAAAGGAAAAACCCTTGTAGAATTGTACTTAATTTTGAGCCATCAACACCAGAAAAGCAAAAGAAAGACATAAATAAGCAAATGTTCCTAAATGGTAAAATCTGAACCTCCCACCACCCTCTCCTTGAGATACATAAATCTCCACCTTTGAAGCATACTGTTAATGAAAGCCTAAGGATAATGGCGAGAGTTTGCTACTATGCATAGAAATTTGCTGTGAATACTCCAATATCGTCAATTTTGTTACAATCTACAGGTCAAATTTTGTATTACAAGCCTATTCAGTGATTTCAAACATTAAAATGTGCATGCACACACACACATCAAATAAGTCTTGATTGCTACTCATGTCGGGAAGTATAATCATGTCATTTGCAAAAAAGAAGTCATTGCCCAACCATCTCTTTCTCCACCTCAAACCATAGAGCCCTCCAAGTAATGATCCACTTCTCTACAGTGTCAAACACTCCTGTTCATGATAATTTCTGCCCCATGACCATGTGCTAGAGCAGCCATCTGAAGGTGGCGAGGGTCCTTGGGGGAAGTTCAAGACATTTTGGTAACTTTTCCAATTTGTGACTGTTGAAATGCTCAGTGTCATTTGCATAAATATTGATAATTTGTCCTTCGAGGAGCTCATTAGTAGGAGTACAAGTTAACCAGAGGCACTATCACTAGTCAAGATGTTCGAAGCAAATTATCAAACATTTTCGGTCATTGTGAGTCTCATGTTCCCTCAAAAAAATTTATATGTCAGTAGAGCTCCGAACTTGCACATATAGAAGTTTATTGTAATCTACACTCGAAAGTTTTTAACAACCAACAAATATGCACATTGTTTCCATTTTGAAGAAATAACCATAGTTGGTTTATCGACTCCATAGTTGGCCACATTTCTTTTGAAATATACTAGGTTAGACCTTCTCATCACTTTGCAAATGCTAACTTACCTCTTTGTAGTTCACCTCCAAATGGAGCAACACTAATGCAGTGTCAGTTGTTCTTGTCCATTTAGTGGCATTACAGATATTACCAAATTCTCTAGGGTCATCCTCTGCCTGGAAATAGTCTCCACATTTCACCGTCTGCACAAGGTTTCAATATAAGAACCCCCCGAAATTCAATAGGAAAACAATCCAAATGAGCTAAGAAGTAAGGAAATTTCATACAGTTCAATGTTAGAGCCAAATGGAATGAAAGAGGAAGTATAAAGAAATGACATAAACATCTCTCCTTGCAGTTTCAATGCATAAGTAAATATTAAAGAAGTCACCAATTGTATAAGTTGTTTTACTTTATAACAGAATAATTATAAACATGAGATAACAGCAGCATTTAGCATGTATTCATTGAAGACATTTAGAGAAATATGGAGCTTATTGACAAACCAATCATCACAAACACACACATAAACATAGGGACACCCAGCTTACGGTCCTCCAGAAAGACATTTGATGAGATTCTACATTTCACAAACAACAGAAGTATTGTCGGATTAACCTTATCAATAATAGGTTAAAATGTTGCAGTTTCTAATTAGAGTAGATACAGTTACAAACAATGAATAGGGCAACCAAAGAACGTTGTGAAAGGAATTTATTTTTTGAGAAGTAAGATATTTTAAGGGATCATCAAAAGGGGACACTACCAACATCCAAAACAAAGGTTGCGTGTTGATAATGTTCACTGCCCAAACTAAGAAAGCGGCCTATACCCTCAAAAACCAAAAGAAGGCCTATATATTCCTCACGTGTCATGAGGATCAACAAACTTTACAAATTGAACAAGATTGGGAAAGCCCTCGAATTCCAACTATACAGTATAGCCAAAAAAGAACTCTCGAGTCTACATAAAGGCTCCTCCACTCCTTGTAATGTCCTATTTCGTTCACCCCATATGATTCACATCAAACACAATAGAGCTAACACCCATGCTTTCCGCCTGCGCTTCCCACTCTTCCACCCCACCAACCACATATAACCCCATCCATATCTCTTGGGAATACCAAATCCATCCCAAACAAAGCCACAATCAACTCTGCAAATCCCTTGCCACACAACAATAAATGAGAATGTGAGAAACAAATTTACCATCGCACCTGCAAAGGCAACACTAATTCACAATTAACATGTTGCCCCCGAATTAAATTATCAATAGCCAAGATGGAGTCATGGGCTGCATTCCACAAAAGGAAAGCAATCTAGGAGGGAGCCCTAACAGTCCAAATTCCTCCCCTAGGGAAAGCCACCCTCCTATCTCCCCTCAAAGCCCATAGAAAGACTTCATCTCAAGCCTCTCTTTCTTAGATATTGCCCAACACAAAGAAGGTTGGCCCTGTCCAATGCCCTTAGCCCATAAAGCAAATTAAGCAGACTGACCAATTTCCCATTCTTGCACCATCACCAAAGCCTCTTTATCAATAGCAACGTGGAAAATAGAAGGCAAGGCCCTCTCTAACGCATTCTCTCTACCCCACCTATGCTGCCAAAACCTTACCCTATATTCCCTCCCCTGCTTATAACTAGCAAATCTCATAAATCGTCCCAAACCTGACGAAGACTCTTCCAAAGCCATCTACCATGTGACGTGGTACCCTTCAAAGAGGTCCAGTCACCCCAAGAACTACCATATTTAGCCGTCACCAGTACCTCCTCAAATATCTATCCGTCTCGCTCACGTATATATAAACCACTTGCCCAAAAGAGTTTCATTGAAAATTCCCAAGCTCTTAGTTCTCAATCCACCCTCTCTCACTGGAGGAGAAATTGTGTCCCAATCCATAAGATGATATTTAAACTCCACAATGCCATCCCAAACAACCTTAGGTTTCAATAAAGCCCCAAAGGTAAACCAAGATTTGTGACTGGAAGAGCACAAGCTCTACACCTAGAATAGAGGCCAATCCACCAATATTTGGAACTTCTTCAACAGGAATCGACTCTAATCTAACCAAATTAACCTTCAAACGTGAAATAGCCTCAAAGCATAACATACACACGATAGGTAATCCAATTGCACCACATCCGCTTCGTAGAAAATCACATTGTCATCTGCATACAGTTAGTGTGAAACTACCCTCAACGAACCATTCCCTACCAGAAAGCCTTTAGTGAACCCCCTTGAACTATCCATCCAATCATTTAACTCAATGCCTCCATAAGTTAAATGAGAAGCAGGATTGATAATCAGTCACCTAAAGCCCTTCGAAAACAAGAAACCTGCCAGCAAGCCATTTACCCAAACTGAGGGTTATGAAAATACAAAATTGGATCTATTGCCTCCATCTGTCACTACATCGCATCCTCCTCAACAAATTTAATAAAATAATCCACTTTCAATTTTCATAGGCCTAATTTTTTTTTTTTTTATCCAATTTAGATATCACCCGCGCCACACCACTACTCAATCAATCAACACTCTCATTAGTTACAAGGACTGCATATACAATTTGCTATTTGTTTGAAGGAGGTGTTGAATGTGGTGGTTTCCAAGTCATAAAATGCATTTATCAAAGGTAGGCAAATATCAACCTACACTCTCATTAGTTACAAGGACTGCATATACAATTTGCCTACCTTCGATAAATGCATTTTATGACTCGGAAACCACCACATTCAATACCTCCTTCAAACATATAGCCAACACTTTCGCCAACAATTTATTTGCACAACATAGCAAGCATACGGGTTGGAAATCTCTAATTTCCACCGCACCCTTTTCTAGGGATCAAGGCCACAAATGACACAATTAGGTTTCTTTTAAACAAGCCATACTCACAGAAATAGCTCATCATCCCCATCACCTCCTCTCTCGTCACACACAACACTTCTGGAAAAATTACCATTGTTATTATCTCATCTAGCCCGAGAGCTTTTTTTTTGTTTTTTTGGATAACAGGGGTATCCCCACCTTTGGTGGGACTAATCCCCTGTAGGGAGTTAGCGCATCAACCCACCGCTACGACTCCCCACTTAAATCACGAGTTTAATTCCAAGAGGGAACCAAACCCAAAACCGCACGCCTCACCCACAATCCCTTGCTCGCCCTTACCACTAGGCCACCTCGTGGGTGGGTCTAGCTCGGGAGCTTTATCCAAGGCTCCAAGAACTTCATCATTTGAGAAAGATCATTCTACCTTTGTTGCCGTCTCTTTAAAAAAAAAAAAAAAAAACTCTCAAAATCCATACAGTCCATACACAGGATCCATAGCTTCCTATAAGATTGCTACCCCGGTGAGCATTTGCCAGCTTATAGAAGAAACGAGTGTTTTCATCCCTCCTTGAGCCATCTATGGATATAGATTTTTGCCTCCAATTAATCTCTCATTCATCTATGTAATTGAACTAAATTTTGCTTTTTTCTGTTCTCTTTTATCCTTTTCAATCTCCGAAACACCACCATTCACCTCTGCCTCATCCAATAAACGGATCTCTTCTGGCATTCTTTCCTTTTACACCTCTAGTATGCCAAATTCCTCCTCATACCATTTCTTCAAATCCTCTTTCAAGAGCTTAAGGTTCTTTGCAATGACTAAACTACTAAGTCACCTTATCTCGAAAATCCTCCACCTGCAACTACATGTTGTCAAAGTGAAAACGGCACTCACCCTTACGAATAACGCCACTTATCAAGCAAGAATGACACATGATCATATGCTAGACTCAAGAGAGAGGACTGAACCACATCAAAAAATGTTCCTCCCACCAAATGGACACCAAAAAATGATCAATCCTAGCCGTAGAAGTAATATCTTAATTATCAGACCATTTGAAAGGCCCCCCAAAGGGATGGAATATCCAAGCTTTTCAATAAAAGTAGAAATTCCCTCATAGCCTGGAACAGGCATTGGCAATCCAACCTCTCATTGGGAAACAAACCACATTAAAGTCCCCTCTAAGGCACCCAAGGAACATTCCATCTAAAAGCTATCGCAGTCAGCTCCTTCACATGTCCCCTCAACCTTGTCATCTACTAGACCATGCACCCCCGTAAAAATCCAACAAAAACCATCCTCCACACATCTGGATAAACAAGATACTGAGAACTTCCCCACCTCATCCTCCTCCTGTTTGCGACCCTCCTATCATATAATAGCATAGCATACCCCAGCAAAGTGACTTTTGCCGGCAAATACACCAGCTTCACAAACCTGCCCCCTCCCCCTTCCAATAAAATAAATAAATAAATAAATAAATAAAGATGTGCATGTATCATGCGGACCTTTTATTGTACAAGACAGCTTATTTGGGCCACACATTATCATGAGAATATAAATGTACACTATCCATACAACCAATGTTAGCAATATAACATAAACATATCATATGATATCTACAATATTTCTAGTACTTTGCAACAACAAACTATAAAACTTTTTTTTTTTTTTTTTTTTTGAGAATAAACAAACTAGGAACTGTTATAACAGAATGACTTCATGACTGAAAATTTCAAAAGTTACCTTGAACTCTATGCAGTTGAGTACCTTGTAATTATCGACCAATCGAGTGAGCATCACAACAACAGGGCAACGATACTGAATTATCATCTCCCAGAAGTCTTCGAAGGTATGAGGTAATGGACCTTGTGCGGCAATGAATCGTGAAATGCTTTCAGAAGAAGAAGTCTACAATTGAAAGAGGCATTCTCAAAGGTCAATCAAAGAATGTTCCAATTACCAAAAACTTCTCTACTAAGTCAGTATTTACTAGAGTGGCATATACGCATAGTTCCAGGCAGCGAATATAAGTTCCTACCTCAACGAAGCTTGCGGTGATATAACCCCTTGCTGATGGCCTGTAATCCTTGCATGGGTTAAGAACAACCCTGCTTTTGTCAACTGATAGCAATGCATTTCAATACAATTATCTTGCATCACACAAGCTAAATAATTTTAGTACTCCAGATAAAAGAAACCAACTGGATTACATACAGCATAAGACATCTGTATAGCGGTTTTTGCTATAATTGACAGTGTCAAGAGCCACAGAGCATCTACTTGTCATCTCTGATGGTCTCATCCTATTGGCCTGTAATCAAGCACTATAGGAGTTAATTCAGGGAAAGAAAAAAGAAGGGGGTATTCAGGTAGAGTATCACAACAAGAACATATTTTAAAATAATAGAAAAAGATATGAAGAACATAATTTTTACTACACAAGAATTTTCTACAAGCTGAGACAAGAAACTTACAACAGTTTTACACTACTAATGTGTAGAAAATGCTAATGATGAGTTCTAGAACAACATAAACTACAAGGCGAACTATACTAGCATCAGCTAAAAGAGATGATGAAGCAAAATTTTCATATGCAGGCAGCTCTCTATAGAACAACTATGAAACCACCCCTGTTCTACAGGGGACAGTGCTATGTTAGTTGGCATTTCATAAATGAGTTCAGCTGAACTATAACCGTTGAAAAGAAAGTGTTAGTCAGTCAAGATATGATAAAACGAAGAACATACATATTCAACCTTAAACTTTTCTCTTCCCCTCCTCTTTTGTCTATTCTCATAATATGGGAAAATAGACATAAAGAATCACATAATAGCTAGTTTTCCTTCACTCTGAACGGTCAAAAAAACTTGCCTTAGCCCTCAATCCAAAAGTTATTTTATCTTGTACATAAACAGGGGAGGAAAACTTTTATTTTGTCTACACAAGCAAAATAACATAGCGCAAATGAGTGATGCTACATCTATTTCATGGCTAAATGAGTATAATAGGCTTCCACTGGAAGCCTAAAGTGAAGACTGAGTGTTTGAGGGAGGTGTCCATGCTAGTGTTTGAAAGTCTTTACTTACATTTATTCTAAACTAGTACGCTGCTGAACTTTTTTATTTATGTTTCATCTGTTTTTAAGAGCTGAGGACATTTTGGTAACTTCTCAATTTGGTAGACTTTGGTTCTAATATGGATCCATGGATTTTATTTAGGGTCAAGTTATTAAATGAATGGGTCATTACATATTGCTTTTATTAGGTCTAGAATAGTCTTAGCAGTCAAAAGGATCAAAGTTTCTTATTTTGGAGTTATAGTCATAGACTCATACTTGGAGTAGCATTAGACACAAAGCTTTTGTCGCAATTTCCCACCATAAAATCATTCAGAATGCTGCCATATTTTGAGTATTCAAAAATTTCCTACATCAATGAGCTAATAAGATATGTTTCAATCATCAAAACAATTAAACTCATCTTTGACATCCACAACATTACAAGACATCTAAAACAATTGCTTTCAAGACAACACATTCGGTTCCTAATTTTTGAAAATTAGATGCTAAAATATTGTTCCAAGTTCCATTGAGGTGTTTGCAGCAGCAAAAGGGAACTGTTGTCCCTCAATATGAACTGATGTTCCCCACAAGAAAGGTTGGGTTCAGTTGGTCTTGTCTCCTAATCGATGTAGGGCAAGTGCGAAGAAACATTCTCTTACAAGTAACACCACCACTAATTTATATAGAACAGTATGGTCGTACGTAATTGGGTTTAATTTATTTAGATTCCGAGGTTGAAAGGTAAGGCTATTGGGTTTAGGCTTTGTAAACAGTGCAACAAAAAATAGGGATTTGGGGCCTATTGGCAAGAACAGATGAAGATTGGGCTGTTCTCAATGCCATGAAAAGTAACCATCCAAGGTAACTTATGGCTTTTTCATGGTTTTGGATTGCAAAGATGATTCATCCAAGCAGGCAAAGATTAGTGTTGTAGAATAGGATCTTAAAGGGTGGGAAAGCAATGGACTTGATCTAGTTAAGAGAAGTTTCAAACATACAAAAAATCAAAACTAAGAAGAATTACGTAAACAACATACCATGATTCCCATAAGGATCCCACATAGTGTTGCGTCACACAATCCAAAAAAGAGCTTAAAAGCTACCAGAATGTACTCAAACATGTTCTCTATTAAATTAAAAGTACTCAATGGCTATATATAACTTCTAATGACTCCGAACTTGCATAGAATTATGACTCCCAAATTAGAAATAAAAAGCTTAAAGAGTTCTAAGATCCAGAAAAAAAACAAATAAGAAAAATATATAAACATCCAATATTTTATTGTAAATTTGTTTTCTTTTATGTGCTTCCCATGTATTGCATCATCAACCGATCCACGATTGGGCAAGCCTGCAAGACAATTGCCATCTCAGACATTACATAAGTTACCCTATATTCTTGAGTCGGGTCCAAGCATCGCCCTGGCCCTTGCTTAGATCAGGACCACTAGACCAAGACTATAAATAGAAACCATGTTATCATACCAAGTTTAAGTTAACTACAATTATAACCTTATCCATCTTGTAGATAACATTGATCCTCATATATTATGATGGACTCCAAAAGAGAAGAAGAATCAGTGGACAAAAGTGGGAAAAGCCAACAATGATCTTTTTCCCAAATCCTGAAGCTAGCTAAAAAGCACTATTTGAGGAGCCTGCATAGTATTTGGTAAAGACAAAATCAAACACATATATTACAAAAGAAAGCAAACATTTCGTGAAACCAAAGGACTCGCATGATGAGAGGGATGACCAAAAATCTTCTTCTAGTTAACAAGAAGATGAAAAATACAAAGTTACATCTTAATCCTTTGTAAATTGTTGAATAGATGTTATGTAACTTGGACCACATGGAAGACATGTCATAAACAAAAATTAGCATTAGGGGACAAAGAATCAAAGATAGTAGAGCCATTGAGAGGTATAGATTTGCAATTCCATAAAATCTAACTGAAGAGGAGGTCACCCTCTTTGCTGGAATTTTTACACATTCAACAACATGAGACCGCACCATACGATGAGATGTTCATCACGTTTCTATGCCACAAATTTCTCGGGTGACAAAATACAATCACCGAAGACATCTAGAAGCACCTTTCCCTCAATTTGTATCATTCACTAAATCACCATCTCATTGAGCATGAGCAAACAGAGAAAGTGAAAATTGTAGTTTGTCATCTTTTCCTTCCCATTATTTATAACATCTATCCTTTCCCATATTTCACTAGGATATCGCTTTCAATGTAAACAACAATATCTTCATGCAGAGGAGGCCTACAAGGATTTAGAAGGAAATATAGAATTAGAGACACAAAAGAGTGTCAAAATTAATTTAAAATAAGGCATGAAAATAAGTTCTTAAAAATTGAGCCAGGAACTTAGGGAGCACATAATTCAAGAGTATACAAGAAGTCAAGTGAATACCAAGAAAATCTAAGGAACAACTACAAGCTTGAGAACATAGATGATGAGATGGTATTCCATTCATAGTAAGGTCATTCTCATACCATGCAGGATTTTTTAGTAGGTTTTATAACATGCAGTTAGCACTAAATTCCCATCTTTCTGCATGATTAACATAAAAATAAAATAAGAAATAATTTTCAAACGAAGATGAAGATCCTTTGTGATTTTTATTTGCACAAGCTCCCAAGTTCTCCAGCAGTAAGAAGTCAATTATGAGACATTGTTGCAACAATGTTATGAGACAGGATAATTAAAGGAGCTCTATTTCCAACAAGGAAAGCACCAGTTTGCTGCATCAATAATCCAGAAATCAACGAATGGTAATGGTTCTCAACAATAATCAAAATATACCCACAGAAACTGACTTTTACAATACCCAATCTCATTTTCCTTTCCATTAAAGGGGTAGTCTTGGATGGATCTTCCAATCAAGGATCAAAATTTCAGTTCGGCATGATGTATCGATTGGCACGTAAACGGAAACATTTCAGTTATGTTTCAAGATGTTTCGGAAAATTTTCATAAGTGACAAATATTAATTTAGTAAATTACAATCTTTTGTATTTTTTCCACAACTTATTGTTTCAATATATAGCATTGTGTTTTGGTACATTTTTCTATGTTCCAATGTGTTTTGATGGAAATAATAGAGTTTCATTATTCCACTATTGTTTTGATTTGGTCTCTTAGGAAAACAGAAATGTTTCAACCGTTTTTATGGAAACAAATGAAAATTTTGTTCCTTACTTCCAATAGAATTTGAGAGAACTGGCCAAAATAGGGATGAGGAAAGGCAGAAATAAGAGGCCAAGGCATTCCAACAAAATTATTATCAATTTTTTGTACTTTGTTTTTGATGAGTTGTAACACAAAATAAAATGTTCAGGCAAAAAAGGCCAGCTAAACTTTATAAAGCAAAATGACGAACAACCAGTAAAGCATACACTGATAATAAACAACCCAAACTGGATTTGCCGATTCACAGCTATATGTATTTCTCTAATTTGCATAAAGTAATATTACTTATGCACAAAGAGATTTACATGGAAGTGAACATTATGAAGTGCAGGCTTCTGTTTAAGAATAACATGCTTGATCTTAGGAGAATACATTTCATTTCATAGGGAAAAATTGGGGCAAAAATAATCAAGCCCTAAGGGCACTGCTTGGTGCAATTGTAACAGCTAAACTTCCATGTGTGAGAACACTGAGTTCGGTCTGAGGGCAGTCACTTAGCATAAATAATTCAAACGTTGAATCCAAGTGAAATCTCACCCCTCCCAGCAACTGCATTTGAAGGGGATCAACCTTTGTGATGTATGGAAGCCCATTAGATAGAACACTGTTCTTCGTTCATGTGATCCATACATTTCATACTCCAAATCACTCAAGCAACTACACCCAAGCCCACAACTGGTCTTTGTGGAGTGCAAAAACCACATAACAGTAGCCTCCTAATTGTATTTCTATGCAGTCAAATGATGCAAGAAAAGTGGTTATCTTGACAGCAACTAGTACTACATAGTTAGTCCCTGTGTTACCATAATACTTTACTTCTCTAGCAAATTACGTTTTTAGAATGGCGTTCCGAAATATGGTACTCTAGTTTTCCAAAACGGTGAATTTAGCAATTCAAAGCGAGCCCAAACTTTTTTTTCTATTTATATCTTTAAAGATCACCTAATAGAGGAAAAAAATCAATTATAATGAGCAAAAATATAGGAAGTATAGAATTTTAGCATAACAATATGCACAAAAAAAAAAAGGGTCATAATACTCCTAGAATGTATTTTTAGATAATTAATTTGAAAAAACATAAATTATGTTTTCTATTAAATGTTTGATTATTAAAAAAAATTCTTCTAGAAGTACCTTAATTCTAGTAGTATACTTTATAGAAGTCTACCCCTAGCATACCATATTTTAGAACATATGGGGTATCACGTTTCCGTTCCCGTTCCACGTACCGGAACGATCCGGGTTCCCAGTAACATAAACCAGTCCAAACAAATAAACTCCAAAAGAATTGAATTCAAATAAATGAGTATGGATTTATAAACTGCACCCACAATGTCAGTGGATCCAGTCTCCTCCACAGCACAATAGCAACCTTACATGTCATGAAGCCTGGTTTGGAGGCTTAAATCTTTTTTGCTTATGAGTAACCATTCCTTATATCCTTAGGCCCATCTCATGATTCGCATACACTAACTTGAGGTAGAAGACATTAACAATTGATTTCTCAATGCCTATAATACAACAATTTGCATGCAACATCAAGTAATGCTCTTTCAACAATAAACATCACCCCATTTACCAAATTTTCAATGATGCTGACCACATGGCCTTAGTTTGCATTCATTACATAGGGCTCGCAGAATCAAGGACAACAACCAACACAAATAGTTGACGTGGATGAGAGTTGGTACTTAGATATCGGCACCAGAAATCACATCACATCAAAATTTGACAACTTATTGAAGTAGTTGAAAGCAATCACAAAGTCCCAATATATAATAGCCACAGCTTACCTTTCGACAATACAAGGTCATTAAGAAGCACAGGTATGGACACAAGACATATATAGGACAACACAAACATATTGACATTACAATTTTGAAAACAAACAGCCCACAAACACAACAAAGACACAGTGAGAAATAAATATTTGCTTATATACATGTAGAACAATTTTTCATTTTTCACATGATATGAATACCCGAAAATATTATCAAATTATTCATTCTCTACATTTAAATGTTAGAAAAGAGGTAAGGATAGAAAGACCCTAATGTCCATTTCTATAAGCCGCAGGTATTCACAAATAAAGGTTGTCTAGGTATAAGATTTGTAAAATTAATGGGCTTAAATGAGGGATTAATAGGTACAAGTTCATACTTATTTTGATTTTATTCTTTGACCTAGCCCTGTTTTCTTTAATTATACACTAACTTCAGAAATTTTTAACGTTTGTTAGGTATTAGACATGCCTGCCCCATATGTGCCTGAAGCATGTTTTTTTCTATGTAAGTTTGAAAAATAATAAACCATGGTCAGGCATGCAACTCCTATATTGGCTGATTGGCAATACCTCTCTTTCATTAGTAACGTGCACTGATTTGTTTATAACCATTTTCTGTCCCCTTTTATTCTTTTTTTTATTCACAAAAATGAATTTGTATAAAATTTAGTACACCAAGCAAATCATAATTGGTCTTCTCAAATGAATCGCCTCCACATGATCAATCCAATTTCAAGGTTAACTGCACCCTATCCACATTCTGCACCATCATATTGGTTACAGGCTTACAGCCTGGTTCTAACTCCCAACAATTGATTTCTTGACAAGCGCTACTGAAAGCCCAAAAATGTACAACTCTCTAGCATTTTCAATCTTCTAAACCAGTACATGGTGATACTCAAGGTCCTCTTCTCCAAAAAATAATTTCAGTCACAACCCTTAATTCACATGGATTCACATTTCACAGATTTTGGGGCCACAAAGATAGACATTGTTGGCTTTGCCCTTTTGAATTCAACTTGGGTTTTTTAAGTTATCGCACTTCTCAATTTTATCCCAACAAAAACAAAACAACTTCAATCAGATGGAGCAAAAGTTTGTGAGAATGCTCCACGATATTTCTCATGTCATTAATCTAATTCTTAGCATGAATTCATGAGTACATACAAACGCACATAAATACATACATACGAGTATATTTTATATATATATATATAAATCTGTGCGTAAAATTGAGATAGATTAAGTGGAAACCTGTAAAGCAAGGAACTCCTTGCGGATCTCTTTAGGCGTTTGGAGCTTGTCCTTGAAAGCTTTGAGAGCGTCTGTGCAGTGGCGGAGCCGGTCGGGGGAGAGGGAGAGCGGTGGCCGAGAATCGGCGGAGAAAGTGAACGGTATGACAGAAGAAGAGGATGCCGTGAGGGGATTTCCGGCGGCGGCAATTGCCGATCTCCGGCGGCTTCGAGCCTGCCTGGAAATGACGTTCCCCGTGGCTCCAAATTTGATGCCGTTATGAACTCAGTCTCTCACCGTCTGTTGTCAATCTATTCAACTGTGTCCCACTGATAAATCTTTGACGTTGGCCCGAGAACCTCGCGCGAATCGGTATGTCCTTTCTCTGTCGTTCTCTACTTTTTTTTTTTTTTTTTTTTTTTTTTTTTGTGGCTTCATGAATTTTGAAAGAATTCTTAAAAGACTTAAAAGCACAGTTTTCATCGATTCTTAAAATATTCTTTTAACTATATTTTATTTTGTCTTTATTGTTTTTTTAATTAAAATTAAATTTTTTTTGGTATCATTTTATGGTTTTATATTTATGCTTGTTAATTTTTTTTTTTTTACGAAAATCCAAAAAAAAAAGGTTAATAAAAGGCTATAAATTATTTAAATAAGTCAACTTATAAAATGATTCAAAAGAATTTTTATCTAATTTTGTACTCGGCATGTTTATAACAACTAGCACAGCCAGTCGGTATGTAATATAAGTAATTTAAATTAACAAGAAAAGTACATTATTGATTTAACCATAAGGTACGATAAGATACACTTGATTAAAGAAAGTTAAGAATATTTCTAAGCTATCACAAAGGGAGTGTTTATTATATTTATATCAATCATTTTGTTTTATTGCAAATAAAAGTAAGCAAAAGAGAAAAAAAGACATTTTATTTCCAAGTACAAAATTGCCACATTTAAATACACCACATATAACCTCATTCTTAGTTGCTCACATATAACAAACAAAAAGAATGCAACTAATTCTAAACATTAGTTGATGAAATAATGGCTGCCGTGGCAATCACTTGTGACGCATAAATGGTTACGGTACGATCGGCACCGCCCCATTGCATTTCCAGTTGAACAACTATGGGACAAGTTGCTTAGAGCCGCATATCCTGTATAAACAATTGTTACATTAAAATAAAAAAAAGAGAGAGATGGAGGTCCCCTCAATGTGATGGCTAATATAGAACTACAATTTCAACTAAATCTATACATATATATATATATATATATATATAACACCAAAAAAGACAATATATTGTAGAATGATATACCATATAAAACACAACCAAAAAAATTAAATTAATTAGTAGACATTAAAAAAGAACATCAAATAAAAGTTACAACAGCTTCTCTGTAACCATTTCAGGAAGTCAATCCAGTTAATGTTGTCCCACCTCAACTTAGTTGTTGCTTGTACAATCTATTAATGTAGTAGTGGAAGCTCCTAGCTGGTTTTCAGTTTCCCCAGCCCCATAAACAATTTCAAGAAGTCATTCCAGTTGAAGAGACTCATGAATTTCAAATAACAAAAACTGACTAAAAATATATCTAAGAATCACTTGTGTAAAGATCCACAGGATTAAGTCCTTTAGTCTTATATTTTGCATAAAATTTAAAATCTTATATGTCTGGATAAGTGCGTATCGGCCCAAATAGAGACAACAGAATTTTTTTACAAAGCTCAATCCTTTTATAAAAAGATTGGGTTGAGTTTGATTGCAATCTAATTACGAGAACAATCAATTATCACAGAACTAGAATTTTCATTGCTTGAAATTCAAAGCTCTTCCTTACAGCCAAATGTTGTCCTTTATTATAAAATCCCGATAGATTTAGATGACAATATAGGATAGCAAACAAAAAGCCTGGCCGTACCAAAACTAGGAATAACCCTATAACAAAATGATTGAGAGCACCGTGTAGTTCTAGGAATGATAACGTTAAAGTCCATTTATAAAATAAGTAAATAAACTACACTATCTTTATTTTCTTGGAAACTTAGTTGAAGCTTACTCAACTTTGCAACTCAATCTGGCAATACAAAGAAAGCAAAAAATGAGAATATAATCAACTATAAAGTACAGAAAACTTAGGTAGAATTTTAATGTTTAAGCTCCATGTTAATTATAGGGTAAAACAAGTGTGAGCATGCATTTGATAACTAATTAGAAAGAAATCAGAAAAAAGAAGTTGGTTGTCTAGGTTTAGTTCGAACATTGATTTTGTAAAAGAAATGTAATGGTTGGATATTCAAAGGAGAAGTTGCATTTAACAATTGGGAAGCAGGACAACAATGATAGAATGAACTAAAACCAACACATGACAAATCATAATTTACGCAATAGAGAAAAAGGGATAATAACTATTGATTTTCAGGGAACAGCTATGATAAAGAAAATAATAAAAACAGAATAGTGTTATTCAAATTAAAATCATTAATTAGAGGAAAAAAGTGATTGAGGGGAACGAATTTTACCAAAAATTTGCATGTATGTTCTAATCCAATCATCAATTGATGGTTCCAAAGCATTATATCCCAAATTCAAGCATTCCATACTTTCTGAGTTTCTGAGTTTATTTCATTTATGCAATGCTCTAATCTCATCATTGACATATTACACAGCTTAAAGCAGCCAAACTCTCCTCCTTCAGTGAAATTTTACATTTATAAACCTATGCATTAGTCGCATGTCACTATTTACCTGTAAAGTAAGTCAAAGAAAGCAAAAGAAAGCAAATTAAAGGGAATACCCTAGTAAAAATTTATATGTTCAACTCATAAAAAGAGTATCAAGTCTAAACAACCTATTGTTGATATGTTCCACATCTTCGCTTAACTTTGGGGACTTCAAGAATTAAGCAAAATAATCTCTTAGTTTGAGAATGTCCATTTCAAACCATTGCTAACCATAATATTCTTTTCATTTAAACATGGTTGCAGTGTAAAACTCTATTGTTTAGCATCATGTTTGGCTTAATAGCATGCTTATGAGTGCATGATTTCCTTAATCAATTAGCTTGATTAGCATGATTTAATAAGAGCATGATATGGGGGGATTATTATGTTTTTTAACATGATTAATTAGCTTAAATAATCTCCATACTTATCTTATGTTAATAATGATTAATTATCATAAGTGTGATTAATTGTGTTAATCATATGCATTAGTGGTGGATCGGTGAAGCAAGGACGTGTTAGGGGGTGCCACCTAGGTGTGTGCTTCATTAAGTGAGGTGTATGCATAAAGTGTGTGCTTGCTGCTCGCATGTGTGTGTGTGTGCCATGTGTAGCTATAGATATAAGTTGTATCTATAGTTGTCTTCAAGCCAAGGGAGGAGAGAGAAGAGAAGAGCTTGTTAGTATTGTGTGTGTTAGGCAAAAGAGAAAGTGAGAGAAAAGAGAAGAAAATAGGAAAATGAAGAAAAGGACGAAGGAATTCAAGGGGAAAATTGTGATTCCATTATTGAAGGTGAGAAACCTTGTGTTCATGATTGTTTTATTGTTTATTTGTTAATTGTACATGATAGCATATCAATTTATGCCATGGAAGTGAGAATTGAATTTAGGAGAGGGAGAGTGTTTAGGGTTTCCAAAGCGGAAGCGTTAAATCCTCATGTTGTGCATGATTTTGGTGTTTAAGAACTTGTTTATGGCTTTAGAACTTCATTTTGACCATTTAGAGAACTTGTTGTGGTGTTGGGGTTGTGGGAAGGGTTGGAAAACCATGGTTTGAAATTCATTTTTTAGCTAAACAAGGGAGAACAGGGGAATTTCCTCGTTAGTACGATCATGTGCATCGTCTTGAGGATAAGCTATGTGAGTAGAAGTTGGCCTCTGGTCGTCAAGACAGAGGATAGTATAGTCTTGACGGTGGTCAGTTTAGGCCTTTGGTCGTCAGGTCGGAGCTGGGTACCATCCTGAAAATGAGGCTTTGTGGGGAATTTTCTCCTCTGGTCATCAGGATGGTAATCCGGGTCCATCCTAATGATAGATCAGGGTTGGCCATTCTTGCCTTTAGTTGTCCTAACGGTCCATATTATCGTCCTAACGATCAATGGTTTTGCATTATTGCATTTTTGACCTTTACATTGTATTAGGGAAGAGTTTAACATGTCACATTGTGTTTCTAATGCATCATTAATATTTTATCTTGTATGATCATAGATTCTAAGCCATGAACATACATTGTTTAAGAATAATTGTTTATGTTTTATAAGTTTGATGTGTTGGTGTGTAATAGGTTTGGAAATGGCTAAAGACACTCCCATTCAGCCTAAGGAGTGACTCGATCTTAGTTATAGATCGGTAACAGGTGGGGAATATGAGATATTCTTATTCCTATTGAATTGAATATCTTATTGTTGCGATTGGTATTGAATTTATAAGGTGGCATTGCATACATCGTACATGGTGAACATAACTTGTATTTTAATAGTTGAGGTTAGATGACGATGGTTAGTTTTGATAACTTGCTTTATCAATCTTGGTAAGATTATAAAAAAGTATGCCTATGTGGTGATGTGCCTAAGTGGTGAGGAGCCTATGTGGCGATATTCAACATTACATTACAGGAGGCAATGCATTACATGAATCATTTCTCATTGATGATGATATACGTGTGATTATATCATTAAAAGGTGGATTATCTATTATTAATTAATTTAGTGCTTATTTAGCATTCGTTCTTTATGAGTTTGATTATCTTAGTGAGCACGTTGATATATAGCTCTCACACCCGTACAGGTTGTTTTGCAAGTGAGATGGAGAGGGAGGTTCAGTCCACTGTTGTTGTTGTCGTTGTTGATGTCGTGTTAGAAAGCTTTGGGAGCTCTTTAAATTTTGTTGGTCTTGTATTTGTTATATATTGGATAAAAGTTTTAAAGTATGCTATGTTTCGGATTTGTAATTATGATGAGTTGGATTTAGTAGTTCTCTTCATGTATATTGGAGGATTATGGGATGATTTATTTATATAATGATGTTGTTTATCCCTTATAAGATTCTTATCTTTGGAATTGTGATGAGACTTCGCTAACAAGTTGTTAACTTGTACAATCACATTCACTCTAAGATGGTGTTAATAACATCTAATTAGGAGTGAGCATTACACGCAGTCGACTTCTTTTTTTGAAGGAAGTGATCTCCCTCTTCAGCAATAATCGACTGATAGATACATACTTTATTCTCTTGACCTACTTAGAAAGCACAACCTATTGTTTGGCAAGTAACTAATGGATTTAAATGGATATGCAGTATATGTTCTATATTAGGAACAAGATGTTAGTAGTTTTATTGTATAAAGAACTAGTTTAGAACAAAATCAGCAACATTTAAGATAAGTCAAGGGAAAAAATAAGATACAAATATTTAGGCTTTTTTCCTTAATTTTAGTTAAAATATCTATACTTTATGATAATTTAGAATATAAATCCATCACCACTGTAGGCCCAAGCATGTTAGTTGATCAATGGCATTATATGATAAAAACTGATGAATTTATTAGCACTCTTATGTACAACTATGACTATACAAATTTCTTTTTTCGTCCTCATCCTTATCCTCACTAATAACCTAGCAGGAGCTAAATTAATAGGGCTACAATAGTGAACTATTGTTCGCCGAACCATATATTAGGTATGGTATTCAATCAAGCGACACAAGTTTAAAAGGAAATCAATATTCATTATAGGTAATTTGAAATCCATATATCATATAAATTTAACAGATACTTACGATATCTATGTTATTCAAAGTACTGGAATTTATGCGCATCAAGGCTTGATGTGGCACTTGTTGCTCTGCACACAATTGATTGTCCATTGAGATACCATTCTTTCAGCAACAAATAAAGGAAACATGCATAACATTCCCATAGCCATTAAGATAATAAGAAGTGAAGACAAATGAAAGTATTCCAAACCTATAAAAAACTGTACCAAAATTCATCATGATTCACAAATACATTGAACTGAATCGTATCTTCTAGATGTTTTTCTTTTGTGGTCAAACTTTAAGAGGTAAGCATCAAACTAAAGAGTGCTTGTGTGGATTTTTATCCTGCATTTTTTCTTCATCCAAAAAGCTATTTAAACATAACATTGCATCCTACTTATTCAATGATTGTAGAATTATCAAACTGGTTCACTATTCACAATATTAAAAACCAAGAATGCTCTTTGCTTTAAAATTCAATAAACTTGAGATAGAGGCATCCAAATATATTTCATTAGTTATCGACAAAGTGAAGGACGTCATACCACTGCAATGATGTGGCGGCAAAATCGCCGATCAATACTTCAACCATAATAATTTTCTTTCTTTTGATCCAATTGCCTAAACAATCAAAATAAAATTAGGGCTAAGTGCGACAATGACTTAATATTTTATTGCGATAATCATATGAATTTGTCGAGAGAAACATTGTGAGCTATTATTAAAAGCCACATTTGAAAAGTTATATCTAGGCCTATTAATAGCTTAAGACTTTAAATAAACAAAATAACTCAACGTAAACTACTTTCAATTAATTAAAACAATAAATGAGATGGAATAAATATATGCAAATAGAAAGAAAACCATATCAAAACTGAAAGAGCTAACACAATAGATTCAAATGATGAACACATGCATGAGAAGCTATATTATTTCTCATATAATAAACGAGAATTACGTGAATTGAAAACAAACCTTTTTGCATTTTTTGGAGCGTCTAAAGCATCATTATATATAAATGTCAATCTACGTAGTAACATATTTGTCCATACTTCTTTAAAGATATACAATTATTTAATATAAGGATTTGCATCATAACACAACAACTATTATACTTAACAAATGAAAGATAATAAACTAAGCTATGAGTAATTTATATTCTTAAAACAACTATTTTCGTTGTTATTCATTGCAATTATTTAATCTAGAAAATGGTACATACAAATTTAGTACGAATTTTCAAAGTTTTAAAATGAGTTCATGTCACACTCCCAACTTAATTAGACATTAATTATGTCACATTAGGCGAGACGTGATCGCACAGGTTGTCGTACCTGCGAATGACAACTTAACACCTAACCAAAAAAAAAAACGTAACAGAATATAATAACAACGAGAGAGAAATATAATAAACTCTTCAAATTACATCGAAGAAAACCATAAATTATAGATACATTACCAACTAAAAAATAATCCACATTTGTCCAAATTATCTACCATCTTATTATGTTAATACAAAACATTACACCAAGACTCAATGTCCCATTTAAACCACAACCAAGAAACCGAAAGGAAGACATGGAGCTCTCCCAAGCCCCGAGACTCGACATCTTGACACCAGTATGAATGTCACCACGCAAGAATCAAGACTACAGTGAACCGAACTCTATCCTTTGCTCATCTGTCAAAAAGTCTGTGTGGGTGTGAGCTAAAAGTTAACATACTCACAATAGATAATTAAACTTATAAAGACTGATAAATATAATCACATAATCAGCCATCAATGAATAATTCATCACCCAATGATATATAATCATCTATAAAATACCAATATCAACAATATGTAATCATCCTCTCATTACCACCAACAATGTAATATACTTCATGGGACGCAATGTCTCTTATGATGCAATGCATGAAACACCCACATGTGCACGCGATTTAGATAAACGTTAGCCCAATATATCGATGACGTGTTATCAAGGAATGTCCACCGTGGCACCCCTAGGCTAGTCCACTATGACTAAGCCTTAGTTAACCCCACATCAGTTAACTCTCTCCAGTGCAATGCTAGCCATACAATATGGATGGTATGCAATGCCACCTCCACCTCTTATACAACTTCATCAATATCACGGTATATATATAACCTCATCAATAGTATGTTATATACATAATCATCATGCAACTCTATATACACAAGATTGTCACAATCAATACCAACATTTATAATAAGACAAACAATACACCAATATAGCTAGTAAGACACTTAAGTCAATATGAATAAAATCATTATAAATCCCACAATCAACACCAATATTTATAATATTACAAACAATATATTTATTCAATATGAATATGAATATCCTAATTCCACAATCAACACCAATATTCATAACAATACAAACAATATATTCACTTCTATATGAATAAGATTATCCTAAGATCCTACAATCAATACCAATATAGATAATATTACAAACAATATATTTACTTCTATATGAATAAGATTATCCCATGATCCCACAATCAACACATAATATTACAAATAATATATTCATTTAATATGAATATGAATATCCTAGATCCCACCTGTCACCGTACACACACACTACAATGGAGTAACTCCTTGGTTGACGTTGAAGGCTCTTGACCTCCTCTAGCTCCTATCACCACAACTATGTTAGTTTCGGAAACTCAATATATAATTTCACAAAAATAATTAAACATAATGTAAACACCCCAAATAAACTATAAAACTGAAATCATGCATTATAAATGCCATATGATACCCTTAAGTAAGTTCCTAATGCAATGCGATAGTTTAAAGGTATCAAAATACACTAAGTTCTCTAATCTGTCAAAACAAACACAGGCCTCATAATCTGGACGTGACTTCGTGAGCTTATAGCCTATTCCAAAACTATGGGAACACAAAATAGACATATCATAGAGTATTCCTACCAAATTTCATATTTATTGAACAAGCCTACGTATTTATTTGGTATTTTATAAAACAAGACAGTGCTAAAAACTCTTTTAAGAGGCTTCGGGGGACACTTTGCGAGATCTCGCGGGAAGAAATAGTAAGGGTGTAATTTCAGGATGGACCTCGTGGGACACCTTGCGGGACCTCACAGAACCTCGCAAGACCTCGTACAACCTCGTGGGACACCTCGCGAGACCTCGCAGGACCTCGCGGGACGAAATAGAGAGGGTACAGTTTCATGATGGATCTCGCGGGACACCTCGCGCCCGCAAGCTCCACTTATGTGCGATTTAGGGTTCCACTCCGCGATTTTTTTGAAGCTCTATAGCTTTCAACACTCACCCTAAAGTTTCAAATCAGAGCCGCCACAAATAGAATTACATAGAGGGAAGTTTCTTCCATATACTAAAAGCTTAGAAACTAGATTGTTAGCATAGGTAAACGATATCCAAATGATCTGAAATTTGGTACAGGTCATCATCAACTTTTCCCCTAGATACAGTAAAACATTTCATAATTTTTGAACCACTCTAACTTGGTCGAATGATTAGTCAAACCAAAGGTCGCAGATCTAAGCATTAGAAATCTGCAGAGACAGTCTTATTTCAAAAATTTACCATAAGTCAAAATTACAATATTTTTTAGTGAATCAAAAACCCAAATGATCCTCATAACCTTAACTTATAGTGATAAAAAATTCAACCACAAAGAAGATGCTTAGCTAGGTCAAAATGTCTCCAAAGAGTAACCTATTACAGAGACGACTGTTATGGTTGCCATGGATGATTTTAAGTTTTACATGGAAGATCTCACCTCCTACCCCCATTTACATGGCATAAATACATATAAACATGCAAGAACCATAAGTATAAAATAAATCTTGTGAGAACATGATGATCTTACCTTAGATCTTGGAGTCAAGATGCAACAAACCCACCCAAGGTTCCTCTTCCTCCTCTCTCTTTCTCTTCTCTTCTCTCTATCTCTCCTCTATCTCTCTCTATATTCACATGATGGCAGCCCCCACTCTCCTCTCCCTCTATTCCTTTTTCTTCTTCTCTCTCTCCCATCATGTTAGACACCGCTCACCTCCACTTCCTTTTTTTTTTTTTTTTTTCTTTTCCTTCTTTCCTCCTTTTTCTTTATCTCCTTGTCCCCTTGTCCCCCACCCCTTTAACTTCACTCTCTTCTCTCCAGTGAAAGAGAAGTGGGCTGGCTGCCCACTCTCTCTCTCTCTCTCTCTCCCTCTGTTTCTCACACACACTCTATATATATATACACATATCTCTATATATCTCCTCTTTAATTGCAAGATATCCCACATGCACACTCATGCACATGTCACCACTGCCCCAATAATCAACTCACCAATTGACCCATCAACCAACTCACCATTGACTCACCATTTAACTCACCACTTGCCACATGCCACACACACATGCACCCATATAATAGTTATATATTAATTAACCATGCAATAAATGTAATTTAAGTAATTATGGGATTAGGGTCTCACAACTCTCTCCTTCTTAAATAATTTCGTCCCGGAATTCTCTTATCTTGTCCAAACACATATGCCACTTTATCAACTATAGATAATATACATGTTACCACATTAGAAGTAGCTTGCGCATCCCTCAATGTCATGGCATAGACTCGTGCTTGAGTGCGTGATTCGGGCATCGCGGTTTGTCGCCATTGTGCAACTCCCGTTGTTTTCCTACTTCCACTAGCCACATTACCCACTGATGATGCTGTCGCAAGATTCTGAGAATAGTTCCATGCTATGTGACCTGACTGTCCACACTGATAGCATTTGTCGATTCACGGCACTAGATAATCTCTGACCATATGCTCGTCAGCCCTACATCAATAGCAATTGATTCTTTCGGTACTATCCCCCAAAGATCTCAAACTAGTGGACTTAGCTAGTGGTCTCCATGCTCCTCGTCCCCTATGACTCCTTGTACTTCTCGAACTACTGAACCTTATTCCTCCTGATCCCGGACTAAATTGTATTCGACTTTGTTTTATAGTTGGAACAGATTTTGAAGGTCTCTGTCATGAGGTACCAGCTCTTGAATCAAACCTCCCCTTCTTAGGTTGTTCTCATCTTCCTAAAATCTCCTCCACGTTCTGTTCCACGATCTTAGATTTGTTCACCAATTTCACATATCTGGTGATCTTAAATTTCAGCTTCCTTAGCCACTCTTCAGTCACTAATGGATCAGTTGCTTCTATAAATTTTGGCAGATGCAGTCTCATGAATTGCTCTTGCAAGGTCGTACTCCTTAGCACCGATCTTACCAACTAAGCTTCCATATATTGTGTCATCAGATTTGCAAGTCTGTCGGTTACATCAGGTTGATTCTGGAGACATGGTTTTTGCTATCCTTGTTCCATACCCCTAACTGAAACTGTTGAATCTTCTCCTTTCATTGCTCTTGGTGAATCCCTTTGTGCCATTCTTTCTGTCACCAAATCAGGATAAGTACACTATATATATATATAGTTCACACATTCCTTAAAGATCTAACCAAGACCGACAACACCTTACGGTTCATTGCACTCTAAACACTAGACACAAACTCCACACCATAGCTGTCACAAACCACAACTTTGATACCAAGCTGGTACAAACTGTAATAACCCGAAAACTTAAATTTGGTCCTAATAGAGCTTTGTTTAGTTAATGCTTGTTAGGAGTGGTATCACACACTAAAATTTTGCAGTATTTAAATTATTTATTGCTAAACCTATTTTATTGTAAAATATTAGAATAAAATATATGGAGCTGCATCTTTAAAAAAAAAAAGGCAGAGCTTAAAGATTTTTTTAAATAACTTTGATGTATTTGTGTCCATATATGGGTTTTAAAAAAAGTAATTAATAATAGATGGGATGTTGTCATTTGGTCGGCTAAGAGTTGTTAGAGTAATGGATAATATACTAATCATCAATGACCTTCAAGTGGAGCATGCCCAGGATCTTGGACTCTTCCCATTCATTGGCTAGAAGTAGTTGATGGCTCTATTTTGGACAACTAACCATATGCTTATATGTGTGGATGTAGGGGATTATGTTTGCACCAACACTTGGTCATTTATATGCATAACACCTTGGAGCATAAGGTGTCATCACCCAATTAAACTCTTTTCCTTCATCAAACACCTATTGTTGTGGGTGTCAACTTAGCAATAGCCTTTAGCATGCAAATCATAAGAGGATGACACTTAATCTAGCAAGTTGTCAAGATTAGATCCATTCTACTAATGATCAACCGACTTTCACATCACAACAAACTAAGTAGTTAATGCATTGGTTTAGGAAAAGAAAATAGAGTAAGAGAATTTTTGCAGGTGGGCTACCGAATAAATAAATAAAAAAAGCAAAGAAAAAGAAAGGGAGAAGAGGCAGCCGAGAGAAAGTTGAGAGATTGAGATTATAAGGCCAAGACCCCCCACCCAAGCTGATCAGCAACTTTAAAGAAAAACAAGAGAGAGACGAGCTGGAGGAAGATAGAGAGGGAGAGATCAAAAATTGAGAGAGAGAGAGAGAGAGAGAGCTTGCAGGCCGAGCAAAGGAATTGGAGACTAGGGGTTTTCGGAAAAGCAAGAGCAAAGAAAGGAAAGCTAATTAAGGTATAAGAATTCTTTCCCTCCTACCATAAGGCTTTGCACACATTAAATTCTGATTAGATTGTGTATTAGTAGTTCATCAGTTGATTTTAAGCTTTAAAGGTCTTGCGTGTAATGGTTATTCATAAAAGATGGTGAAGCTTCTAGTGCACTATGTGAAATTCTTTCATGTGCAGTAATTTTCAAAGCTCAATTTCTATGGTCAAATGACACCTGATTTTAATTCTGAAATCACCGATACATAGACCTTTTAAAAGCCTTCAATTTAGACACTATATTCACAAAAAACCATTGAGAATTGAAAGAGAAAACCATGTTCAAAATTAAAAGAGATTTTCTGCTGCGAAAATATTCAGAAAACAGCCACTTTCAGAGGCTGTTTGGCCTATCTAAAAAATTTATTTCGAGCCAAAATTTTGTACACTTAAACTTTGAGATCTAAGGAAAATTTGGATTTTGGTTTCAGTCAAAAAGGTTTCATATTCGAATTTTGGTGATTTTTCAAAAATAGTCTGTTCCTGCAGAATTTTGAAGATCTGACATGTCACCCTTACTTCAACAACTGTTTTGAGCTAGTTAGAGGTATCAAAATCTCCTAAAATTTTTACTGTATCTACTTGATGTAAAGACAAGCCTTTGTACCAAAATTCAAGTCAATTAAGTATCATCTTACTATGTTTAGAACCTATGAAATTCGGACCAATTGCTGCAGGATCTTTCTTTCAGCAGCACTGTTTTGTTTTATAAAATGCTAAATAAATACTTATGCTTGCCCTAAAATTGTGAAATTTGGTCTAAATACTCTCTAAAATGTCTACTTTTGATCCCACAAGTTTTGAAAATTTTTTATATCAGATCATGACGTTGTATTCATTTTATTTTAGGCCGAGTCTAGGAAAGAGAAGTGAGACATGGCATCACACGTGTGCATTTTCACTCTTTTATAAGAAACATAAGTTAATTTCAAAATAGATTCATTTACAGGTTTGGCCTGAACTTTGAAATGAATGAAAGTAAGGGTGAATGCGTAATCAGGTATGGGGTACTTATCCTGCTTTATAATTCTATATTTTGTTATGAAACTCTATGTTGAACTACTCAGTAACATATCTATTAGAAAGGTATTTTTGGTGGTTATAAGTTGTTTTGGAAATGTTACCAAGATGGCAACACTAATTCAATTGTATCTTTTTAATTCTTGCAAAACTGCTAGACACTACGTTTTATTCTCTACATAATTTCTATGCATGAATTGCATGTTGGCATTGGAGAGGAATAAGGGTGGATCAACTTAAAGGAAAAAAAAATCCCGGATTAATATCATAGGTGAACCTGACTGAGCTTGATAGTCGGGGCTATCATGGGTCGGTATCATTGGACTTAATATGGACTTGATATGAGCTAGATGATCATGGGTGGGTCCCACTAGCTTGATGAGGGAGGATGATCATGGGTGAGTTCTACTGGGCTTGATGATGCCCTGGCAGGACAAACTTACGGATCTGGAGGAGATGACTTTTAAAAGAATTTGGGGCATATGCATAACATTATCATCATCATTTCTTTTAAACTATGTCTATGTATCTACTTGATTTCTAAATGTATAGATAGTATCATTGTACCTATTTGTTACATACATTAAGTGTTGCTATCTCTGTTTTATAACTGTGCTTCTAAACTGCAAACCTATTATATCATGGGATTCTATCTTGCCTTCTGAGCTTCATAGCTCACCCCGTATTATGGGATGACATTTCAGGTATGGCAAAGTAGGATCACAGAAAGAATTGTTGAGTTTGGTCTGTTAAAGCTAAACACAGAGTTGTAAGAGATAGTTTACTAGATCTGCGGGTCGAGCTTGTACCTTTTTCTTCAAGTTCATCACTTCATGTAAAGTTGAGTCTTTAAGTTTGTTGATATGATAGTTTTATTTCAAATGACACATTTAGTATTTTGTACATGTCTATTAACTATAACCGTTAAGGATCCAATAGTTGGGAAGTTTAGCTGGTAATTAGTAGCCTCACACCTCGATTGTTCCAGGGAGGAAACTCTGGGTCGTGACACAAAATATAATAAACTCTCCAAGATACATCAAAGAAGAAGATAAATTATAGATACATTACCAACTGAAAAATAATCCACATTCCTCCAAATTATCTACCATCGTATCATGTTAATACAAAACATTACACCAAGACTTAACATCCTATTTAAACCACAACCAAAAAACCGAAAGGAAGAAAGTGGAGCTCTCCCAACCCCCGAGACTCGACATCCTGACACCAACATGAATGCAACCATGCAAGAACCAAGACTACAGTGAACCGAACTCCATCCTTTGCCCACCTATCAAAAAGTCTGTGTGGGTGTGAGCTAAAAGTCAATGTGCTCACAATAGATAATTAAACTCATAAAGAATGATAAATATAATCACAAAATCAGCCATCAATGAATAATCCATCACTCAATGATATATAATCATCTATAAAATACCAACATCAATAATCTGTAATCATTCTCTCATCACCACCAACAATGTAATATACTTTATGCGATGCAATATCTCTTGTGATGCAATGCATGAAAAACCCATATGTGCTCGTGATTTAGATAACGTTGACTCAATATATCGATGACGCATTATCAAGGAATGCCCACTGTTGCACCCCTAGGTTAGTCCACTGTGACTAAGCCTTGGTTAACCCCACATCGATTAACTCTATCCAGTATAATGCAAGGTATGCAATATGAATAGTGTGCAATGCCACCTCCACCTCTTATATAACCTCATCAATATCATCGCATATATATAACCTCATCAATAGTATGTTATATACATAATCATCAACTAACTTTTATATGAACAAGACTGTCACATTCAACACCAACGTTTATAATAAGACAAACAATACATCAATATAGATAGTAAGACACCTAAGTCAATATGAATAAGATCATCATAAATCCCGCAATCAGCACCAATATTCATAATATTATAAACAATATATTCATTCAATACAAATATAAATATCCTAATTCCATTATCAACATCAATATTCATAGCAATGAATAATGACCGATGTTAAAGTGCATTTATAAATTAAGTATATAAACTACACTATCTTCATTTTCTTTGAAACTTAGTTGGAGCTTACTTAACTTTGCAACTTAATTTGGCAATACAAAGGAAGCAAAAAATAAGAACATTATCAACAATAAAGTAGAGAAAACTTAGGCAGAACTTTAGTGTTTAAGCTCCATGTTAATCATAGAGTAAAACAAGTGTGAGCATACACTTGATAACTGATTAGAAAGAAATCATAAAAAAGAAGTTGGTCGTCTAGTTATACAATTAAAGCGTCAACTGGCCTTTGACTGCGCTTTAATTTGTACTCATGATAAGTGTAGTTTGAACATTGATTTTGTAAAAGAAATGTAATAGTTTGAATTTCAAAGGAGAAGTTGCATTTAACAATTGAGAAATAAAATGAATTGAAACTAGCACATGACAAATCATAATTTACGTAATAGAGAAAAAGGGATAACTATTGATTTTTAGGGAACAGCTAAGAGCAAGAAAATAATAAAAACAGAATAGTGTTATTCAAATTAAAATCATTAATTAGAGGGAAAAAGTGATTGAGGGAAAAAGAATTTTACCAGAAATTTGCACGTATGTTCTAATCCAATCATCAATTGATGGTTCCAAAGCATTATATCCCAAATTCAAGCATTCCATACTTTATGAGTTTCTGGGTTTATTTCATTTATGCAATGCCCTAATCTCATCATTGACATATTATACAGCTTAAAGCAGCCGAACTCTCCTCCTTCAATGAAATTTTACATCTATATACCTATGCATTAGTCGCATCTCACTATTTACCTATAAAGTAAGTCAACGAAAGCAAAAGAAAGCAAATTAAAGGGAATGCCCTGGTAAAAATTTATATGTTTAGCTCATAAAAAGAGTACCAGTTCTAAACAACCAATTGTTGATATGTTCCACATCTTTGCTTAACTTTGGGGACTTTAAGAATTAAGTAGAATAATCTCTCAGTTTGAGAATGTACATTTTAAACCATTGCTAACCACAATGTTCTTTTCATTTAAACATGGTTGCAATGTAAAACTCTATTGTTTAGCATCATGTTTAGCTTAATAGTATGCTTATGAGTGCATGATTTCCTTAATCAAGGAGCTTGATTAGCATGATTTAATAAGAGCATGCTATGGGGGGATTATTATATTTTTAAATATGATTAATTAGCTTAATCCATAATTAATTAGCTTAATTAATCTCCATACTTATCTTACGTTAATAATGAGTAATTATAATAAGTGTAGTTAATTATGTTAGTTATGTGCATTAGTGGTGGATTGGTAAAGCAAGGTGGTGTTAGGGAGTGCCACCTAGGTGTGTGCTTCACTAAGTGAGGTGTGTGCATAAGATGTGTACTTGTTGCTCGCATGTGTGTGTGCATGCCATGTGTAGCTATAGATACAAGTTGTATCTATAGTTGTCTTCAAGCTAAAGGGAGAGAGAGAAGAGAGAAGCTTGTTAGTATTTTGTGTGTTAGGCAAAAGAGAAAGTGAGAGAAAAGATGGGAAGAAAGAAAAGGAAGAAGAAATTCAAGGGGAAGATTGTGATTCCATTATTGAAGGTGAGAAACCTTGTGTTCATGCTTGTTTTATTGCTTATTTGTTAATTGTGCATGATAGCATATCAATTCATACCATAGAAGTGAAAATTGAATTGAGGAGAGGGAAAGTGTTTAGGATTTCCAAGGTGGAAGCGTTGAATTCCCATGTTGTGCATGATTTTAGTGTTTGAGAACTTGTTTATGGCTTTAGAACTTCATTTTGAACCTGTAGAGAACTTGTTGTGGTGTTGGGGATCTGGGAAGGGTTGGAAAACCATGGTTTGGAATTCATTTTCAAGCCAAACAAGGGAGAATAGGGGAATCTGCTCATCAGTATGGTCCTGTGCATCGTCCTGATGATAAGCTATGCGAGTAGAAATTGGCTTCCGGTTGTCAGGATGGTGGATAGTATCATCCTGACAGTGCTTAGTTTAGATCTCTGGTCGTAGGACGATACCTAGTATCGTCCTGACGATGAGGCTTTGTAGGGGATTTTCTCCTTTGGTCATCAGGCAGGTAATTCGTCTCTGTCCTGACGATGGACCAGGGTTGGCCATTCTTGCCTTTGGTCGTCCTAACAGTCCATATTATAGTCCTGACGATCAATGATTTTGCATTATTGTACTTTTAACCCTTGAATTGCATTGGGTAAGGGTTTAACATGTTACATTGTGTTTCTAATGCATCATTAATGTTCTATCTTGTATAATATAGATTCTAAGCCATGAACATGCATTGTTTAAGAATAATTGTTCATGTTTCACAAGTTTGATGTGTTAATGTGTGATAGGTTGGAAAAGACTAAAGACACTCTCATTCAACCTAAAGAGTGACTCGATTTGAGTTATAAAGCCGTAACAGGTGGGGAATATGAGATATTCTTATTCGTATTGAATTAAATGTCTTGTTGTTGTTGTTGGTATTAAATTTATAAGGTGGCATTACATACATTGTACATGGTGAACATAATTTGTATTGTATAATTAAGGCTAGATGATGGTGGTTAGTTTTGATAACTTACTTTATCAATCTTGGCAAGATTATCAAAAAGTATGTCAGTGTGGTCAAGTGCCTATATGATGATGTGCCTAAGTGGTGACATTCAACATTACATTATGGGAGGCAATGCATTACATGAATCATTTCTGATTGAGGATGATAGAGGTGTAATTATATCATTGAAAGGTGGATTATCTATTATTAATTAATTCGGTGCTTATTCAGTATTCGTTCTTTATGAGTTTGAATATCTTAGTAAGCACGTTGATATATAGCTTATACCTACACATATTGTTTTGCAGGTGAGATGGAGAGGGAGGTTCAATCCACTGTTGTTGTTGTCGTTGTTGATGTCGTGTTGGAGAACTTTGAAAGCTCTTTTAATTTTGTTGGTCTTGTATTTGTTTTATATTGGATAAGAGTTTTAAAGTATGTTATGTTTCAGATTTGTAATTATGATGAGTTGGATTTAGTAGTTCTCTTTATGTATGTTAGAGGATTATGGGATGATTTATTTATATAATGATATTGTTTATCCCTTATAAGATTCTTATGTTTAGGATTGTGGTGCGGTTTCACTGACAGGTTGTTAACCTGCGCGATCACATCCACTCTAAGATAGTCTTAATAACACCTAATTAGGAGTGCGCATTACACGCAGTCAACTTCTTTTTTTGAAGGAAGTGATCTCCCTATTCAGCAACAATCGATTAAGAGGTATATACTTTATTCTTTTGACCTAGTCAAAAAGCACAACCTATTGCTTGGCAGGTAACTAATGGATTCAAATGGAAATGCCGTATATGTTCTATATTAGGAACAAGATGTTAATAGTTTTATTGTATAAAGCATTAGTTTAGAAAAAAAGCGGCAACATTCAAGATAAGTCAAGGGAAAAATTAATAACATAAATATTTGGGGTTTTTTTTTTCCTTAGTTTTAGTTGAAATTTCTATACTTTATGATAATTTAGAATATAAATCCATCACCATTATAGGCCCATGCATGTTAGCTGATTAATGTCATTATATGATAAAAAGTGATGGATTCATCAACATTTTTATGTACAACTATGACTATACAAATTTTTTTCCTCGTTCTCATCCTCGCTTGTAACCTAGCAAGAGCTAAATTAATAGGGCTGCAGTAGTGAACCATTGTCTGTCGAACCATATATTGGGTATGGTATTCAACCAAGCGACACAAGTTTCAAAGGAAATCAATATTCACTATAGGTAATTTGAAATCCATATATCATATAAATTTAAAAGATACTTACTATATCTATGTTATTCAAAGTACTGGAATTTATGTGCATCAAGGCTTGATACGGTACTTGTTTCTCGACACACAATTGATTGTCCATTGAGATACCATTCTTTCAACAACAAATAAAGGAAACATGCATAACATTCCTATAGCCATTAAGATAATAAGAAGTGAAGACAAATGAAAGTATTCCAAACCTATAAAAAAAATTGTACCAAAATTCATCATGATTCACAAATACATTGAACTGAATCGTATCTTCTGGATGTTTTTCTTTTGTGGTCAAACTTTGAGAGGTAAGCATCATACTAAAGAGTGCTTGTTTGGAATTTTATCCTGCATTTTTTCTTCATTCGAAAAGCCATTTAAACATAACATTGCATCCTACTTATTCAATGATTGTAGAATTATCAAACTGGTTCACTATTCATAATATTAAAAACTAAGAATGCTCTTTGCTTTAAAATTCAATAAACTTGAGATAGAGGCATCCAAATATATTTCATTAGTTATCGACAAAGTGAAGGAGGTCATACCACTGCAATGATGTGGCGGCAAAATCGCTGATCAATACTTCAACCATAATAATTTTGTTTCTTTTGATCCTATCGCCTAAACAATCAAACAAAATTAAGGCTAAATGTGACAATGACCTAATATTTTATTATGATAATCATATAAATTTGTGAAGAGAAACATTGTGAGCTATTATTAATAGCCATATTTGAAGAGTTACATCTAGGCCTATTAATAGCTTAAGACTTTTAATAAACAAAATAACTTAATGTAAACTACTTTCAATTAATTAAAACATTGAATGAGATGGGATAAATAAATGCAAATAGCAAGCAAATCATATCAAAATTGAAAGAGCTAACACAGTACATTCAAATGATGAACACATGCATGAGAAGCTATATTATTTCTTACATAATAAACGAGAATTATGTGAATTTGAAACAAACCTTTTTGCATTCTTTGGAGAATCTAAAGCATCATTAAATATAAATGTCAGTCTATGCAGTAACATATTTGTCCATATTTTTCTGAAGATATACAATTCTTTAATATGAGGATCTGCATCATAACACAACAACTATCATACTTAACAAACCAAAGATGATAAGCCAAGCTATGAGCAATTTTTATTCTTAAAACAACTATTTTCATTGTTATTCATGAAATTAAGTAATCTAGAAAACGGTACATACGGAATTAGCACTAATTTCCAAAGTTTTAGAATGAGTCTATAGGAAGTACATGAGATTAAAAAAAAAACCAATTTACCGTATGAAAAAACTAATAAATAAACTCAGACACCTTTATCATATTTCTTGGTATTCAAGTTTTGTAATTATTTTTTGTAGATAAATGTCTTTTTTGTGCATATATTAACCATTTGTGTTTTGCTATTAAGAATCTAGATGGTAGATAATAATCACATATTTTGTATATAAGCCAATACACAAAAGAAAAAATAAATGTTAGTAGATTTCTAAATGAAGCTCTAATTTTATATTTTAAATCTCAAGTATGAAGCCTATTCCATCTAGTAACAACACTAACAAATTACACATCTTTCGTAGTGAGGTTTAGCTAATGTTTTAAAACTCAAACCGGGTCGACTAGTTCAATCGGTTCAACTGAGAAGCGATCCAAGCAATGGTCTAGATTTACCCATAAAATTGTTCGAGGAGAAAAACCACTTTATTTTATGAAAATCGCTAGACCCAGCAGTTCAACCGGTGAATTAGTTGACCCGTACACAGGTTACTATAATCGGCCGAGTTTGGAGAATAATAAATATATCTCTTTTTTTTAGGGTTAGCCCTCGTTCCACGATCGTGAAGAGTAGGTGCTTCAGCTCAGCCTTGTTTGTTGCTCTTCACATCAATCCAGCATATTGCGATCTCCACTTCAAAAGATGGCAGGTACTCTCTCTCTCTCTCTCAATATTGGTGTGTTGAGATTGGATTCAAATTCATTTGGGTGGATTCTTTTACATGGGCAATTGTTATAGAATTGCTTTTATTTTTCTTTCCTGTGTTCATCACTTCAACCCCCCACCCCCACCCCGCGCACGCGTGCGCGCGGGAATAGGCTTCATGCTTGAGATTTGAAATATAAAATTACACATCTTTAGTAGCGAGGTTTAGCCAATGTTTTAAAACTCAGAACGGATTTGCTGGTTCAATCGGGAATCGATCCAAGCAATGGTCTAGATTTACCTATAAAATCGTTCGAGGAGAAAAGCTGCTTTATTTTGTGAAAATTGCTAGACCCAATAGTTTAACCGGCGAATCAATTGACCAGTACATGGGTTACTATAACTGATCGAGTTTGGAGAACAATAAATATATCTTTTTTTTTTTAGGGTTAGCCCTCATTCCATGATCGTGAAGAGCAGGTACTTCAGTTCAGCCTTGTTTGTAGTTCTTCACATCAGTCTAGCATATTGCGATCTCCACTCCAAAAGATGGTAGGTACTCGTTCTCTCTCTCTCTCTCTCTCTCTCTCTCTCTTCTTTTTAAATATTGATGTGTTGAGATTGGATTCAAATTCATTTGGGTGGATTCCTTTACGTGGGCAATTGTTATAGAATTACTTTTTTTTTTCTTTCTTGTGTTCATCACGTCAACCTCCCCTCCCCTCTCTTCCTAAATTGTTACTCCCTCTTTGTTTGTCTCTTGGGGTTTTTTTTTTTTTTGTGTATTTGGTACCAAATAATGCAATTTGATTTAATTTATTGAATAAAATAATTATTAGAACACATTCCTACTAGTGTAAGCATACTACTTCAAGGGCTATTTTAAAACAATTTCTTCTTTCTTATCTATATATATAGATATATGTATATACTTCATGAAAGACCAAAGATTTTTCAGTAATTATTCTTTATGTTTGTTTGTTGTAAAATTCATTATACATAGTTCTGATGCTTCATTGTACATAATCCATGGTGTGCACTTCAAAACTGATACAAATCTAACAAATTATACACCGTGCACTTCATTAGAAGGAATATTTAAGAAATATTAGTTTTTTGGGCATTTTATAATTTTATTTCATATTATTATAAATATTTATGTATTTATGATATCACGATTTGATTCCGGTTCACCTAACGGTTGAACCAGTGACCGGTCTCCTTTTTCGGTTTGCTCAATGGTTCAAATTTCAAAACATTGGGTTCAAAGTCAAACCTATGTCAATAGGCAATATTCCATTGCTATAGTAAAGTTCTCTTAAAATAGTATCTTCTAAAACCTTGCATTCTATTATAATTCAATACATAGTGAACAATAAAATGAGAAGCTCTGTTATGTATAGAAAAAATAGTTAGAGCGAGAATGTGCAAAACATTTATATTAAGTCAATAAACATAAAAGTAAAGAATTCAGAAAGGGAAAATAATTGGGAAAATATTGCTAGGCAAAAATGTACAATTAGCATAAGCTTAGAAGGAAAAAAAAAAATCTAAGACAAAGGAATGTGGTTACTGATTTTTTTAGAGCTTCAAAAGTTGGTAACATTTTACTAAGCTTCAGCCAAGACTAAGATAAATAAGAAACCATATAATCAATTACAAGAAAATAAAACTTATAATTAGACCTCAAAATATGACAATATTAAGAAGCATTAGCGACTGAGAAAAATGAAAACGAAGGAAAATCATTAGCAAATCAAAGACCACAAGTCTGCTAATATAAAATATAGCAAAAACAAAACAAAGCAAAAATCTGCATTTCATATCTTACCAATCAGCGGTGAGCGCCACACAACCATCAACGCATCGAGTATTGCAGGTCAAAACGACATATAAAAACAAATAAATCATCAAATCAATGGCTATAAAATAGATAATAAAAAAAAAACAACCTCATTTGAAATTTTACCAATCTCTATATAAGAGTACAAATAGAAATTTCTTAAAGGAGACATTCCAGAAACTAAACACCAAAGAGCTAAAGATGTAGGATAAGAAGACAGAAAACATAGATCACATTGTAATCTTTCTAAAATCTAGTATCATATGCCGAAATAAATAAAATAAAACAAGACAATGATTTTTTCAAAAATTAACATCACAAATCCAAAAGGCAAAAAAACAACTAATCACGATACAAAAAATAAGCTTTGAAAATAATTGCAAAACTAAATAAAAAATGAAACCCATAGCTAAACTACAATAAATAATAATCTTGATATATATGTTTTTTTTGCAAATTTCCATAAAACAGCAAAGTCTTTCTAAAATATAAATAAATGGCTAGAGAAGAATACAACTCACCTTCTTAGAACGAAAAGCAAAATAAAAAATTTCCAGAGCAACATGAGAAGAGGAAAAAAAACACCAAAGATCAAACTCGAGAGTGAAGCTAGAGATGAGAGTGCATAGCAAGACAAAAACATAAAGTTTTACCTAGAGTAAGGACACGTACATGCTTCTCTTTGAGACATAATAAGGATAAAAACAATACGTTCTGATTGTCTAGTAACCATTTTGATAAATTTGGACCAAATCTTCTAGTTGAAAATGAAATTATCTAAATTTACAGAAAATTGAAATGTCATCATGAAAATTGAGAAAAACACTAGAGAATAGCTACATCTTTATCAATCAAGAAGTTCAAATATCTTTTTTAATTACTTATTTAAGAGGGAAAACAAAATTACCTTCCTAGAAGCATCAATTATAAGTGTTTCTACCTCAAACTTGATTCATTGCATATAATAAGGAAAAAAAAAAGACTCATACTTATGCGATGCCAAAATGACAGAATACCATGACTACTTTCTTAAAAAGAAGTTCGCTCTATCATTTCCAACACAGTAACGAAACTGCACACTGATATGCAAAGACAATACATAGACTCGAAGAATAAGGTAATTTTATAAAGTCTAAGCACTTCAATCTGTACAAGAAATACATATTAACACATG